>JAEMWC010000194.1:710000-770000 GCA_016490735.1 Pachyseris speciosa
ACGGGTGTGGTAAACCGTTGCATTTACTTAGTGTTAACCAGTTTGCTATCAAGAAGTTAGGGCTGAACTGGTTAGTACAAATATTATGAATTAAGTGTACTCTGTGTAAGATTATTCTAGACGGAAGTGAAATGAAAGAAAAAAACAACAACAACAGCAACATGCAAGATTACAGTCAATCTATGATTTCCCCTCGTTTATGGTTCAGAGCCACCTTAAATTTTCGATGATTCAAAGTTGCTCTGAACTCCATGTAGAGTTTTTTTTTTTTTTTGGAACTTTGCAATTTGATAAATTTTTTGATACTATGTTCAAGAAAACAAACAAAAAATTGTGGGAGTATCGATCCATCAAAGACTTGGTGTTTTAAAATAACGAAATTAAACTTGGCATACGGCCGGTCTGCTCAAGAAGACACACCACCCGAAAACATTGAGTCGTACAAGCCAGGAGAACTTAACAACGTCCTCAAGCAATTTTACGTAGTCATACGTAAACAAGACGGGAAAGACTACGAGCCAGACAGTTTACGAGTTATGGCTGCAGCTATCGACCGCCACTGTGAAAGTACGAGGATACAAACATTCCATACTAAGAGACAGAGAGTTTTCAGAATCAAAACGAGTTCTCGAGGGGAAAGCAAAGCGGCGTCGTCCGGCTCCGTGACGGAAATTATTGTATGCAAATTATTAACAAGTAATCACATGATTTTTCTCCTGAAATTTTGGAATAAATGAGCGCTCGATAATTTTTCAAAGACACAAATTTGTTTACCTTTGAAAAACTTACATTTATTCCAAACTGCACTCGAAATCATGTGATTACTGGTACAAATTGCGATCTTTTGGCTGCTTTGCGAAAAATAAGAGCAATGAGAGGTGGAAGATAATCCACTTTCGTTGGCTTGGGCGATCGCTCGGCCATTTGGCTGTAATTTATTTATTTATTTATTTATTTATTTTTGGGGGGGGGGGGAGGGGGGGATGCAGCGTCCGTTTCCAAGGTCAAGTGAAAATCGATCTATTGCACCAGGCACAGCGGTGTCTCCATCAATCACTTGTATAAACCTCATGACATATTAATCGTCAGTGTGCGTCAGTCATAAGCTGTTGGACATTGGAAATACATAAAAGGCAGCTTATGATTCCGACCGGTTATTGTCAGTTGAATTATAAACCGGATTTAACTCTTTTTTGCACGGACCCTTTAACTGTGGTCCTCAGAGACCACGGCGTTGAAAACCAGCAACGTTTCCAAATCCCCGACTATGGTTGAAATGAACCATTGTTATTGCCAAATGTTCAGTTGTTTAGACTCTATTACCGCCGTAAGCTGACAAAAAAATTCATTGAATATGACCGATTATTCTGTTGTAAAACCAAACTACGGCCTCAGACAACACCAAGACATACGCAGCTTTGTCCTGAGGTTATTATTATTATTATTATTATTATTATTATTATTATTATTATTATTATTTAGTTCCTCTTGAAGCTAAAAGTCTACATTGGCACCAAACTTCACCTCTACTTTTTGCAACCTGCTCGACATTTTCCTGCTCAGATCTTTAGCGTGACGTGGCTAACTTTATTTGATTTCAGTCGCTCTCAATGGCCTGCACTGTTCGCGTTTGTGACCCAAAGTTATTCTGGGAAATTATTGGGTATTGGTCGCATGGAAGTCCGCCAATACCAATTCTGATACTTTTTATAATTGTCGAGCTACCAAGTCCTGCTGACAAAATATTGCACCCATTGCATTATTTATAAGTCAAAACTCGCCAAAATTGTTATACGAGGTCCCGGAATCCACCCACAGAACGGCTAGGAATACAACTTCACTTTGTGAATCGCCATGACTCGATCGAACAATTTCGGCGGCCCCCTTCGTGTGAAATTGCTTCTCACCTCTATTTTCTTTCAGAAAGATTGCTTCTACCCACCAACCCAGCTTTATGATGCCAGGCAGGGGCCTTCTGAGGTGGAAATGCCTCGAAAAACACAAATCGGTATAAATCAAATACCTACCGAATCGTTAGCTGCAGTTGATCGCTTAAAGGTGATGTTACATGAGCCCAATTTTAACGCCAATTTTTAGCGCAACATTGTTGGGTAAAAGCTTTCTCATGTAACATGGCAAACAGGGCGATTTTTAATGCAACAGTTTGTTGCGGCAACATGTTGCAGGTTTTTGATAGCGATTCAAAACTTTCAACATTGTTGCCCAAATTTTGTTGGAGGTGGTGCGTGTAACACCCCCGCCGATGACGTTTAACGCAATATCGTCCCAGAATACACCAGAATACACTCATTTTCCACCATATTTGTCAAACAGGAGCCTGGGCTCAAACGTTGCGGACAATGTTGCGTTAAGAATCATCTCGTGTAACATACCGTTGCCTACCGTTGCCGCAACAAAGCTGCGTTAAAAGTTGTCTTGTGGACCAGCAACATTGCCGTGGTAGCCCCTCATATTGTATAACGAGATCGCATTGACCTCCTTCCCTCGGGAAATTGCGAAAAACACGTACAAAACGTTGTACGGGACAGGGTTAAAGCTAATATCGTACCTAGATCTGCCACGGCCAAGCGAAAGGGAGATCTAGTAAGGTTCAAAAGTACGCCATTTCTCATTGGATACTGGAAAAAAGGCTACCGCAATCTAATCTATGCTCTGATTGGCTCTTTTTAGTAAGGCTTTTTTGTGGCTTTATTTTCGTCGCAAATATTCAACGTGGCAGCATGGAAAACGCGAGTGATAGGTTTCAAGTTTAAATGCCGTTTCTGAGGCGAGACAGCTGGGAGGAATTTTTTTTCCGACGCCGGGAAAGCTTTAAGACTAGAAAGAATTATTCAAAAACTGTGTGAGATTTGTGTCGAAGGCACCAACGAACTTCCGAAGTTCTGTTGCAGATCTTGTTTTGATAAACTGGTATGCTTAAATTAGAACTTAGCCGCAACATTTTTCTGATAATAATCAAAAAAAAATATCTCCCAACACTGTCTGTTACTCACAGCTACCTCCGGACGGATACAATTATCTGAACTTTCCGGCCTTTAGATATAGATCGGCGTGAAACCTGACTTCAAGACTACGACCATATAAAATCCCTGCAAGCACAACACTGCAGAGCTGGAAGGCTGATTTATAATTTGCCATGGGATACACCATCGAAAACAGTCATGGAAGTTACCAAATTGGACTCGATTTGTGATATGTACAAAATAAATCTTGTTAAATTATTTCACAACATAGTTAGAGACGACACGCCCCCTTTGATTTCGGATTTAGCTATATGGAGAAAAATTAATACAACCTAAGAGGGCATAAAAAGGCTACCGTTCCACAATTTTCAACACATTTCATGAAAAACTCTATACGCTTTAGATGCGCCGTACTGTGGAACTTTGTTTCGTATTATTTAAATGACTCTTACAATTTTAAACAATTTATAAAAAAAAGTGAAGCTGGATCCGTCAGTTTTAACAGTTTATCTGTTAAGTTGGTGCCCAAGAAGATGATGTGCGATTTTATATTTTAAATTTCTGGATTTTTATGTACATCCATATTTAAATTCCTGAATCTCTATGTCATTTCTACATTTTTATATGTCATGTACGTTTTTTAGTGTTTATTACCCAAATCATTTTATATTTTTTGATCTAGTTAAGTCTGAAATTTTCATAAATAATACACGACCCCTCAAGCATGTATTTTGCTTTAACTACTGATCGTGTTTAAATAAAGGATTTTACTTACTTACTTACTTACTTACTTACTTACTTACTTACTTACTTACTTACTTACTTACTTACCATCTGCCTCGCTCCCGGAAACATTTATCCTTGTACTAGACACACCCACTGAGTTAAGCTTATTTATTTGACCGTCGATCAGCGGGTTGAACGGCGAAACCACAATTACAATTGACTTGTCCTTTCGTTTCTTCTTCGCAGCGAGATGATCGTAATGTGAAGAATCGAAAACACTTGATAAATTAGCGATTTACCGTAACCAGTTGGGAGAATAATTAACAAATCTCGGCCGTTGACAACAACCTCCTGTATTGCCTCTTTTAGCTTTGGTTTGATTTTGAAGTTTTCTTCTCCTCTGGACCGTAAAACCGATTGAAAACTGCTCTCGAAGTCCATTTATCTTTCGTTCATGAACAAAATATGGAGTAGCATGCGTACCTATAGTGAGGCCGGTATATCAGGCCTCACTCTTACTGAGCATGCTCCAAATTAGAACTGGGTTCAGATTAGGTTAAAGCATCAGCACTGCATTACCCTCCCCACCACCGAGACGGCCACACCCTGAGACTGTGTGTTGCTGCTTTACGTTACCCGCAGTTGCGAAACCGTGTAAGGCCGTCAAAGTTCGTTGATGCTCTGGGAAGTTTGTTTTATTTGTTTAACTGAACAAACACGGAACTGAATGGATTAGTCAATGTTAAGGAAATGACGCCTTTATTTTTGGGTGATAAAGAGTACAGCACATATGTTATTTCTTTTTATGTTTGGGTTTTTTAGGTGGATACGACGAATAAATCGATGGCATCGACGAATCGAGGGATTTGTTTCTCCATTGTATGAAACAGAGTTACCGTGTGTAAAACAAATTGATTCCACGTTGCTGTGGCTCTATTTAGAAACATCTGAAGGAAGACTTCAAAATGTCGCGAGAAAAATAGTCACATTCCCCTCCAGCCAGTGCGACTCTTTTACTACATTTTAAAGCCATCTCCGATCTCTTAGTGAAGGGATGCACGGCAACAAGAAATCTATTTGTTAATTACATTGCTTACCACGTCGTCACCACAAGGCAATCCTACACTCACGGAACCATGCTCAACAAATTGAAACTCATACAGTGCAATATATGCATTCAAATTCAGCAAGGAGTTCCGGTGTTGCGTCGAAATTGTTAATATATTGTCAAAGTTGTTCCTGGGGTATTTCCAATGGGCTATTTTAATACTTTGGGAAAATGGTTCCACAGTGAGGATTGAGAAGAGATAAAAAGAGTAAAATACAGTAGTTTTTATTTATTTATTTATTTATTTATTTATTTATTTATTTATTTAGACCGGTTAGCTCAGTGGTAGAGCACCGGACTACCATGCGGGAGGTCGCGGGTGTAACCCCGGCCGGACCAACACTGAGGGTCTTTAAATAATTGAGGAGAAAGTGCTGCCTTTGTAATGACATCTGCAAATGGTTAGACTTTCTAGTCTTCTCGGATAAGGACGATAAACCGTAGGCCCCGTCTCACAGTACTTTCACTTAATCTGATTCTGTGGAACGTAAAAGAACCACTAGGGACGTAAGAAAACTGTGGCTATGACCACCCCCTAGTGTCTGTCCTAGATATCTACATTACGGGGACACTCATTACTTACTTCATTAATTGTAAACTGCACAAGCAGTCTGGTCAAGTCCCCCGCCATGAGACTAAGTGATATGAGCGGTATATAAATGCCTTACCATTACCATTGTAAAGCGCATTTGATCATATACACATGGAAAATGCGCTATATAAGTTCTAAATTCTAAATTCTATTCGTGAATAGAAATAAAAGAAACAGTTCACATGAAACAAAATACATCACGACCGATGGAAATGTTATCTTGCAAATAAAACCTTCTCTTACATTGCACGTATTAAACTCGCACCATGATTTGAATTCCGAACCACTACATGCATAAGTATTTGCTTGATTACATTAAACAAGAACAAAACCTCTGCATTTCAAACTACAAAAATAAACATTTAAAAAATTTGTACAACAGCGCATGTTCAAGATGCTCCATTTCATGGAGTCACACCCTTTAAGTGGAAAGTCCACGTGACATTTCAGGCACCACCCGCACGCTTGGGGCACGTGATTATCAGTCTGCCCATCCGCGGGGCCTTGGATCCATGCTGGTTACCCTCGAAACAAAGAATAATATTGTGCGTCTTTTTCCCGCGGATGCCCTCCCTGGCCTTCCCTTGAAAGACGGGCTGTCCACTCAGAACGTATTGTGAATAGTATCAGAACCAGTTTATTTAAATAAATTCTGGTCATTATAGAACCTTCGGCTTCGCCTGTCAATTAACCTCGAACCCAGGCTCTCTCTCTCTCTTCCTCCCTTGTCGTCGAGAGAGAGACCCTGGTTGGGTAGTAAAAACTTTGATGATAGGGAGGGGTGGCAAAGTCAAGAAACTGTTACCGTGACAATTGATGACCCACCCTCCCAGCGGTATTGTTTATTTACTGGTCACATGATCAGGTCCAACCAGGGTCTCTCTCTGGACGACAAGGTAGGAAAAGAGAGAGCCTGGGTTCGAGTTTGCCCGTCAATAGGCCAATTCCGAATTACCTTTCGCCTCTTTTTCAAAGCGAGTCCTGGTGCTCATCTTTTGATATGAAAATTAGTTTCCATTCACATGCAAATTAAAATCATTTTCATATGAAAGGATGAGCACCAGGACTCGCTTTGAAAAAGAGGCCAAAGGTAATTCGGAAATGGCCTATTTCCCTTTCCCTGGTTATTCAAAGATTAAAAGATTTAGTGTCTGTGACATCCTTTCATTGCAGACGTGATTACCTAGGAACCGCTCAGATAACCCTCAATCTATCATGACTATAGAACGGACAATAAGGTAATGAATATGGTAAACATGAATAAACATCAGTAAGCACCTTGGAAACATACAGCAAAACAGTTCAATGCAAAGTGAAACGTTGTGGCCATCATACAACAGACAATACAGCGGATAATGCGAGCAAGAGCTAAGAAATGGGAAACGGTGGGAGATTTTTGTACCTTTATTTAACACTTCAGTGTGACAACATTACACACAGAATAAGAATATACAAATATGTTGTCTTCTGTGCTGCCATAAGTCCCTACCTTAGCACTAAGGGTCCTTTCTTTATAAACGAAAAAGTTCAGTCTGTACTCTCACTTGCTTGAACAGTTAGGGACGTCAAGCCCCCTCAGTGTGTTGGCACTGTCCGATTGGCTGTTTCTTGGAAAATCTTGAAACTTTCAATTGCAAACACTTAGCTCAATTGTGTGGACGTTACAGTCTGCACGACAGGTCTGGAGGGAACCTGAGGCTCGCGCGCATGCGCACTTTATGCGCTTCGCGTCATACGAGTGATCACATGAAAGAATAAGAAAGTAGGACAACTGTTGTCTCGGCAGTAATTTGTGACTCTCTAATTTTGTTTCATTTGGTTTGCCTGCTTTTTAATACTGCATCATTGTTATCTTTAGTGATTTTGTTATAGAACATTCACCTTAACGACAGTATGAATAATTAAATTTGAGCGCTAATCGTGGCGGTTAACGAAATTGAAATCACTAAGACACTGTTCACATCACCATTTCTGCGTGCTTAAGGCAATCAACAAGTCACATATGATCGAAAAATCTTTTTTTAATCTAATTTGGACCAATTTACGCTCATTAAGGGAGACAGAAACTCGTATTTGTGAAATTGTTGAAAACAGACCATTTAGTTTGAGGAAGGACAGTTACAGTCTTTGTTCGATGGGCCGGAAAATCATTTCCTTGGCTTGCACCTGAGATCTAAAAAGGACAGTTGCATAATACTGCTTTCTTTCCCAGCTCTGAAGTTTAGTTCTCCCTACACATCTAGGTTACTAGGGAAATACTTCGAAGCTAGAGGAACCTTAGTACAATGTCTGCTAATTCACAATTCACCTTAGACAAACAAAATGCAATTCAAACTGACTCGCAAATCGCTAGAACAGAGCTTGAAAAGGTTAAACTTCATGGGGTAGTGATTTCGTTAGATTTCATTCTTTCAGTTTCTAATGTCCCTTTAAAAAAAATTCAATAGTTCAGTTTACTTGAAAATCGAAAATCATTCAGCCACCATTTCTTCATAAATAGTCGCATAGCTCAATTTGACTGGAAAGAATACAAAAGTCGCCAAAAGGCCAGCTTTCATTTCGTGAAACAATTCCTGGAATGTTGATAGTACTCAGATTCTTCAAAGTTGTTTTAACCTAACCTGCAATCTTCTTTTAGGCCATTATTTTCTCTTTGTTGCAGACAGAATTCTATACATAAAGTTTACTCGTAGGCCAATCAATAGTTTAATTTATCTTACATCAAATAGGAAAGAAATGACCTGCTTTAATATTGGTAAAAAAAAAAAAAAAGCAGGCGTTGTAAAGACAGGTAAAGTGTCCTCTGCCATTCAAGCTCGGACGTGTTTAATATAGTGTGCCCGACAAGTCTGAACTCGCCATCGGTTAACCTATCAATCAAGTGAATGGATAAGCCCGTATTTAAAAGGAAAAAATTGAAAATCTTCGTCTTTTCGTAATGGGCTTTACTCTACGAAACAAGAAACAATAGTTACAGTAGACGAAACAGAATGAACACTTTCAAGCTTAATTTTAATCCATCAATGGAATTGTGGATAGGGAAGAAAACAGACGCCCTTTATCCCCTTAATGGCCGTTATTATTAGAAACGAGCAGGTGGAAGATTTAATGAAAGGGAATTGGAATGAGATGCTGTTAACTTTTAACAGACGGACGTGCGCTCGAAACTGATTGGATGCAATCCACTAAGTGTTGCATGCTTGTTTCAGTTTTACTGTAATAACTTTCACTGGCATACTTTCCTGGAGCTTTGTTTTCCTCGAGGGGAAGCGGGTGGGTCCTTATAATTTCAAGGGATTTTACCCAGTTCTTTTTTTTTTATTTTTTTTTATTTTGCTAGTTATACTTGAGAGGCTTCATTAATCGGCTTCAGACGTCGTAAAACAGTTATGAGTTTGTATTAGGCTGTAGGAATTTTGTTTCGATGTTGTTGTTGTTAGTTTTTCTTCGGAATCATTACAAAAATTAATTTTCCCATCTGTCCATCGTACTTTAACCCTTTCCCGCCGAGAGGGGCCCTATACGACCCCACAATAGACCGATGCTTTGAAATCTACAACTTTCTCAAATACTGAACTATGGTTGAAATAAACCAATTTTTTGCCAAATGATCATTTGTTTAGACTTTATTATCCCGTAAACTGAAAAAAACTCCCAATTTTCACTTAATATGACTGTTTATTCTCTTTGAAAACCAAAATCGCTCTCGGACGACACCAAAATTCACGCAATTTTGTCTTGAAGTTTTCAAGATAAAAATTCCTATTGAAGTTAAAAGTTTACATTGGCAGCAAACTTTGACTCCACCTCTTGCAATCTGTTCCACATTTACCTGCTCACCCCTATATCCTGACCCCGATAACGCTGCTTGATTTCAGTTGCTCTCACAGTCTGTAATTTTCGCGTTTGTGACCCAAAGGAATTCTGGGATTTTCTTGGCTAAGAACAGCATGGAAGTCTGCCAATTTCCATTTCACATATATTTTAGAACCGTGTCGAGCCACCCGGTCCTGCTGGCAAAACATTGCACCGATTGCATTAGTTACATGTCAAAACTCGCCAAAATTGTCACGCCAGGTCCTGGAATCCACTCACAAAACGACGAAAGACACAACTTCACTCCGTGAATGGCCATCACTCCCTCGCATACTTTCGGCGGCCTACTTCGTGTGAAATTGCTTCTCACCTCCGTTTTCTTTCAAAGGATTGCCTTTACCCATCAACACAGCTTTATGATGCCAGGCAGGGGGCTTCAGAGGTGGAAAATGGCTCCAAAAACACACTTAAAAATCAAATAAACAACGAATTGTAGCTGCAGTGTTCGTTTAGAAATAAACGACAGCTAGCGTGACAAGCGTGACAACAAAGATAGAGCCTTTGGTGTTGTGGCCCGACGAAATCGCCGTGGTAACCCCTTATATGGAGTAGCCAGGTCGATTTGACCTCCTACCCTCCGAAAATTGGAAAAAAGACGTCAAAACGCCCGTCGGAAAAGGGTTAAAACAACTCTCTGCTCGTGATAGCATTTGTGGAATTCAGCAATTGTCTGATTTCTTCAAAGTTGTTTTAGCCTGACCTGCAAAGGGCCTATTTAATTTATAAATGCACGTGACAGTTAAATTACAGCTGATTACTGAACAGGCAGGAAATGTGGCTAGAATGTACCCAAGTGTGTTTTATGGTGATCATAAACATGCTGAAACACTGTGCAAGAATTGTTTTGACGAAGGGTTCAAGCGATCCTCGGAGACTGAGGGTAGATAGTCGGGAAACCCAATTTTGCCCTTGAAATCTTCGCCCCATCCCGACCATCTACCCCTGGGTCTCCTAGGATGGAATTAAGCCGACTGGGACCGTCAGCTCACTGATTGAAACTCACTTAATTTCAAACCAACATACGTCTTCTGTATTGTAATCATTATGTTTCTTTCTTTTCTTCTTTTCTTAATGAGATGATCACAAATACAATCTTTCAAAACACACAGAGATATGTTTAATCTCCGCAAACCAATTCGTTTTAAGGTGTTTTTTTTTTTTTTTTTGGGGGGGGGAGTAATAGAATGTTGCTTTTTGGTGACCCCTTATGATCGCTAGTAGGAAAGAGTTGTCATTAGCTTTCTTATTGTGTGCGATCGCATTAAAACTGGTGGGACATGGTAATAAACATACACAGAAAACAGTAATAGAATAGTTTTAACTCTCCACTGAGTGTGATGCGATATTTACCATCTGGAAGATGATGTTCCAAGCTCTCTTAGAACATTAGACGTATTATTTAGGTCAAGAAAAACTGCTAGTGGATGGGCGCGCGGGGGGGATCATGCGAGCGCATTCGATCGCAACATTCAGCGCAACATATCTCAACACTGTTGGGCGCAACATGTTGCGCGCGTTTGGCCACCTTGTTGCAACATGTTGCGTATTTGAGAATGAATATCTGAGAATCATATATTTGAACTGCGGATTAATGATTAAATATGTGACTGATCATCGCAGTTATGAACACTACTAAAGCAGTAGTGAAAATAAAGCCTGAAAAAAATTCTGGCTTGTACGGGATTCGAACCCACGACCTCTGCGATACCGGTGCAGCGCTCTACCGACTGAGGTAACAAGCCATCTGGGAACTGGTCGTTCTGTTGGTTCGTAATATACCCGTGAGTGGTGAATATATGAAAATCATATATTTGAACTGCGGATTAATGATTAAATATGTGACTGATCATTGCAGTTATGAACACTACTAAAGCAGTAGAGAGAATAAAGCCTGAAAAAAAATTCAGGCTTGTACGAGATTCGAACCCACGACCTCTGCGATACCGGTGCAGCAATCTACCGACTGAGGTAAGAAGCCATCTGGGAGCTGGTCTTTATTGCGTATTGTTGGCTCAAATTTCAAAATGGTCAAATTTTTTACGTAAAGCCCCGGTCAAACGCTCAAATTTGAGCCAACACCATCCAACATGTTGTAGCATAACGCAACAGAGTGGCCAAACGTGTGCAACATGTTGTGCCCAACAAGTTGTTGCGTTGAAATTTTGCGAGCGTTGGCCGGGGCTTAACATTTGTGGATGTTGCTTGATGTTCTGTTCGTTTGGCCAGGTTCGTGGAACAATGTTGCGTCTGAGCATGCGCACTAGCTCGATTTGTTTTTTTAAACGTCATTTGTAAACATGGTCGAAAGTTGAATTGTTTAAAACTCGAAGATATCACCGAGAAAGCCATGGACGCAGAGGGAGACGACCGATCATTAATATGAATGCTTGAGGGCTGTCTCTGCCTGTGGAACATTTACGAGAAATGTTGTCATTCTAGAGAAGCACGAGAGAAGGGGCTTCAAGAAATTTCAACGGCTCTTGATATTAGTGTGGCCGACTTAAAGGCGAAGATCACTTCTATGCGTGCTCTACTTGGCCGTGAACTGGCTAAAACAAGTGTTACGAAATGTTGTTTACGTACGGAACGACCGGAGACTGGGGGCCATAAATATTCGCTGAAACTATTGCGTAGAGTGTTGCGTGATGTTGCGTGCGTTTGACCAGCCCTTCCCAACATGTCGCAACATGATCGAACAATGTTGGGATATGTTGCGTTGAAATGTTGCGATCGTTTGGCCGGGGCTTGAATGATACTGCAACGTAGCGCGCGCGATGATGGACACAAACAACACCGATAAACAACAGACAGGAAATGGGAGCGCACGGGAGCTCCATAATTTTACGGCTTTGCTTCAATGCAAAAAAATTATGCAAGCTCAGATCCGAGCGATCATACAGTAAAATGATCTAAACTTTAAAAAGAAGAAGTTCAGTCACATGTGAACGGATAAGTGATGAGAATTTTATTCGCCATAACAGTTTAGATCAAGTTAGCAACGTTCGAGCAAGTGAGGAGCAAAGGACATAAGACAGACAAAAGATTTAGCGCTAGGAGAGTATCCTTTGCTTCCAGATTTCCATTTAAACAAAACAAGCCCTATTGGCATAATTTAATTTTATTTAATTTAATTTAATTTAATTTAAAAAAAGCGAATCCTCTTGACACCTTTCACAAGAGACCGCGTCTTCGGTTTCAAGCGGTTTGCGCTGTTGAGGTTTACTCTTCCTTTCGATCAAGCTGTGTCCTCAACAGAAAAATTGTTGCTCAGAATGACGAATTCATTAAGGCATACTTGTTGTTTTTCCTTTTAGGATTTTCCTTTCAAGCCGGCAAGCTTAACATGTCAAAATCTTTTCAAGACTGGAGCTGCAGCAGTTCTTGTTCACCACCCCAATACTGCCATTTACCACGCTGCACAAATGTTGCTTTTCCTGAGGTGTTCAGCGGATCAGGACAGGTGCGTTTTCCTTCTCTTCTTCAAGTTTCAGCGCTTCAGCTTTTTCGCTTGAAAAGATAAGAACTAATGTACACAAATCATGTCCCGAGTCCAACTCATGTACTATTGATGTACATGTAACAACATCAGTACTGCAGGGGAAGGGAAACACTTTCAGGTCTCTGTTGTCCTATCAATATGCCAGTTTACTGTGACCCACGAGTCAAACCTGGAATATTGAAATTGTAAGTGCGGAATTTGACTATACCAATGATGCAAACTGCCATGCGATAATGAAAAATGGTTTAGGTTGTATCTACCAATTAAGTATAAGCGCCAAAGTGAAGCTCTCTGTGTAGAGAAAATAGGTACTAAATGTAGAGAGAATGGGTCGAATGCGCATAACAAGAAATTCCACCGAACCGTCCTCAAATCACATAGATTGTGGATTTCCATCAGTCTCTTTTAGCAATGGATTGCAGCTTTCAAAACTCGTGTAAGTAAATAATATTCATTATTTTTTTCCAAGAGGGCACGGTAACGAATTCTGCAATCTGATTGGTTCTTAGCGCGGTCCGGATTTTCCTATCTCTGGCCACGGTCAGGGTATTCGCGGGAAATCTTGAAGTAATACGTCGGGACGAAACGTCGGATTTTCCTATTCAAATGCGACTTTTCACTTACTAAACTTTGCAAAGCGAAGGAAAAAAATCAGTAATGGAGTAAACTCCCTGGTTATTCCTCTAAAAGGTGAGTATTCACTTGATTTTGCTGACAACACTGCTGGTTTGCTGTTTTTCGAGTTGATGTTTTCTTGAACTGTTGGCATGCCGTTTAACTTAAGCTTAATTTAAAACGACTAACTGCAGAGCAGTCTTTTGAGCTTAGTTTTTCTGTTGACGTCCGTTATTTTCTTTGGAGTTCTATTTTATAATCTAGTTTCATTTTGCTTCATTCAAGAAAATATGACTCGTAGCGAAAATGGTCAAACAAATGCAGTTTTTGCAGTTTGCATGAACTAATGTCAACAAGTTTTTCTTACGTAATTTTTTCACTCTAGCATTGGTTGTGAAGGTCTTGAAGGAGAACAAAGATAAATACTTGAAATAATAAGATATAAAGGCAGAGACTGAGATGTTTAAGTATTTTTCATTAAATGTATAATAAGAACTTTCGTTAAAACCAAATTTGAAAGCCAATGTGATTTCACTTTCAACAAAGACAAAAAATATATGTGAATGTTCGTGGGAAACATCATCGCTTAGTTTGTTTAGTTTATTTCTCTGTGCTTCCTTTAAAATAGCACAATTTGTTTTTATTATTATTATTATTATTATTATTATTATTATTATTATTATTATTATTATTATTATTATTATTATTATTGCTCCAAGAGAGATTTGAAGTTCTGTTTTATCGTTTATCTACCATTTCTCTCCGAGATTTGCGGACGGCTTTTTATAAGCTAAATTTTAAACTGTGAAAGTGCGACTAGCCCGCGCAGAAAGACGTTTTTCAAATTAACCAGTTTTCCATGTTCATCTTGAGAACAAAAAGGGGAGAAAAAAATAAATGAGTTATTTACTGGCTTAGGGTCGGTCCGTATAGTGAAAAACTGTCACCTCGGTTTTGAAAATGCTGCCCTCGGCCTTCGGTCTCTGCCGGGCAGCATTTTCAAGACCTCGGTCACAGTTTTTCACTATACGGACCTCCCAGCCGGCAAATAACATATATATATAGTTTGTATTTAGTTTTTTCTTTCCTTTGCTTGCACATGTGTTTGCTACAAAGAGCTTTTGTGTTGCTTGTGTTAGTGCTGCTTCAGAGTCAGGCTTTAGGCACTAAACTAAGAACTGGGGAAAAGAGCAGTCCGACTATCGATCCATCAAAGAATCGGAATAGATCCGGTAATCTGATTGAAAGTTACCGTCAATTATCCCGGAATAGTCCGAAAAGATGCGCCCTAAGTTTTACAATAGCCCACGTTAAACTTGGGTATTTACATTATTTGATTGTGAAGCTTTAAGTGAGAAAAAGAAGCTGTCTTGCGATCCTACATACCTAATCTGTCTAAACTGTCTTGTGATCTAATGTTAACTTCACTATGGTACTCTCCAGATCCACGTTCACGTGTCAGTGAGTCACGATGAAACGTTTACACGTGTTCACTCTCCTTCCGCTTTGTGGGTTCAATCTCTAAGTGCACGTGGGTTCGAGCTATGCGCACGTGAGGCAGGCATTGGCACAAATGGAACTGGAGTCATAAACTGATTGGCCTTCCAGGATCAATCCAAGATATCAAATGGTAGTGTTGCTTTCAGTTGAGTGTGGTCCACAGAAACAAAATGTGATAAAGTAACATTCTCTCAGGTGAGGCAAACAAAACTCGATTAGGGGCAGTCAATGCATTACTATCACTCATCAGATGCACTCCGACCCGGAATACTGATACCAGTTTATCATGCAATGGCTTATTTCTCGTATCAATGAAATCCAATTCTAAATTAAAAGTTGGTTTTTTTGTTTGTTTGTTTGTTTGTTTGTTAGAGTTTTAGAAAGGCCATTATGTTGTCTAACTGACATGACGACTGGAAAATGTTGCCATAAGAAGAGCAGAAAATAGTGACGCTCCTACTCAACATTAGGGCCGTTTATACGAGAGGAAATATTCCGCGGCTTACTCTGGCCGCGGCTTCCATAAGACGCGAAAGGAACTATTTATACGACTAAAAATTCCTAGGCCAGGATAAGCCGCAGCTTGAGAAAGCCGTGAACGTAGATTTTGTACCATTTCATTAACACGGGGTGTTCGCGTCTTATGTAAGCCGCGGCCAGAGTAAGCCTCGGCTTATTTTCTCTCGTATAAACGGCTCTATTGTCTTTTCAAGATTCATGGCTTTGCCTTCTCAACCTAAACCTAAGTCTGTAAATAGCTGTCTTAAGACAATAACTACAATAATAACTTGCCTATTGGTATAGGTAATCGCATCATGCGATCAGGCCGAGTGTTTTCAGAAGTTGCTGAGATGATTGGTATTTACAGAAAAAAAATCTAGTTTCATTTCTGAACACAGGAAACAACCATTCAATCAAAGTTTCAAATTGTTTAATTCACCTGCTGCAATGGTTTCTACCACTTGAAAGTACGCATCCACTTGAAAACAAGCGTCTGTAAAATAACAAACGGTTTCTCCAAAGAAAGAATTTGTGGAATAACTTCTTCTGCCAAGTTTGAGCTACTTGTTCCTGCCATTAATGGTATACTCTTCCGTGTTCCTTTTTGTTGAGCTGCAAGATGCTCTGGTAAACTAAAAGCCCTTGGCGCGTTGAATCATTATGTATTTCAACTGACCACACAAAGCCCGCCGGGCGCCATGTAAGCTGATCCAAACGTTTTTAGCTTTTCACGAGAACAATATTTTGTTCTTCCTTTTATCACTCCAAAATTCAACTTCCGGAGTATCTTTTAAAGGGAGCACTTCAACTTTATGTCTTTTTTAATGAATGGAACACGAGTTTAAAGAGTCCCTGGGAATGAGGTTGAAGATGAAGTTGTTTTGCTCAAAATGAAGAAAGCAAATGAATGTGATAGCGGTCCATTCAGCCAATCAGAAGAAAGTATTTTTGGTGCTCGACCAATCGGGAGCGTTTGTCCTCTTCACAATCAAAATTAAGAAAAAAAATCTCCTCTTCTTCGACCATTCAGCATTCAGTAATTTTGTCCTCTTTGTTATATCTTTTAAGGACATGAACATGCACATTTATCCTGCAATAAGCCCATGTCGTTAACTGGCGGCAAAACTTTTTTAAATACGAAAAGTTCCGCTGGTGTCATGCAGAGTCTTTGACATTTCAAGGATTTCCGAAGTATTACCAAGAAAGATTCCGTGATTGTTTAATGAATAGCAACCAAAAATGTGCTTCCATAATTACTTTTCATATAATTAATGCTGAATAACAAATGACACAGCTGCTGTACACAAATGTTGAATATTTTTCCAGAGCTTTGGTGGAAGACCTTCTGTTTTTATCTCCGCTAAGTACGCTCGCAGTACAAAACCCGCAGATGCCATGTACGCCTGGTTGGAAAATCTGAGTCCTAGAGGTTTTGAGCTCTGCGTCAGAGAGTTTTCTCCGTTTGATGGTAAACACCAAGATATAGCTGTGGTGCGTTTTTTCGCTTTACTTCTAGCTAACTATTACTTCAGTTTACGTTTAAGACTTCTGACAGAATTAGACGAGGTTAGATCTCTAATTTTTTTCCGTGGATAGAAAACTATACTACTACCACATGACTACCACTGCACACTACTACTACTACTACTACTACTACTACTACTACTACTACTACTACTACTACTACTACTACTACTACTAGTACCACCACCAAATAATTAGGATGATGATGATCATGATGATGATGATAATGGACTTTGTTTAACGAGGGTGACAATTTACAGTCTGTTAAGACAGGCAAACTTGTAGCGCTCAAAATGGAAATGTTGGCTCTTGGTTGGTTTTTGAGGGCAACGAAACTTTCACAGCACATGCAACACTGCCTTAGAATACAGAACTAGAAAACGGTAAAAAACAAGCAAGGCTGGTTACACAGCTAGGAATATATATTTAAACCAATATTTCGGGAGGCACAGCCTTCCTTCATCAGGGTGTTACATATTATGACCGTAACACCCTGATGAAGGAAGGCTGTGCCTCCCGAAATATTGGTTTAAATATATATTCCTAGCAGTGTATGGTCGGCCATTTGTTTCAAAATTATGATACGATATACGTGTGGTTTTTTGCCACGTATACTTGCAATCGTTCCTGCTCTGTGGGTTTTTTTCCCAAGTATGTGTCCATTTTCTTTTCATACATCCGTTCCAAGCAAACATACGTTAAACAAACACGCATGTATTTGCGCACAACACGAGCCCATATACATGTGTTACAAACATGTATGTGTATATGGGGTCATAGCAGGTCGTCGTATAAGAGGCATCGAATTATACCGCCGGCAATAAACCTACTTCATGTACCATGGAGGTGAAAAGTAACTTCAGACTGAATCAAGCTGGGCCATAATGGCCGCGTTAATTTCGGGCAAGGTTTGGTTCTTATTCATTGCCCTCATAGTAGTGGTGGTTGTTGGCTCCCCAACAACGAATTTGTTGGAATCTGTGCATTGTCTCTTGAGAGACTGTGGACGTTACTTACCAAATGCTGACCGAAACATGGCAGAAAACTTAATTGTACGACTCCAGGTTACGATCGATTCAGTTCGGGGATTGCTCGATTCCTTGGATCGAGGTGAGGCAGGAAATACGGCGAGAATCCCGGTTCTTGAAGGCCTGGTAATACAGCTACGGACCTTAATAAGTAGATGGGAGTTGATGGCAATTATAGCTGCATCGTGCACGTCTATTTGCCCTATCAAAGGATTGCCAACAGTTTGTCATGGAAGTCGAGGAGTTGGCCGGCCTCGGTATGAAATATCTTTACCTCAGCTGGAGTTTCTCCGGAATACAATGCGATTTACCTGGTCTCAAATAACGGGAATGTTATTGGTTTCTAGAACCACTCTTTGGCGTAGATTTCAGAATCTGGAGTCATTCTCCAACCGTTATACCACCATCTCAGATGCAGAATTAGATGAATTACTTAGAGAGATAAGGAGAGGCTTTCCAAATTCGGGAATCAGCATGATGCTGGGACACCTGATTGATTTAGCACATTCAGAGAAAGTCTTGTGAAAAGATAAAAATCCAGCGGAATGATGCAGTGTTTCTGTCTGCAATATCAGGAAACATTTCAATTTTGTCCTTGTCAAAGGACCAAAATAATATTTAATTCAAAAAATGCTGTCACAATCACTTAGTGTGTGCTTCTGTTGAGAACCGATGATGTAAACTGACATTAACCTCTACAGCTTTGACAAGAGACAAACCTGGTACATCATTAATCTTTATTCTTATAGTTCATGTTTTGTCTTCCCAATAATTATTTTCTGAGGGACTTAAGACTTGCAATGGACAGTTTACATTATCTAATCTATGCCAACTGTAACAATAACATTTGTATTTACTGTCAGACTCAGAAAACCGTAAATACCTGAATATTTTGGCAATGTTCATTGTGTGATGACCATCACACTGAAGATCACCAGGACACATAAGAAGACTACAAGCTAATACTGTTGCTGATGATGGGTTTCGTTTTCTCATTTATTGCCTGATTGGTTTCTTCCTCTCAACACAATAACAAACCAGAATTATATCTGGCATTCATGGTTTGCTGAGTTTTACAACTGCAACAGACAGAGGTAACCGATAAAAGAGTATTATGGGATCTAATTAAATATCGAATCAGACAATTCACGATGAAATTTAGCAAAGAAAAGGCATATAGAAGAAGACAAAAACTAACAGAGGTTGAGACATCCTTAAAACAAGCCGAGGAGTTGCTGGCGGCCGAGCCATCGGAATCTAATCTTGAAAAAATGGAAGACTTAAAAATGAAATATGATTCGCATTTTGATTATATAGCCAGAGGAGCAATAATCTGCTCCAGAGCTACTTGGTACGAAAAGGGGGAGAAAAGCAACAAGTATTTTTTGGGGTTAGAATCTCATAGAGGCAAAAAGAGCTGTATTCGAAAAATGTTCGCGAGTGATGGTACGGTCACTACAAACCCAAAAAAAATTATGAAAGAGATTGAAACGTTTTACTCCGATTTGTACGCGGCAAATGAAGAATCGCTAGACGAATATCACCCATTACTTCACAGACCAGAGATACCTAAACTCTCCCCCGATATGAGTGGTCTTTGCGAAGGAAGGTTATCAGTGAAGGAATGCTTTGATTGCCTGAATTCATTCGAAAATAACAAATCACCCGGAAATGATGGCCTCACTGTTGAATTTTATAAAATGTTCTGGAACTCCTTAGGCAATTTATTGGTTGACTGTCTTAACTACTCATATGAGGTCGGCGAATTGTCAAACACTCAAAAGCAAGCTGTTATTACACTAATTGAAAAGAAAGGGAAAGATAAGCGAAAAATGGGTAATTGGCGACCTATTTCGTTAATAAATGTTGACGCTAAAATTGGCTCGAAAGCTATTGCCACAAGAATTCAGAAGGTGCTACCTGACATAATACACTTCAATCAAAATGCCTATGTGAAAGGTAGAACCATTCTTGATGCAGTGAGAACTATAGATGACATTTTAGAGTACACGCAAAGGAAAGGAATTAACGGACTATTAGTGGCTATAGATTTCCAGAAGGCATTTGACTCAGTCAGTCGCAGATTTATGTTCAAGGCGCTTTCTGCTTTTAACTTTGGCCCATCTCTGATCCATTGGGTAAAAACATTTTATAATAACATATCTAGTGCCGTTATGAATAACGGTTACACAACAACCCCCTTTCAAGTTCTTAAAGGTGTTCGTCAAGGCGATCCACTATCGCCATATTTATTCATAATTTGTCTAGAAATTTTAGCTATTGACATACGTTGTAACAAAGAGATTCAAGGAATTTTGGTGGACAAAGAAGAGATAAAATTACAGATTTTTGCAGATGATTTGACAGTCTTTCTTAAAAACTACACTTCGCTTAATGCTTTGTTTGCCACTGTGGAAAGTTTTACTTTATGTTCTGGTCTTCAAATTAATTATGAAAAGACGGAGGCAATGTTCTTGGGAAAACAAGATCCAAAAGTAGCTCCTGCAGTATCCTCCGTTAGAAATATTCCCATTAAGAAGGCTGTTAAAATTTTAGGAGTTCATTTCACGTATAATCAAATCCTTTGGAAAAAGCTGAATTTTGAAGATATTCTGAAATCCATTCGTGAAAAGTTGCATCTTTGGAATTGGAGAAATGTAACAATTATCGGACGAATTCAAATTGTTAAGACATTTGTTATACAAATCTTTATGTATAGAGCTGGTTTAGTATGTATACATAAAGACATAATTAAAGAAGCAAATAAAATTATTTTTAATTTTATTTGGAAAGGAAAAGATAAAGTTCAACGCTCAACCCTTATAAGTGATGTGGAAAATGGTGGACTAAGAGCACCACACTTGGAATCAATCATTAAAACACAGCGAATCATGTGTTGTAAAAAACTTGCTGACGCTCAACCAAACAGTTGGAAAACAATCCTCTTGCATTATTTAAAACCTGTAGGAGGGAAATTACTTTTAGGGTGTGGATATGATATTAAAAAACTTTCAATTAAACTACCAAAATTTTACGAGGAATGTTTTCAATTTCTCTCCGAGTATTCTGTAGCCGGGGCCGGAAATATTGAAATTTTGGATAACAACACTAGAGCCAACATAATTGTTAGGAACAACAAACACATCTGCATTGATGGAAAGTCAATTTTTCACCATGCTCTTTTCGAAAAGGGAATAATCACGCTTGAAGATCTCATAAGTGATCATAATGATTTTATTGTCAAGGGAAATCCATATAGGTTGGGCTTCACTCCTATGGAAGTTTTTTATTTGAGGCAAATTCTCGATGCGTTACCGGTGCAATGGCAGAATTCTTTGAGGTCCTGTGGAAACAAAGGTGGAAACGCTTTTGTCCTCAACGATTTCATCAAGCTTTGGTTAAAGAACAAACAAGTGCGGCTTGATAAACTGATTTCTAAAAACATTTATGGTGTAATACGATCTAAGTATGAAACCACCCCAACTGCGCAGTCAAAATTCACTGAACATTACTCTAGTGTATACCTAGATTGGCAAGAAATACATAATTTACCTTTTAAAGTGGTACTTGACACAAAATCAAGGGAATTCCAGTATAAAATTCTAAACAGATACTTGACAACGAATTCCTTTCTTCATAAAATTGGTTTAATAGCCTCACCTTTATGTTCATTCTGTCATGCAGAGAGCGAGTTTCATGTTCTTTTACCCAGAGTTTCTGGCTGGAGTTTATTTGTTGGTGTAAAAATATGGGTATATTCTTAGAAGAACTCTCTCAAACGGATAAGCTTTTTGGAATTTGGGATAGGGAAGATGACTTTTTAATACTCAATCAGTTATTAATTACAGCTAAACAATATATTTATGACTGTCGTAGAAATACTGTTCGACCATCCTTGAGGGTGTTCTGTACCAAGTTAACCTACGTCTATCAATTAGAATCACAGATTGCTAAATTGAACAACAAAGAGCCTAGTCATATTCTTAAATGGAGAAAATATATTAATAGCTTAAGTCTCGCGTAAGCACATTCTAGCAGTTAGTTTTCCCTTTGTAGCGATGCCTTTAGTAATTAATATACGCGATATGGTACTTTCGGGTAAACAACACGTAAGCAATACGGTCTTATTTCTAGTTTGTATGCACGCTTGTGTGTGTGTGTGTGTGTGTGTGTGTGTGTGTGTGTGTGTGTGTGTATGTGTGTGTGTGTGTGTGTGTGAGTTTGTAGGTAATTGTAATCATTGCAATGTAATTACTATAAGTAATCTATATATGTAGTATTGTTAAATATTGTGTCATGTAAAGGAAATAAAAATTGTTTAAAAAAAAAACTGCAACAGACTGATATATGTGGCAAATAGTATGCCACACAATACATCTGGCCTCAGATATTCAAAAGGTGGATAGTGCTATCCACTGCATAAATCACTCTCCAGTGGATAATGCAATTATTAGTTTTTGTAAGGTACATGTACTTACACATTGCAACTTCTGGTATCTTGAGCAACTTTTTTCGTTTCAAGCAACGTTTTGCATTCTGAGCAATTTCGCTAGTTACCTTCTAATTCTGAGCCAAATATGAAGCAGCTTTTAGTGCAAAGATTCAAACTCGACTGACTTGAGTGTCGCAGGTTAAGAACATCATTCAACAATTGTTTTGGCTCATTACCTTTTTTGGTTTCAATTGAGGTCAAAGTTGTTTAGCAAAGCTGGTTATGCCACTAAATTACACAAAATGCTTAGAAATCGTATTTTGTTGTACCATTTGTCCATTTGAGCATCAGACCAAAACAGGTTTTTTTTAGCAACATTTTGGAAAATCTCGAGCAACTTGTGGAAAGCCCTAGATAGCCCTATCCAACTTTTGGACAACTGGAGCCTGGTATCCTGATGGTAGGAACAAGATTTACACCTTCCCAAAACCTATCTTCCCGTACAATACATTTTTTCCCATGAAGTCCCTAAAAATACTGTATTTGTCGTGGATAATAGTAATGGAAAGGACAACTGAGCAAGTGCTTGCTTCTGCCAGGACATTGGTTGGCTTATTTCCAAGATATCTGACATGCATCACGGTTGTTGGTTCACTGGGTAATGAGGGAGACCCTGACCAGAACTGCAAAAGGTCTCTCATTTCTTCCTGTCCACCTGCACCACCTGTATGGGCAACAATATAATTATTATTATTAACTTTTTCATTGCATGAATGCTGTTGTTTTCTTTTCCTCTGGCATCACAAGTAATGTTTTGTGGTCGAAAAACAGACTGCTTAAAAAGTGCCACTATCATTGTCAACTCTCCTTTTTTGATTTCACTTTGCGACATGCACTGCCTTATCGTTAAAGAAATCTTTGAGGGAAATTTTGGGTTTTGTCAGTCCACCACCACTGCTGTGCTCCAACCAAGCAAAGCATGATTGAGAGAGCTATATCACAGGTAGACGCTCAAAATCCATCACTGACATAGTCTGGGTGCATATACCTCTTTAGAAGAAGCATACAAGTCAATTATAAGTAGTTTCCTAAAATTAATCTTTGCAAGATTGATAAAAGAAAAAAAGCTTGCAGAATGTTGGTCTTTTACAGTGTAAGTGGCTTTTTTCTTTTTCGTTATTCTCTCATATTATTCTTTGCCCAACTTTTAAACCCCCATTTAATTATTTATAGTGGTGAAACCCTTAGTGTCACTAAAAATAACAAGCCGGTGAGACTTTGATTGGTCACTTATTGTGAGCACAGAATTATTGTAAAAAGCAAGGATCACCTTGGTCTAGTTCATCAATGTATTGTTCAAAGAACGTTTGAGCTTGTAGGCATAATGTATCAGTGCAGCCTTCTTGGTCATATTTCATGCGGGACCTGATCATTCTTGCATTAATGACTCCTTTGTCCACAGGAAACACTCTCTCCTGGAGTTCAGGATACCTATCAAGTAGACTTAGAACACTCACTCCACACACTTTCACTTCCCCTAAACCTTTTCTTATGTCATCCAAGGCAGCTACTCTCTTGGTCACCACCTCGTATAGAAGGATGCATTCAAAGGCTAAATGCTTCCGCTCCTTTGTTATCATGAAATGTGGATAACCAGCTGACATCACGATGTCACTAATATCCAGTGGGCTATCTGGATTTGTGAATGCAAGTAGTTGTTCTTCATCACTGCTGATGAGCTATGTAGAAATACAACAGAAAAACAAAAGAGATTCATGAACTATAAGAATAAAGATTAATGATGTACCAGGTTTGTCTCTTGTCAAAGCTGTAGAGGTTAATGTCAGTTTACATCATCGGTTCTCAACAGAAGCACACACTAAGTGATTGTGACAGCATTTTTTGAATTAAATATTATTTTGGTCCTTTGACAAGGACAAAATTGAAATGTTTCCTGATATTGCAGACAGAAACACTGCATCATTCCGCTGGATTTTTATCTTTTCACAAGACTTTCTCTGAATGTGCTAAATCAATCAGGTGTCCCAGCATCATGCTGATTCCCGAATTTGGAAAGCCTCTCCTTATCTCTCTAAGTAATTCATCTAATTCTGCATCTGAGATGGTGGTATAACGGTTGGAGAATGACTCCAGATTCTGAACTCTACGCCAAAGAGTGGTTCTAGAAACCAATAACATTCCCGTTATTTGAGACCAGGTAAATCGCATTGTATTCCGGAGAAACTCCAGCTGAGGTAAAGATATTTCATACCGAGGCCGGCCAACTCCTCGACTTCCATGACAAACTGTTGGCAATCCTCTGATAGGGCAAATAGACGTGCACGATGCAGCTATAATTGCCATCAACTCCCATCTACTTATTAAGGTCCGTAGCTGTATTACCAGGCCTTCAAGAACCGGGATTCTCGCCGTATTTCCTGCCTCACCTCGATCCAAGGAATCGAGCAATCCCCGAACTGAATCGATCGTAACCTGCAGTCATACAATTAAGTTTTCTGCCATGTTTCGGTCAGCATTTGGGAAGTAACGTCCACAGTCTCTCAAGAGACAATGCACAGATTCCAACAAATTCGTTGTTGGGGAGCCAACAACCACCACTACTATGAGGGCAATGAATAAGAACCAAACCTTGCCCGAAATTAACGCGGCCATTATGGCCCAGCTTGATTCAGTCTGAAGTTACTTTTCACCCCCATGGTACATGAAGTAGGTTTATTGCCGGCGGTATAATTCGATGCCTCTTATACGACGACCTGCTATGACCCCATATACACATACATGTTTGTAACACATGTATATGGGCTCGTGTTGTGCGCAAATACATGCGTGTTTGTTTAACGTATGTTTGCGTGGAACGGATGTATGAAAAGAAAATGGACACATACTTGGGAAAAAAACCCACAGAGCAGGAACGATTGCAAGTATACGTGGCAAAAAACCACACGTATATCGTATCATAATTTTGAAACAAATGGCCGACCATAGTTGTGTAACCAGCCTTGCTTGTTTTTTACCGTTCTCTAGTTTACAATTTTATAGCTGGTTAGATCTATGACAGGATCCGGCTCTTCTATTTTGCAACGGTGGTCCTTGCTAAAGTATTTTCCAGTGTTTTTCTTAGAATACAGGGCCGTTTAAAGGGGAACTACGGGATAAAAATGACTGGTTGTTTTAATTTTCTTTTGGCAGGACTGGTTCGCTTTCGTTGGCAATGGGTCGGATTTCAATTTTACGCTGGCAGGTGAAGCGTTCTTTCCCAACAGTGGCCCTCCAACAGCTAAAGAAAACTATGGATTCTGTCAGGTAAATCTCTTCTAAAAGCTTGATTTCTCAAGTAATTGTTTCTTGCACCGTGACAAGTTTAACAGACAATCGATAAAATCTCACTTAAAATAGATACTTTCCCTCTCTCTACAGCAAGTACAGTACAACACTACCTTTTATGCGTCACCTGCTGTCCTCATTTCCGTCCATCATCAATACGATCGTCAAACAAGAAGCCACATTCCACCGGAAAATAACATCATCACAGCCTGGGTTGAGGTAGGATATGCAGAGACTTTAGAGCTGGGGTGCTAATAGCATTTTGCCGGTGGACTTTTTTCCGCTACCACTGAATTAGATAATCACACAACCTCATTATCTCATACTAAAATCACAGACACATTCAAAACCTTCCCTGTACCATATTCAGGTTTATTTTTGCCACCCGCATTGGCCATTATTTCATCACAACTACAGTGCCATGTGGTCTCTGAGTTCAAACCTTCCACACTGTTTACGTTTCCCTGTGGAAAATTTACTTTCCATGACGGAAGAAAATTTTGTATTTTGTACAATGAGAGTGGTATAGTGTTTGTATTTTAAATATATGGGTAGCATCAGTTATGTTGCTTGTTTTGTCTTTTTATTATTTTTTTCAGGATGTTGGTCTCGCATCAATGCGGATATGTGTAAAGGATCTCAGTGGAGCAGGCAGTCAACATGATCCACTCTCTGTCAGTTATGTTGTCATTGGAGGTTAGTACAATATTAGTTAGTTGCTGACCACGCCCTTGGTCTTTAATTCCAATATATTATGAAGGTGAAAATATGAAGGACTGGCAGTGTTATTTAACTGGTTAAATACTCTGTATTTGAATCACTGCATGTTACATTCTGCAGTACGTCACAAGACAAACAAATTTTATTCGAGTTGACAATCTAGCTAATCTTTAATTGCTGTACATGGCACTCGGATCTATGCCGGATCTATAATGTATTTGATCGGCGTGTCAGTTGGTTATTCACAGGGCATCTGAGGGGATCAACCTTCTATATGAGCACTTAAAAAAAATCATGTGATTGGTGCTTTCTAATAACATATTCACCTCAGGCTTCGATATATCGGTATTGCTTTAATCTTATTTTCGAAACACGACTGTAATGATAGGACTGATAGAAACTATTATTACTAGGGTTTATTATAGCGCACCTATGTTTTTGTTTGAAAAGGCACAATCACGTTCCATGCTCGTTTTGTTCTTAGACCTTGATCCATGCCTAAATGTTGAATGCCCATCGTTTGGAGTCTGTAAGACATACAGTGCTCATGAGGCACGATGTGTGCGTTTCCAAGACTGTCCTTCCTATCAGGATCCAGTGTGTACCTCCAATGGAACGACATACGACAACAAATGCTGGTATGAATTGAGCTACTGCAGAGGACTGGACAACAATACCCTTTACCATCCAGGAAGCTGCGAAGGTAATGTTGAGAAACTTTCATGAAGCAATATATTCTTTGGCGCTATCAAAATAGGTGACATTCAGTTGGTCCGAATAATAACCCAAAATATTTTCTTTTGAGAAAGGAACATAGTCGGTATGAACAGCTAGCTCAGTAACCGGAAAAATCAACAATTGGTAAAGAGTTAAAATCGTTGTATGATCGGTGTAAACTTATACCGAACGTCATACACTCTCGTCAGGGCTTGAAATTACTGACAATCAAATTCTATGGTAAAATCACTTTTAAAATCGCATTAACAATCAGTTAATACAATCAGTTAATACAATCAGTTATTAGATATTTCCTCCTTTTGGCCTTTGTGTAATATATCCTTTTATCATCATGATAATTACTACACTACAAAGTCGACAAAGGATAGGATATTTTAACACCAGGAAATTTTGTTATTTCAGAGTTTAGTAAGTATAAGTAAGTAAGTAAAATGTGTACCTAATAGTAACAAGTTAACAAAACCTAAGGAATCTATACGCTAAGAAAAGTAAGTAACAAGGTAAACTAAAGCTAAACAGTATACAAACTGTGAATGATATATGAAATGAATCATATATGAACTGCGGAAATGAAATCAAATGAAGAATGATCCTCGCAGTTGTGAACGCAATTTATGCAATTGCGAAAAGAAGCCTGAAAAAAATTCAGGACTTCAACGGGGTTTGAACCCGTGACCTCGCGATTACCGGTGCGATGCTCTAACCAACTGAGCTATGAAGCCACTGACGTTGGGAGCAGGTCAATTGTGGGTACATATGTTCCCGTGAAAGAAATGAGTGTGAATGATATATGAAATGAATCATATATGAACTGCGGAAATGAAATCAAATGAAGAATGATCCTCGCAGTTGTGAACGCAATTTATGCAATTGCGAAAAGAAGCCTGAAAAAAATTCAGGACTTCAACGGGGTTTGAACCCGTGACCTCGCGATTACCGGTGCGATGCTCTAACCAACTGAGCTATGAAGCCACTGACGTTGGGAGCAGGTCAATTGTGGGTACATATGTTCCCGTGAAAGAAATGAGTGTGAATGATATATGAAATGAATCATATATGAACTGCGGAAATGAAATCAAATGAAGAATGATCCTCGCAGTTGTGAACGCAATTTATGCAATTGCGAAAAGAAGCCTGAAAAAAATTCAGGACTTCAACGGGGTTTGAACCCGTGACCTCGCGATTACCGGTGCGATGCTCTAACCAACTGAGCTATGAAGCCACTGACGTTGGGAGCAGGTCAATTGTGGGTACATATGTTCCCGTGAAAGAAATGAGTGTGAATGATATATGAAATGAATCATATATGAACTGCGGAAATGAAATCAAATGAAGAATGATCCTCGCAGTTGTGAACGCAATTTATGCAATTGCGAAAAGAAGCCTGAAAAAAATTCAGGACTTCAACGGGGTTTGAACCCGTGACCTCGCGATTACCGGTGCGATGCTCTAACCAACTGAGCTATGAAGCCACTGACGTTGGGAGCAGGTCAATTGTGGGTACATATGTTCCCGTGAAAGAAATGAGTGTGAATGATATATGAAATGAATCATATATGAACTGCGGAAATGAAATCAAATGAAGAATGATCCTCGCAGTTGTGAACGCAATTTATGCAATTGCGAAAAGAAGCCTGAAAAAAAAAATAAAAAAAAAAATTCAGGACTTCAACGGGGTTTGAACCCGTGACCTCGCGATTACCGGTGCGATGCTCTAACCAACTGAGCTATGAAGCCACTGACGTTGGGAGCAGGTCAATTGTGGGTACATATGTTCCCGTGAAAGAAATGAGTGTGAATGATATATGAAATGAATCATATATGAACTGCGGAAATGAAATCAAATGAAGAATGATCCTCGCAGTTGTGAACGCAATTTATGCAATTGCGAAAAGAAGCCTGAAAAAAAAATTCAGGACTTCAACGGGGTTTGAACCCGTGACCTCGCGATTACCGGTGCGATGCTCTAACCAACTGAGCTATGAAGCCACTGACGTTGGGAGCAGGTCAATTGTGGGTACATATGTTCCCGTGAAAGAAATGAGTGTGAATGATATATGAAATGAATCATATATGAACTGCGGAAATGAAATCAAATGAAGAATGATCCTCGCAGTTGTGAACGCAATTTATGCAATTGCGAAAAGAAGCCTGAAAAAAATTCAGGACTTCAACGGGGTTTGAACCCGTGACCTCGCGATTACCGGTGCGATGCTCTAACCAACTGAGCTATGAAGCCACTGACGTTGGGAGCAGGTCAATTGTGGGTACATATGTTCCCGTGAAAGAAATGAGTGTGAATGATATATGAAATGAATCATATATGAACTGCGGAAATGAAATCAAATGAAGAACAACACAACTGCGAGGATCATTCTTCATTTGATTTCATTTCCGCAGTTCATATATGATTCATTTCATATATCATTCACACTCATTTCTTTCACGGGAACATATGTACCCACAATTGACCTGCTCCCAACGTCAGTGGCTTCATAGCTCAGTTGGTTAGAGCATCGCACCGGTAATCGCGAGGTCACGGGTTCAAACCCCGTTGAAGTCCTGAATTTTTTTCAGGCTTCTTTTCGCAATTGCATAAATTGCGTTCACAACTGCGAGGATCATTCTTCATTTGAGTATACAAACTTTTAAACATTGTCAAATCGTCATTAAAAATATCGTCAATATTTAAAAATCATTTACCTCCTTATTCACAGGATTTCCGATGGTGCGAGGACGAGTGGACCTTGTTCGTGTTCCAAAATGGACGGATTCAACCTGTCAGACTGTTAGTTTCCCACCATATCGCTTTTACCCTGACAAGCAAGTTCACGTTCTGGTCACAGTCAATCACGTAACTCTTAACGACTCCGTTTCAGTCCACGACGCTGTCACATCGTGGACGGAAAAAGTCTCTATAAAAAATTTCACCGTTTGTGTAATGCGGGCGGGAAGACATAAAGAAAGCCTCAATCCATTTGCGACTGTTGATTGGCTAGCTTACCAGGGAGCACCGCCCGAGGGAATGACGGGAACAGTTGAGATGCAGAAATGGTGGTCTGGAACAAAGTGCGCCGATGTGACTTTTCCCAGGGTACGAAAAAAAACAGGTGCATTCCACCTTTCATATATTATTTTCTCAATAACTTAGTGCAGAATCATAACTTCCAACAAGTAAAGAAGAATATACATGTCTAGATGTAGCAAGATTACAAATGCTGCTTGAATCCTCTAATTTATGCACGACCGAGGGAGAATTAAAAATATACAAACCCAATTAGATTTTGCAGGGCAAGTTTAATGAGACTCCTGTAGTTCTGGTAACTGCAGAACATCTGAGGACTGGTAAAGAGTATGATGCTTCCTTGATATGGAAAGAAGATACAACAAAAAGTTCATTTAAAGTCTGCCTTCGTGAAATGCAGAATTTCGATGGAAAGTATGAAGATATTTTTGTGGTATGTACTTTAAGATTTTCTTCTGTATTGGCATTGGGAACAGAAATGATTAAGTGTTTCTTCGAATTTTCTGACCTTGGGTAATCTTCGTGCTCACGCTTTTGTACATGTAGACCGAACAATGCCATGCTTTATCCCTAGTTTCCATTAAGGTCTTTTTCCTTTTTTATTTTCTTTCTTCCCAACTTTCCGAGGAAGTATTTATGTTTAATTTTACCAGGCATAATATAAATCTCTTAACATAGCGGAACAAAATCGGAAAATCAGGGAATCACTAGAAGAACAAACTTTGAAACAATGCCGAGCACAGGAAAAGACCACTGCGCATGCACGTTCGCTTTGCTTGATTAAATATCATTGGGTGAGATTTTTACGGTTATAAAACAACAAATAACCAATTAAATAAAGCCAGGTAACTTTTTTCCGATGGCTTGTCCTACGGTAACCAATCATTTTTGTTGTCATATTTCGCAGAGCTGGTTGGCGTTTTCTAAACTACACAAACCATTCTTCACTGAATATGGCTCTGTCGGATTTCCAAACACACAACCACCAACAGATGAAAATAACAACGCTTATTGCGCGGTAAACTTAATATGTTAGCTTGTCATTGATCGTATTGAATTAAAATCCTTTTTAAAAGAGGGTTATCACTCAAGTTTGAATGATCTCCATGTCTTACCTCCTCTCCCTCCATCGATGTAGTAGCTTTGCTAATATCCGCATGACATAGACACAGACGTTTTTTACGACACCGCACCAAGGAACGTGTTTGATTTATAGATATTCTTATTAATTATTGATTAAGAAATAATTACGCTCGCGATGATTGGTCGAATCGATTGCATTATAATTATATCTCAACTGATCATATTCACGCGCCCTACGTCACGCGGGGGCATTGTGGAATTATAATGCACGTAGGCTATGTCACAAATGTGTGCGCGCGCAAATTTCTAAACATTTTATAAAGAAAAGTAAAGTAAAATCAACAAAAAATGTGATTTAATCCATATTTGTCATTAGGCCTGGACAGCAGAAAGGTCACGATAAGTTTTAATTTAACGGCAGAAACTTCAGTGCAACTGTTGTAAGATGCAACTAAGTACTAGGTGTTAATGACATTATTTTGAACAGAGAAGCAAAATGTGGGGTTGGAGTGACATCAAATTTCTTTTATTGACTTCCGCTGTGATAGCTCGCGCAAATTTCCGGGATATTTTATCAAAGAAATAAAAAACTTGGGAACTTTTAAAGAACATGCACTTGGGAAGTGTGTGGTCTTAAAAATTCCCGCGTGCAGCAACTCAACAATGCACTTGGCGCGTTTTTTATTTCTTTAATAAATAAACTTGACATACATTCACAACTCTTCTACAGAGAAGTGTTGAACAGTTTTCTGCATATCATGATTGCTTTCCTCGACAGTTTGTGCACTTTGAAAGAAGTTGCAGCACCAGACCTACGATTTTAATATCAGCCAACCACAGCACAACAGTTAGTGGAAACTCAGCACCAGTCCACAACGGGATTGCCACCTGGATCGAGGTACATTTGCTTCAATGTTACACTGCGCAGGTTACTTCTGTCAGTCGTAAGATAATGTTTGTGTAAGAGTGATTCTGTTAGTGAGAGATTTCTGAACTCCATAGATTTTATTACAGGACAAGTCTGTCTGTCTTGCAGCGTTGTGTGTCCCACGGGCAGAGTGTTGAGTCTTAGAGAAATGTCTGCAGTTAGGCGTTCAGTGCATGAATGAGTCCGTTCTTCCAGAGAGGTACCTGATTCGGAGAGGTGTCCTTTGGTACATTTTATACAGAATCGAGGTGTTCCCTTCAGATTGATGTGTGTGCTTCGAAGGTGGCTTTTTTTTTTTAATATGGGAGAAGTACCTTTTTTAGAAAGTCGAAGCAATGGAAAGAACTGGAGTCATTCGTTTGATTTTAGTAGAGGTATGCTCGCTTACAGACACCTCGCATTGTTAACAGATTAGGTAATCAGTGGTCGCACTGTTTTCAGTGTCATCTTTCAATATTTACAGAATGTGAATGCTTCAGGATTCAGAGCATGTGTCAAGGAACTGTACGTGACCAGATATGATCCCGTTTCGGTTAACTATGCTGTCCTTACAGGTGGGTAAAATCATAATTAGTCATGAGCAAATAGGAGTTTTATGCTTTCTCATAGTGCTTTCTTTAAACTGTTATGGGAGTGGCAAGAATTTTGTTCACAATATTGCATAACCAAATTCTATTGTCATGTGAAGGGCTAGGCAATTATCAATTGTTATTACTCCCTCTCGGGGTGTCATCAGGCGCGTGATGTGGCATGTAGTGTTCATTCACTTCTTCTACTCGTCGAGGGTCAGAGTTTTTTGCAAGTGTCGTCAGAATTTTTCATCCCTCCACCTCCCCTATCCCTTCCTCATGCTTGCATTTGGTTATGCAGTTATGGCGTTTTCTAGCCCCCACCTTTACTGGGGCCAATATTAATTAATTGGATTTTGTATGAATATAAGATTTTATTAATAAGATGCTCTAAGAGCGTTTACTCGGGATACTTTATTGCTGCAGAAGCCGGACGCACGCTTTTTGATTCTCTAAAACTATCCGGCTAGTGGTTTGCTTTTGGTTCACATAAGACCTTTTTGTTCACTTACGAGCAAAGCTATTTAAAATTTTTTGACAGTTGCCATCCATATTCTTTGTCAGCTGTCGTTGTTTACTTCTAATTTAAGTGGCAACATCTGGAGTTTACTTTTACTCTCAAAACATTTTTCTCTCTGCTAAGTTTAAAAACATTCGCACAGACACTTCTCTTAACGTATTCGTTATTCAAAAAAACACAAGGCGAATCGTTTTCGTGTATGTGACATGTTTCTCTGAAGCAATCCAGATGTCACGCATTGTAAAAAAAAAACTCGAAAAACCTTCAAACTTCTCTATTTCAAAACAAAGCGTATTACCTGGCTGAAAACAGGCCAGCAGATATATCCTCAAAATGTCATTTACCTGATGAAGGTAAAAAATCTAAATGTTTAATTTTAGTTTTTTCCTGACGTCACGTGAAAACCAAAAATTCGCAAACTTGTCTCTAAATATAGAACTGTCACAGCGATCGAGTTGTGATATCATTCGGATCAAATTACATCAAAACAACTTTGTGATTTTCTAAATATAGAACTGTCACAACGTTCTAATTCGAGTCGATACTCACAAGATTTGCGAGGCTTCAAACCTTGTCTTAAATTCGGCAAACCTTTTCACGCGGACAAACTCTACTGGATTAAAGTCTTCACAACTTTACAAAGATATCGCAACATCCTCAGTAATCCAACCAGTCCACCACAAAGGCTGAACAGAAAGAGATTTATGAGTCACGTAGCTCAAGGCTCATGATGGTGCGATAATGATGCAATACTTTGCCCTTTGGACTACGATGAAACACCGCCACGTGCCTTCTATTGTGCATTGGCCAATGAAAACACCGCCACGTGCCTTCTATTGTGTATTGCCCAATCAAAGCACCACCACGTAATTGTATTGTGCATTTTGCTGCACAGGAAAAAAAAAGACTGAAATCTAACACATTTTATAACTCGGTATACTTACAGTATCCCGAGTAATTAAAGCGGCTATGGGCATCTGACTATGGGCATCCGCCATAGCCAATTCACTCCATCTCGTGTATGATACCATTCATATGGGCGTCTGTAAACGCGCTGCAGGAAAAGCGACCTGTCCTCTTAGAGAATTTGTTTTTACTACTGGCAGTACAAGAAACATGAAATACTTAATCAAATGAAGAAATGATCCTCGCAGTTGTGAACGCAATTTACGCAATTGCGAAAAGAAGCCTGAAAAAAATTCAGGATTTCAACGGGGTTTGAACCCGTGACCTCGCGACACCGGTGTGATGCTCTAACCAACTGAGCTATGAAGCCACTGACGTTGGGGTTTTCAAACTTGAGTAAGTTGGGTAGTAAAGTGTGAATGATATATGAAATAAATCATATATGAACTGCGGAAATGAAATCAAAGGAAGAATGATCTTCGCAGTTGTGAAAAAATTCAGGACTTCAACGGGGTTTGAACCCGTGACCTCGCGATACTGGTGCGATGCTGTAACCAACTGAGCCATGAAGCCACTGACGTTGGGAGCAGGTCAATTGTGCTCCCAACGTCAATGGCTTCATAGCTCAGTTGGTTAGAACATCGAACCGGTATCGCGAGGTCACGGGTTCAAACCCCGTTGAAGTCCTGATTTTTTTTTCAGGCTTCTTTTCGCAATTGCTTAAATTGCGTTCACAACTGCGAGGATCATTCTTCATTTGATTTCATTTCCACAGTTCATATATGATTTATTTCATATATCATTCACATGAAATACTTTGTAGCTCAAATAAATTATCCTGTACTATACAACAGAGTGTAAACGCACATTCTTACGATTTTCTTTCATTGATTTTTTATTCATTAGTCGCTCGGGATATTCGCAGACTTTGCGCAAAGAAGCTAAAAAAAATGGTTAAGTAAATTACTGAGGCGAAGGGCAATAGGACCGCCACTACTCTGACTGAGCATGCCGATAATAGGTATTCACGTTGGCGGCTTCCTTTTGCTATCACCTCTGTTTGCATGATTATTCGCTTTAATTGCTTTTGGGTTTTCATTCTTTTGGGAATATTTATCCGCTGTTTGGTGTTCGTCTTGTGCAGAAACGAATAAGGAAAACTGTACGATTTATGTATTGGGACCATAAACAGATAATATGAAACTTTCTTTTCTGAGGATCAGAAACATAATGTGTGTCTATCGGTTTCCATGGTGAGGACGATACTCACTCGTTAGGAATGCAGACCACTGGTAATTTGATCCCTTTGACCTAAACTCGGACTGTTTTCCTTTACGTTTCCTATATTGATATTTTCGGGATTATATATTTATTGTAAGGGAGTAAGGGATAGAACAAGTATATCTTAGGCCAGTTTCGTGAGGCTTTTGAACCATCGCTTGCATGTAAGGACTCTTTCGTTAGCAAATGTGTCGTCACCTTCATTAGTAGAACGAACCACCGACTGTTGGTTCCCAGGGCAAAAGACAAGCCAACCCTGAACACAATGTGTAGAAGGAGTCCCTACACTAATTATTATATTCGCTACACAAAATATATAATAAGTAGTCACGGCTTTAACTTATGGCGAAGAAAAATAGGAGTTTAAAACAAGTCCTGTGGCTTGAAGAAATGGTTTCCTTGGCGATCCCAGCTTGCTGGAAATTCGCTGCTCTCTCAAAGGTGTTTTCCGCCGTAAATAAGAAATTGAGTAATTTCCACAACAAACCTTGTTTGTTTAAGGAGCACTGCCGCTCACACCTTTACACCAGAGCTCGCATACTAATCGGTTCTGCTTGCTACATTAAAATCTAGTTTCGGCCACGCGTCCTAATACCTTTCGAGTTCTTTGTTCTCAGTTGAACCATTTTCAGCTAAATTCCTCTTATCTCTTCAACTTTAAACTAAGATCTGTTTCGACAGAATCCTAGTAAAACTTGATTGCTTTCAGACTAGCAATTTGAAATCTGGTATCAGAATTCAACCTTAAAGATATTTTCAGTTTTACAAAATTTTGCTCGAACAAAGAAACCCTATCGATTTCCATTTTCTTTCGGTTTTACGACTTTTATCACCTGGAAACACCTACTTTCTGTATATGAATATTATTTATGTTTGTAAAAACCAATTAACTTAATTGCTTAGCATTAATAGACCTGTCCTGTAAGCTTAAGGTGCGCGCATTACACTCTGGACACTGTTGCTGTAAACACTTCTTCCTGAGAAGCTAGTTGCTCGCCTCCAGAATAAAGCCGTTCACAACAAAATCCTGCTGTGTGCGTGGTATCTAAAATATGTTCCGCAACAAGAGCATTTTTAAGCATAACTGCAATACGAAAAAAAGAGAAATGTTTCGTGCGGTAAATAGAGATTACTTCATGGTTGGTGAGTGCGTACGATTTTTATTCACGAGTTGTGAAGAATCGAAAACGAACGAGTGAGCGCAGCGAACGAGTGAGTTTGCGATTCTTCACAACGAGTGAATAAAAATCGTACAAGCGAACCAACCATGAGGTAATTTGTTTATTATATATGTACTGAGATATTACAAAATAATGTTAACAACTATCAATTGCGCGGTGAAATCAACACAAAGACCACAACGAGTTGCGAATGATTTTATTCGAGCAAACTGAACGTACAAAACTTCCTACAACATTAAAGTTATTCAATGACTCTGAAGAAAGTGGAACAAAGTCTACTTTTAAACGATTCTTTAACTTTAAATAACAATGAAAATTTTCAGCTTTAAATATCGCCGCTCAAAACCGTAACTAAGATATAAAATTTGAAAAAGTTGACTGTTTTGTAAATCTAATTCTAGTAGTGCATGCATTCTAATCAGAGTCAGAGTCCAGTACTTTTAGCCTTTTGTACCTCTTTGGAGAAGACTTTACCTCAACTTCTTGGATTGCCAACTTCGGGGATTGATTGAGGCTGTTAATAGAAATGCTGAATTGACCTCCATGAATAACAGCGCCCGTGAAAAGCGACATCGCTTGTTGGTGATGATCTGCCGCCGAGCGACCCGCCGAGCTAGCTGAAGGATCAGTGGAGCATTCTCCAACTTGAGATGAATTAGTTTTCTCTAAGCTATGCACATTCCCGGACATCAGTTCACTTAAAGTACGAGACATTTTTACTTGCTGTTTTTCAGAAACTACAGAATAATTTGTCACACTTTGAAGATTTTTATGTCCCGACAGTTGAATAATATCTGTCGCTGGGATGTCGTTGTTTGTTAAAGTTTGGATCATTGTTTTGCGACCGCTATGGTTCTTTACATTGGGCCCCAGCCCGGCTTTTTCTGCCATTTTTTTCATTAACGAATTCAGCTTGTTCACGCCAACGGCTGACTTTTTAAACCATGGTTTAGAAGAATCTTGTTTTTTACAGTTATTTACTGCTAGATAAAATGGCGCGTTGTTGTCGTTCATTTCCGACGGTCTTTTCTCCGCGTAGAATTTGTAAACAGTGACGGGATCTCTTTCACTTCCCTGAACCGAAAACATTTTCGGTTTTATTTGCCTGACATCTCTGGGATTTTCTCCGGTTCGAGTCTTAGTTTGTCTCTCAGTATACTCTAAAAATTCCTCGCCATTTGTAGTTTGGCGTAGTTGCACATCGCCCCAACACATGTCTCTGTGTTCCTTACAACCACGGAGACCGAAATAGACTGTGTTGTTGAACCAAACTGTATTCAGTAGAGCCTCAGGAGTTGACTTTCCTAACAATCCTTTGTCATACAGCAGTTTTATGTCGTCTTCTGTGAGGGGAACTGAAGCGTTTGGTTTATCGCCTTTGCCTTTCTTCTTGAGATCTCTTTGTTTTGATTTTAATGCCGTTCGTGCTTTTTCAAACTCGACGTCTCTCATAATGCTGTAGCCGTAATTCTTCTTCTTTAAATACCGTTCAAAACTGGCCATCATAGCACGCAAGGAAGTGGGTTCGTAATCTTCGTTGTTTTCTTTCTTTCTTACTGTTATGATAAATTCGCTGATGAATGAACTCAGTTCGTGTGGGGGAATTTCTTCTACAGGCCTTGACTCATCTTTTAGCCTCAAAAACTCCTTAAGCAAAGCAACATTCTGTTCAGTTTTCTTCCTGGTGTTTTCGTTTTCTTGTCCTTCAATAAATTCCTCTACTGAAGTTATATCTGCAAACCTTGAATTGCTCGAAGAAGACGCCATGGTTTTCCTTTTGCCTAGTGACGCCGTCAGTGAAAGGTGGGAAAATCGATACGATTTTTGTCACTAGTGAAAACTTTCGTCTGCGGGTTGTGATTGGTCATACGGTATTTTTCACTAGTGAGAAAAATCGTACAACCAATCAGATTGCGTGTACTCTGCAACGCATCATTTTTATTTGACATATTCATTTTGCAGTAAATCTCAGTACATATATAAAGATGTTATTGAGCTCACAGCTGACAAAGTTGCAAGTACAACATGCTGTAGCTTCCCATGCAGTCGTTTTTAGGGCAGTAGGTGAAATACGACTCCCCTGAAAACGACTCTGTGGGAGCTAAACATACTACCGTATTGCACAAATACCACTGAATTCGCTTTCATTCTTTTGACTTTATAGCTGTGTGATGTTCGTTCATATTATTTATTTATTTTCTTCATCCGACACTACGTTAAGCAACAGCAAAGAAATTTAGTCCATATACGTGAATTTTTCTCCTTACCATAAAGGATATCATGAAGGAATAAAACTACAGTTTCTGTGTTTTATGCCCTTATAAAGGAACCGAGATAGCAAACACAAACCCCAACAAAGGGCCAAAACTCTATTAACAATTTTGGGGAGCCAAAAGACACGCTATCATATTTATGAGAATACAATATATAAAGACATAGAAACTGTAGTTTTTTGCATTCGTGAAGTCCTCGTGCATAAAGTTTGAAAAGAAATGGCAAACATGTTACGGTTTGATGTCAACGAATCAATTAATGGTTTTGTTAATCCTCCCTTTCTAACACAGTTAACTAGTAAACTTTTCACTTTTCTTTTCAGATATCTGTGACCCTGGTTGGACCTATTTCAATGGATTCTGCTACTTTACGAGTGTCACGTGTGCAAACTGGACCACAGCACTCAATAAATGTCGACTGGAAAACTCAGTCCTTGTTGACATCAGGAACGACGAAGAAAATGTTTTCGTTCAACATCGCCATAATGGTGACAAATCCTGGCTGGGATTGAACGACTTCTCCACGGAGGGTAACTTTACCTGGGCGGATATGGGAGCTGGAAACTTTACAGCTTGGGCAAAGAACCAACCGAATAACTTTAAAAGCGAAGACTGTGTACACGCGCTTGGAGTGCAATACAACTATGAATGGAATGACGTGAAGTGTAGTGACTGTCATCAGTTCACTTGTAAGAAAGGTAAGATGGGGTGAATATCTTCCTTTTCAGTAAAGGATAGTAAAGTGTGTTGCCTTTCATTGGAATAAATGGACTATATTGGACACTTTGGAAAAGCGGAACTTAATTGATGCAAGAGGTGCATGGGATAGGGCTAATCGAACACACATTACTGTCAATAAAAGTAAATATGTTTAAGGGAGGGAAAGTTCTTAAGATTGATATCAGTGTTTATCCATATCTTCATGTTTCACGAAGCGTGCATTCGCGGCTACTTGGTTTCGTACTTTGGATATTATGCAACATCGGAGATCTTGGATGTGTACTCGCGAAGAATATAAACCTTAACTTATTTATCATCACTACCATTACCATCATCATCATCGTCATCGTCATTTTTATTAGCATTATCATTACCATTTTTTTCATCATTAAAAAGTCTAATATAAAGGCAATTTTAGTTTTTTACTTCACGTCCTCGCTATGGTTTCATTTTAGTTAAAGTAAAAAAGTTAAATTACTGTATTTTTTTTTCTTTAGACCATGATGAATGTGAAAGCAACACGCACCACTGCCATCAGTTTGCCAACTGCACGAATGAACGCGGATCGTATTCCTGCAGGTGTTACAGTGGATTTGTTGGAGATGGATTTGAATGTCGCTATCCACTGCCAAGGTCTTGTTCGGAAATCAGGCGAAAGGGCAGCAGCGTAAGCAAGAATTACGTCATTGATCCAGATGGCGTTGGAGGTCTAGCATCATTTCCAGTGTATTGTGACATGACTGAGAAGAGTGGAGTTGGTGTGACAGTCATTAGTCACGACAGTGAGAGCAGAACTCATGTCCAGGGATGTGAATCAGGTGGTTGTTACTCACGTGACATCCATTACATAGGAGCGAGTCTCTCTCAGATTGCAAGTCTTACTGGAATTTCTTCACAGTGCGAACAATTTATCAAGTATGAATGCTATGGTTCAATGATTTTTAGGAGCATTTTTGCTTGGTGGGTGTCACGCGACTCAACAAAGATGACGTACTGGGGTGGAGCATCTGTCAGTGGTAAGTGCGCATGCGGGATGACCAACTCATGTGCAGACTCACGATATGGTTGTAACTGTGATAAGAATGACAACACATGGCGTGAAGACAGCGGTCTTCTCACTGACAAAACTCGTCTTCCAGTTAAACAGCTCAGGTTCGGGGATACTGGCGACAGCGGAGAGCAAGGTTACCACACACTGGGAAAACTGAAGTGCTATGGCACAGCATAAATTGAACGTTTGACTTTTTGCGTAAATGCCTTGACTATTTTTAACTAATTAGTGCATATCATATATTCTTTGTCAGTTTTATCAGAAATCTAAAGTAAGCATGTAGCCGAATGTGTATCACGGAAAAGAGTGTGTCGACAATCTTGGTTCAGTAGCAAAAATTTATTAGCCCAGGCTTTCAGAGACCGCAAAGTTGACGGGTGTGGCAAACAGTTGCATTTAATTAGACCCCGTTTATATGGAGAAAAGTTGTCGCGGGTAGAAGAGTCACCCGCCTACCCGAGCTACCCTGGGCGAGCCAACTTTTCCTACATTTCCTTATTCAAAACGTGGCGAACCGTTTACATGAGAAACAAAAAGTTGGCCCGGCTAGAAGGGTCACCCACCTAGCCGGGTCACCCACTTTCGATGGTAGGGCCACCCTCCTTGCCGAGCTAATTTTTCTCCAAATAAACACTTTGGCTCGCCTTGCCGGGTCAACTCGGTCAAGGTGAGACAATCAGACCATCCGCGAGTGCTGCTGGCTCGGGAAAAGGCGTCAACTTTTTCTCATATAAACGCTCGCTAAAATTGACTCGGCTGGGAGGGTGATCCTCTTACCCGGGACAACTTTTCTCCATATAAACGGGGCCTTAGTGTTAACCAGGTTGCTATCAAGTAGTTATGGCTGAACTGGTTAGTACAAATATTACAAATTAAGCGCACTCTGTGTAAGATTATTCTCGCTAGACGGAAGTGAAATTAATGACAACAACAACAACAACGTGCAAGATTACAGTCAATCTATGAATTCCCCTGGTTTATGGTTTTAGTGATCAAATAAGTTCAAAATAAAGTCACCAAAGTTAATAACGGAAATTGTTCTCCTGTGAGACCTCTCAGTTCAAGTATTTCACTGTTTTAGATCACAAAGACATTGACATTCTGATCTCATGGTCGGTACATCATGCTAACAATATTCTTTGAAAACAAGTAATTATCCAAAGCCGGCATCTTCATATAACACCTTAAGGCAGAACTAAAAACTGCTTATCGGTAGGTCTTCATAGCTGAGAAAAAATAACGCCTTTGATGCCCATAATAAGAAATGTAAAGTCATGCTCCCTTTTATTCAAATTCATTCTTCACCTGATTCTTGGCGGCCATTTTTAATGTGTTTTTCTGTAATTCTCCCATATGAGGGGTTACCACGGAGATTTCGCTGGTCCACAACACCGAAGACTCTATCTTTCATGTCACGCTTGTCACGCTAGCTGTCGTTTATTTGTAAACGATCACTCAGCTACAACTCAGTAGGTATTAAGAGTGGAGGTCTGTAAATATCAACCAACGGCTTACAATAAGGAAATTATCAAAATTCCCAAAAAAATTCACAGCGTAGCTGTAGGTAAACTGTTACCAAAAATGTATGTTTAACATCAATTCGATAATTATTTTAGACGTACAGAGAGGATCTTGGTTTCGGAGCTCTTGGACCGGGTTTTAGGGGTCTCCCACAGCACATTGCTGACAACTCGTTTTCAAATTCAAAACAGTTATATTCCGGACCACTAAGAAACCATTACAAGAACTAGGCAATTATACACATTTTGAGTGGTTAATCTTATACTTGGAATCAAAGTTGAATATTTGGGGTATTTTTCGTTATTTACATTATTTTGAGCGATTTTTTGCAGGGCAAAATTCACAACATTGAGATGCGAAAAACTTTGACTGGTACATGTTCAAGAGTTCAGAGACGTACACCACATGGAAGCGTATTCTTTGCTCTTTTTAAATCCGTTTTCAAAACTATGGGCAACTAAAAAGAAAAATTTTGAGGCCGCGAAAGACAACTTGTACTTTCGTGAAATTTGAGCTTTCCTGTCACGGCATTCCCTTGCTAAAAACTCAGATAAACTCAACGGAAAATATTTTTAAAGCAAAAATGGTTTAATAATAAATTCAAACAAGCACCAAAATGTTTTCAAGAATATTTTCTTTGATTAACTTTAATTTTCGAGGAAAACTAACATATGTTTGCTCTGTCGACCTCAAGTACAACAAGTAGTTCCACACTGAGTTCGAAACACTCTTAAAATCAAATCAAAACAACACAATGGTTACTCGCACTTTTCGCTCAGAAATCGCTTCTTAACATGCAGAAGATTAGCGATGAATGTAAAGGCATTCGTACCTTGGAGACGGCTTCCTGAATAATGTGGAATAATGTTGAATTCAAACGGGAATAACATTCAGCCAACGGCAAATATTGCGTTACATGTCGTTACATGTATTACGTAAGGGGACCGCTGACAGCTACTGACTGAATTATGGTGCTCAGAACAAATAGTGAAGGTGGTGATGGTGGCCAGTGATGGTAGTTGGGGTGCACCTAAACGACAACAAAAATTATCTTAACAATAAATCGATAAAAGGAGACACCTTATTAGACGTTTCGTATGCTAGGCAACATACGTTTTCAAAAGTGATCATTACAATATTTGAAAACTATTTATATACTTCTAATCTTCTAATATAGGGGTCTGGGACCTAGATTTAAAAAAAACTATCTTTGGCATACGAAACGTCTAATAAGGTGTATTCTTTTATAGATTGACTGTTAAGGTTTTCTTAAGCTCGGTTCCAGACCCCTATCTTAAACGTATGTCGAAAACTAACAAACAAAGAAGAGCTGCTAGACAAGCAATAACTGAATTGTCACAAGATGTCAGATTCATCCGGTTGGAAAGTTTTGCACGATTCAGCATCGATGCCCAACAGAAGTGATGTTCCAGCATCTCCAGGAGAGACCCAAAAATCAGTTCTGAAAACTTTACACATTTGATTTTTTCTCCGGAATTTCTGGGTATTCCCCGTAAATGGTAAGTACTCCTTTTAACGTCTTAGTACAATAACAAGATCCAACCAGAGCGTGAATAAAACTGATGTACGGGGCTTTTCTCTTTGATATCTCTACGTCCATGGTGTAGTATAGTGGCTGTCGATCAGACACATCTGTGCCACGCTGAGCCTGGTCAGCCTCAGTTGTTGCGAACAAGTTGCAAATGTTAAGCGTGTCAAACACGATGGAATAGCAGCATGCGCAGACGAGTATGTTTCCGCGTCCTGGACTGCCTGGACGTCGTTTCCCTCGGTTAACGTGTCGTCACTGGTTGAGGGGCTTTGGCGTGCCCTAAAAGGTTTACACAACTGAGAAAAGTAGCCTTGAATCTGCAGAGCAGTTGAGAACTCATAGACTTTAAAGCCCTTTTGTTGAACCCATCAGACGGCATGCTGAAAGCATGGCCACACTGTGGTTGCATCACGTTGTCTTGTCTGAGTGCTGCACTTGTTATATCAGGATGCTCTGGCTTAAATGCTTTTAACGCGCATTGCAGAGCTTGAAAGACAGTACTGGCATCCTTGCTACATTTTTCAATAATGTGAATGTTCACTGAATTCACCTGTCAAAGTGTGGATCACTAAACTAACACGCCAAGAAATGCCTTCATTCTTGTCGAACCAGTTTGCTTGCCTCTCCCTGCACCTCTGGACAAGCTATTTCATGGCCCTGAAAAGCTATTTCATGGCCCTGATTACAAGCAGGGACAGGCGCCTATTACCAGGAACGTACAACTCCCATACCAAGCTTATGCCATGGCATTCTTGCAGACCGATCTATTTTTAGACTATTTTTTCCTGCTTAAAAGGGCAGCGATAAAGGCAACGGAAACGATAACGCCACAAAACGATATTTTTTAAGTCAAATATCAGCAATTGCCGCCTATTACTTGACAATAGGTTTGATTTATCACGAACGGACTGCATTATTAGTTTCAAACTTTGAAACTTAATTTGAATATTGTAATCATCTAACCGTAGCCTGAGTGTGACCTCATTTGAAATATCGATTGTTTATCGGTGTATTTCTCACGTGGCTTGAAAGCTTTGTATGGTAAGCTACACCAACCTCTGCTTGAAAAAGGCCTTTTAGTGGCTATATGCAGCTGGTTAGATCAGCAATATTTTGTCTTGGGGGCGCGTATGTTGAAAAAACACGCCCCTTAAGCTGGAGGCGTTTCTTGGATGATTTCTCCCGGCAACCTGGATACGTCCGTTCCAAAAATTCGGCATTCTTTTCAACAAGCGCTTAGGCTTCTGTTAATCACAAAATTCTACGAAAACAATATGAAACGACTGTCAAAACGACGAACAAGTGAGGAAGACTCAAAGATGGCACCAAACTTACCACGTGAACACTGCAGGAAGTGGCACGTAGCTAGTCAGTAGCACGCAGCAAGTGCTAGGGTTACCTTAGCAGGAGTGTTACCCTAGCGGTTCCACGTTTCTTCTTTTTTTTTAATCAGCGTGTTTACAAGGCAGCTTGGGTTACCCTGGCAGTAGAGCAACCATAGCTGAGTGCTAGGGTTACCCTATCCAAAACAACTTTTTAATTGTTTTCAGCCCTTGAATGTTGACAAAAAATGAGTCATGGGTCAAATCAAACAACTGGACTAGACCAGGGCCGTGTTTGACCAGTTGCAACTTGTTGTTGTTATTTAGCAATAAGGATTAAAGGTAACATTATAACAACATTCCATAACACTAGAAACCAGCAATGACAGGTAGTACAGACAGGTGAATCGAAGTACGTAGCAGAACTTTTTTTGCAATTAAGTTGTCCTGGGTGGTAGGTTAACCCTAACTGCGAAATTTTGCTTGTAAACCGGGGCTATCTTTGGCCCTCCTGCTAGGGTAACCATAGCACTATGGTTACCTTTCCTCCTTGTAAAAAGGGTCTAAGGGTCGTTTCGTCCAGCCTTTTTAGAATCTCGGGCCGTGCATTGTCTTGTCGAAGGGACCTAAGCTGGTGGACTTTCCAGGATTCTATGGCTTACGTGGCTTTATGGAATGTATACCAGATTACATTTCTAGTTTTCCATAAGGATATCATTCCTTACTATGTTTCTATATTCATTTGATACATTTTAACAATTACCGACTTCAGTCTTTTGATATTTCATTGCCATTTTTTTATGATTACTTTTCTTTTAACGGGGTTACAATCCAGAAAAGTGCCGTGTGACACTAGAACCGCGATAACCAGGCGGTTTATGTCACGAACAATGACAATGTTGTAACGCAATCTTTGACGTTCAACAGTCGAATTTTGAAATTAGCGAAGAAGCAGGAAGATGATGTCGTGCCGCGCGCCCATTTAACTTCCAAGGTACGAATGACTTAACACTCACACGATTTTTGAACGCAAAACGTTCCGATTCTATTTGCTGATTTTAAGAGTGCTTCAAACTTGAGACTCGTGTTCAGTGTGGAACATGAGGTCCATTAACAAAGCAAAACTCTGTTAGTTCTTATCAAAAATGAACGTAAAATAGTCTTCAAAACATTTGAATTTATTACTAAACCATTTTTGCTTTAAACCCATTTTGTGTTGAGTTTATCTGAATTTTCAGCAACGGAGGCCGTGACAGGAAAGCTCAAATTTCACGAAAAACAGGTTGTATTTCGCGGCCTCAAAACTTTTCTTTTCAGTTGCCCATACTTTTGAAAACGGATTTTAAAAGAGCAAAGAATGCTCTTTCACGTGATACAAGTCTCTGAACTCTTGGCCATGTACCAGTCAATGTTTTTAGCATCTCAATGTTGTGAATTTTGCCTTGCAAAAAATTGCTCAAAATAATGTAAATAATGAAAAATACCCCCAATATTCAATTTTGATTCCAAGTAAAAGATTAACCACTCAAAATGTGTATAATTACCTACTTGCTGCAATGGTTTTTTAGTGGTCCGGAATATAACTGTTTGAAATTTGAAAACAAGTTGTCAGCAATGTGCTGTGAGAGACCCCTAAAACCCGGTCCAAGAGCCCCGGAACCAAGATCCTCTGCGTACGCCTAAAATAATTATCGAATTGAAATTAAACATACATTTTTGGTAACAGTTTACCTACAGCTATGCTGTGAATTTTTTTGGGAATTTTGATAATTTCCTTATTGTAAGCCGTTGGTTGATATTTACAGACCTCCACTCTTAAAATTGACTTATAAGTGTGTTTTTCGAGCCATTTTCCACCTCAGAAGCCCCCTGCCTGGCATCATAAAGCAGGGTTGGTGGGTAGAGGCAATCCTCTGGATGACGACATAGGTGAGAAGCAATTTCACACCAAGGCCTAGGTCGCACTAGAGAGATGTCCGGGATATCTGTGTTTTCATTAGCTCAAAACGTGACAGATGCCCTCGAGATGTTAGGGAGCCAACTGCGACGTGTGTTTTGGGGCACTGGGGGCACTTACGCCGATCTGGACATTTCTTCAAAGGACCCGATGTCCTGCTTCGGGGCAGCACATTCACAGGACATCTTGTTGTTTTCTTCTTGGCGGTGGTCTCGCATTTCATTCTTCTTGTCAGAGCAATGAATCCGTTCGCACCACCTAATTTTCCGACAGGATGACTTTACCAACCCGGCTATTTTTCCACGCGGTATCACATTCGGCGTGGCGAAAATAGCTCAGATCGAGCAAGAAACCGGTAACATGTCGAAATGGGCACCAATTAACATCAAATCCAAGCGGACCTTCCACTGCTCGCACTCCAAGTCCAGCCCCAAAACTATCGTTGGGTTTTGATTTCTTGTTTGCCACACACACTTGTGTTGTCGACTTAATTCAACGTGTTATTTTGCGCGAATGGTAATGATAATACGCGCCAGTCTAGAATATGGTTGACTTATGATGTTTATTCTGCACCCATGTTTCACGAACATTATTACGAGTTCGACCGAAATTTCAAATGCTTCCGGGCCATCTCAGATGTCCGCGAATATCATGGCGAAACGTATGTCCACCAGATGTCTCGGACATTTCAAAAGATGGCCTTAAGTGCGACCTGGGCCCAAGTGAGCCGCCGAAAGGTTTCGATCGAGTCATGGTGATTCACGAAGTGAAGTTGTGTTCGTAGCCGTGAGTAGATTCCGGGACCTCGCATGGCAATTTTGGCGAGTATTGACATGTACACAATGCAATCGCTGCAATATTTTACCAGCAGGACCGGGTGGCTCGGCACTTATAAAAAAATATCTGAAATGGAACTTGGCGGATACCCACGCGGCAGTTATTCTTTGGGTAACAAAGCGAACGTGTCAGACCAGTGAAAGCAACTGAAATAAAATAGCGTTGCCCAGGTCGGGCTAAGGAAGTGAGCGGGCAAATTGGAACAGATTGCAAGAAGTTGAGTCGAAGTTTACTGCCAATGTGGACTTTTAGCTTGAAGAGGGTTTTTTGTTTTCAAAACTTCAAAACAAAGTTGCTTATTTTTGGTGTTGTCCTAGAGCGTTTTTTGGCTTTGCAACAGAATAAACAGTCATATTCAAGGAAAATCGGGACTTTCAGTACGTTTACGGTGTGATAAAAGAAATTCAGTATTTGGCAATAATAATCGCTCATTTCAAACATAGTCTGAGATTTGGAAAAGTTACAGGTTTTCAAAGCATCGGTCTTCAGTGACCGAAAATTGCAGAGCCCGTCAATAATGAGTTAAATTGTTTTGCTTTATATTTCTGTCTACATTTTTGCGTTTAAATGATAGTAGTATGCATTTTGTTTTCCTTGTTTTATAAAATAAAGTTGTTAAACAACGTAACAACATTTTGCCTCTGTTAAGTTTCGGACAACTGTGCAAAATTTTCATTAAAACGGCGTAACTTGAATCCACTCGAAATAACAGTGAAAAAAAAAGACTGTTTCCTAACACAATTCAATCAAACTCGCCTGAACTCTTGTCTTAGTCTGTGCTGTATGACTAGTCTACCCATCCAAGACAAAATAGCCGGCCATCTTCCCGCTTTTTTGACTCTTTTAGCTTCGTTAAATACCCAGTGGCATACGGCCAAGAAGGCACACCAAACGAAAACAGTAAGTCATACGAGCCAGGAGAACTCAATAACGTCCTCGAGCAATTTTACGTAGTCGTACGTAAACAAGACGGGAAAGACTACAAGCCAGACAGTTTACGAGTTATGCCTACAGCTAGCGTCCGCTACTGTGAAAGTACGAGGATACAAACATTCCGTACTAAGAGACAGAGAGTTTTCAGAATCAAAACGAGTTCTCGAGAGGAAAGCAAAGCGGCGCCGTCCGGCACTGTGACGGAAATTATTGATAGCTGGGTTAATCTTTTGTCTCACGATTGAGTCACAAAGATGTGGATCACGACGTTTCGACCGCTATACTGCTGGTCTTCATCAGGCGATGGTGTCGACTGGCTGCGTGTGCATATAAGAAGCACCGTGACTGGTGGTGATTGCTGCGTTTCGATCCTCGCTTAGGCTGTTGTTGATTGGAGGATTTCGATCCTTGTCGTTCAGACTAGAAATTGTTCCCTCAGCGGTCCGCTTTGGTGCCGCCACGGTGCTTCTTATACACACGCAGCCAGTCGACACCATCGTCTGATGAAGACCAGCAGTATAAGGGTCGAAATGTCGCGATCCACATCTTTGTGACTCAATCGTGAGACAAAAGCTTAACTCTGCTATCACTTGAAACCACGTTGACGAACATCTTTCATAATACGGAAATTGTTGTATGCAAATTATTAACAAGTAATCACATGATATTTCTCCTGCAATTTTGGAATAAATGAGCACTCGTAAATTTTTCAAAGACACAAATTGCACGAGCCCGTAATTTTGTTTACCTCTGAAAAACTTACATTTATTCCAAATTTCACTCGAAATCATGTGATTACTGGTACAAATTGCGATCTTTTGACTGCTTTGCGAAAAATAAGAGCAATGAGCGGATGGAAGACAATCCGCTTTCGTTCGTTTGGACGATCGCTCGGCCATTGGCTGTAAACTTTTTTTTCAACTGTGCACGTGACCGGTTACACGCGAACAGAGTTGCCAGAACAAATGCATGCACTGACAAATAGCAATGCTATTGGTTTAACAAAACAGACTCAAACCCGCGCGCCGCTTTTGATTGGTTCGTGAGAACTTTCTATACATCAATCAGCGTTTCGCTTTGACGTCACTCTATGTTATTATAAGCAATACGATTGGGCAATCGAACAATTTCTGCTCTATATTTGTGACGGTAAAACGTTCTTATATTTTAAACGTACAAGTGCGGATGAAACAAACTGCGACCACTTGTGGAAGTCATTTTTCTGGATCAAATGAAAATCGCTCTATTGCACCAGGCATAGCGGTCTCCATTCCTCGGTTTTAAACCTCGTGAGTTTTAATCGCCAGTGTGCGTCATTCATCAGCTGTTAATCATCGGAAATATAAAAAGACAGCTTATGATTTCGACTGGCCATTGTTGAATTGGAAGCCGGATTCAAAGCCTCAGCACTGCATTACCCTGGCCACAACTAAGACGGTTACACGCCGAGACTATGTTATTCCTTTATGTTGACTGCACGGAACCATGGTCGACAAATTGTAACCCATTAAATGCAGATGCAATATTAACCTACGATCAGGCGATTTGTTTTTTCGCGGTGGGAGGAAGGAAAAAACTACGCCTGATACAATTTCTTGTCAATTCGTGTTTCTCGTCCAGAATCTGGACTTTTTTCTGATTGGTCAAAGAACAAGAGTCTTTTGAGCCCCCGTTCCGATTGGTTAATTGATTTACGTATGCGACTTCCGGTGCAAACTCAAGACAAGTAAGCCGTTATATATGCGGCAGCTGTAACTTCTTCAAGAATTTATTAACAAATCCTTGAAGGAAGAACCGATGGAATGCATCTCAAGGAACGTTTGATTAAAAGAAGACGCTTTAGCCGTACTTCCGACGGGATTTGGCAAGATCAGAGCGTCATTTACTAATTGTCCCGAAAGCCATGAAAAAAATGCATCGTTTTGCTGAATCCAAACCTCTGTCGCTGTGGTAAGTCCCCTGGAATATATACCTCTTTCTAACCGAGTTCGAGGTCCGTACTGTACGTTAAGGATCGAGTTTTTTTCCCTTCGATTTATGGCCCAAGCGCAAAGGAAGCGGGCCATAAATTAAGAGAAAAACGAGGATCCATAACTTAAAGTATGGACAGAGAAAACGAGGTTAGTAAGTATTTATTATATCTCTGAGGTTAATCCGGCGCGCGGGAGAGAAAGCGAGTTGAGTCAGGTGGGCCGTACTGTTGAATACGGCCCGCAAAATTGACCAATCACAGCGCATGTACTAAGTGAGAGATATAATAAACATATATATGGAACGAGCGATTCGGAAATCTAAAGAGAAGGCATATTTTGCTGCCAGGATTGGGGAGTCAATCGAGGTCCACAGAGAAATCGGGAATTCAAATCGTGGAAGTATTGTATTGACGAATCATTTTAATTTATGGGCTTGCCTTTTCCGAGAAGTGCTGCTGCAGCATCAAAATTTATTCGCCACTTTTGATCGTATTGTGATAAAATAAAGGATTCTGCCGTTCCACTGGCCGATTTTTTTTCCCTGAATTCTTTGTTTCTTGACGTTTTAAACAGAGAAACCGCATCAACGGCTGAGAAGGATTTAAAAAGGAAAGATCGACCTTTCTTTCCTTGCCGCCGAAAACCGCATGGATTTCCGATAAAATCTGATTCGCTGACATTTATCGTATGACACAAGATATCATCGCTGTTGACAGCTCACGCTTCTCGCATGACATCTGTCATTCGTGCTGACAGAACCGTTAATTTAGGGCGGCAGACGAATTGACAAGAAATTGTATCAGGCGTAATTTTGTTCCTTCTTCCCGCCGGGAAAAAAAATCCGCCTGATCGCAGGTTAATGCAATATATGCATTCAAATCAAACAAGGAGTTCCAGTGTAGCGTCAAAATTGTTGCTGTATTGACTCGGTTGTATCAGAATCTAAACCAATACCCACGGCCACTTATGAGTTGTCAACTATAGATTCCAATGGGCAATTTTAGTTCCTTGGGAAAATGGTTCGACTGTGCAGGTTACACAAAAGGGAATCAAGTAGTTGTATTTATTTATTCCTGAATAGAACTAAAAAAAAAACAGTTCACATGAACCAGAATACATCACAACCGATGCAAATGTAATCATGGAAATATAACATCTTCTTACAATGCACACATTAAACTCGCACCATGACTTGAATTTCGTAGCACTGCATGCGTAAGTATGTGTCTGACTACATTAAATAAGGACGTTCAAACTACAAAAATAAACATTAAACTGTACAACAGCACATGCTCAAGATGCTCCATTTCACGGGGTCACACCCTTTAAGTAGAAAGTCCACGTGACATTTCCGGCACCACCCGCGCTCCTAGGGCACGTGACCATCAGTCTGCCCATACGCGGGGCCTTGGATCCACCCTGGTTACCCTCGAAGCCAACAATAACATTGTGCGTCTTTTTCCCGCGGATGCTCTCACTGGGCTTCACATTAAAACACGGGTTGTCCACGCAGAACGTAAACTGAGTGGTGTGAGAAAATACGTTCTTGAACGGGATGGATGTGGTCGCCCCAGCCTTGATTGAGTAAGGCCCTTGGGGTTTAGGAGGGCTGCAGTGACCGAACAGCGGGAACACGTATTCACCACCAACGGCCGAAAAAACGGTCAGTGTGGCACGTGCGTCGCCCAGACGGGACGGTTCGTACGTCACTTCCACGCCGACTTCTGTTCCTCCACTTGAAGCTGAGGCTGCGGTAATGCTCTTCTCTACATGGAAGTCAGTGCTATCCACCTAGAATCAAACGCCAAGTCAGTTACCTTTATGTTATTTAAAGCCGGGTTTCATTCCCAAAAATACCCTTCAAGTTATGTTTCCTAGAAACTCCAAACAATACAACTCAGACAAAGCTTCAAAGTGGTGGAGAATGTAACTGGACAAGAGAATTCCTATTTGTACTATTGAGAGCACAGTCAGCTTCTTAGGTTTGGCGCCAAGATTAAATTGAGAAAATCACTAAGTGACAAGGAAATGCGTACACAAGTACGCTAACACGTCTACCAGCATAAACAGTAAACAAGAACCTGACCGCATTTACCTTGCAGCTGTACTCGACTTTAGACTTCGCAAAGTTTACAAAACGACAAGTCTGGCTTTGACTCGTTCCCAGACCAGCGCGAAAGTGGACGGGCGCCTCCGTCCCAGCGGGCGTTGCGGTCAGGTTAAGATCATACTGGTAAACACCAAGTTCGGAACTGCTGAATGACAGTCGACCAGTTAGCTCACCAGCCTTCAGTGGCAGGTATTCAAACATACAAGACCCCTGCGAAGAAAAGGAGGATTAGCATACCATGATCCAAAACTTGGCAAGTCGCAAGTAGGAAATACAACTACTAAAAACCAGACCTAGCAACAACGAAGGAAGTAAGAGTTCACAGAACGTAACGTTTACTTTAGTATGATTGCAAGTAATATAAATTTCCAAAGAAGAAAGTAGTTTATTAAAGTTCAAATGGAAGTAGCCCAATCTGAATTTAGCACACAAGGATAACTAAAGTAAAACAAGAACCTAACTGTGAGCGATCTTATGGCAAATAAGGGCAAAGAGTTTCACCGACTTTTCCCCGTGCTTGAAAAGCTTGTGATTCTCCTGACTTAAACATCCTTAAGCTACTAACCTCAGATAAAGGAGGCACAGTGAAACTCGGAGGTAGCTGGATATCAGGAACAGAGCACTGCGAGTTGAATGTCACAGGGGTACTGAGGGGATTGTGTAACGTAACCACATGGGAGGTGCTCTTACGTATGGGGGTGGATAGGTCAATAGAGTCCATCACCCCAGCGGGTACCGCTTTGAACGTCACGTAATAAAACAGGTATTCTCCACTCTGTTCGTTTCGAAAGATCACCTGCAGGTTAAAGTGGATGACAAGAGTTAGCAAGGTAGGAAATGACGCTAAAAACTCTAACTTTCTACAAAGCGCCCCGTCTCATCAAACGCACTAGAAAACCCTGTAAAAGAAAGTGGCGACGACGAGCGAATAAAGACGTCTACGATTTATGCTAAAGTCTCCAGTCGAACTAACAACGCAAGTAGAAGTTACAGTTTTGAGCGCGACATCAGTTCCCTAAAAGGCAACAAAATCTGCAGCAGTCAGCACTTAGACCGGGAAATAACCCCAGCATCTTTTGACAAACGCGAGTAACGGATTTCAACCGAACGCCGACGGTTCCAAGAGCCGACTGCTTTCCTACAGACTACGGGAATACTTTTTTCTGAGTCTGTAACCTGGCATTACAGGCGTGACAACTTCATTCAAAACGGAACCGTTCAGATTGCACTTGCCAATAATGAATACAGAATGGATAACTGCAAGGGTTTGTCAGTTGAAAGTCGAGAAACATAGTACAGCACAGAAACTGAACTGAACAATTCATGGCAAAGTAGCTACCAACAGACAACTTGGCAGACTTTCGCGATCCATGGATTCTACACGGGGAATGGCGCGTTTTTGCACCTTCATCTAGCATTTCATGCAGAATTTCAGTATGACAACAACACCCATAAGATGAATCTTCAAGTACGGTGTCTTCTGTGCTGCATTAAGTCCCCACCTTAGCACTAAAGGCTCCCTCTTTATGAGCGAAGAAGTTCAGTCTGTACTCTCGCTTGGACAGTCCAGGGACGTCAATGTAGTCAAGACCCTTCAGTGTGGTGGCACTGTCCGGTTTATCGGGCTTTATCATCTCTATAATCGCACGGAATCTAAAAGTGCAACACAAACGATAGTAGTTTACGCATATAACTTTACGTATCACCTTTGCATACGCCCATCACTGCTAGGTGTTGTTTTCTACACTCGTGAATCGAGTGTCTGCGTGAATTCGTAGGATAACGTACAACTGTTTGGTTCGATTAACCACCTCCTTTTAAATTAATTTCAACTTGTCATCACAATTCTCTCAAGACGTTTGGTACCATCTACATCTACATCTTAATAAGTTATTCAGTCGTTCAAGAACTCATGAATAATTCATGTAGGAAATACAAAAGAAACTAATGTTTAATGAGTGTCTTAAAATCTGATAAAATTTTACGCCCGATTTTCTAGGCCAAAATAACCCAAAATCTAAAATATTAGTGCAAGAATGGATGGATGTACAGTAAAGCTTTTGAAGCCGTTCAATAAATTCGCAATTCGTGTTTTACCAAGCCCTAAAACACTCGGCTGCGCCTCGTGTTTTAAACTTGATAAAACACTCCTGCTCATTTATTAAACATTACTTAAAATCGAAATATCACACCAACTGTTAAAATAAAAAATAAACGGATAATAACAACAATTACAATAGTAACAAGTGACGGAAAGCCAAGAAAAATAGCAAACCTCTGTGGTCGTCTCAGCCAGTTAGTGACAGTCAGCATCTCCGTGTAGGGTGTCTTACAGGGCACTTCTCTCTGTATGTTGTTAACGGGCTTCGGTCCCTCGGCAGTACCTGTGACGTTATATAGCAGGCCATTGCCATCTGGGAGGGCGAAAAATACCGACCCCTGGAACAAAAAGAAACGTTTATCACCGAACTGTTCGCTTTACTATCAGTCAGAGGAGCACACGTTTCTAAAACAAACATCAAACTCATATCTATTATAAATCACCTACTCTAATTAAGTTGTTCGAAGACTCTTTGGGTAAAGAGGAAGGTAGTACGCAGACATGTAGGTATAGGCAGGAAGGTAGCTAAGTCGGTAGGTAATTTAGTGCGTAGGAAAGGAAATACTGAAATTCCTTTCGAACGTCACAACAATAACTGGCTCACTACTAATAGCGATATAAAACAAGAGGATAAAATTCACGCAGGAATTGGGGACATTTAAGCCCGACAATATTAAGAACAAAATGCATTAAGATTTCAATGCGTCTTAGCGCATTGTCACTTCTAGGCGATCGGCCCCACTCTTCAAACTGAGCCTCATAAAGAGCCAAGACGGCATCATTATCTCCCATCTTCGCTTCGCATGACAAAGCTTCCATCGATAACACTGGTGCCTAACACACCTTTCCTTCAACGGCCTCGAAGAGGACAGGTGGTTAGTGGTAATAAAACACAAAAGGAGAAGGAAAAGATGGACAAAATGCGAATTTCAGTAAAATTGTTCATCGAGCGGTCGAACGGACACGCAGAGAGCACGTGGGAAAGGAAAATGCAGTCTCCAGTGTCAAACATTTCATTTGGTCAGAGGATTCTCCAAACTCGTTTCGATCAATCTTGGAAGATGCCATATTTATCGTAAAACTGTAAAGAGATATATTTAGTTTAGAACTTACATTTCAGTGGGGAAAATCGAATAAAGGAAGTCGGGTTAACGTCGACGTAATTCCGAATGTTTTCGCTCTCAATTCGGAAGATCCCTCGGAAAAGTTACGGACTATCAAACGCAGTCTCGTCGATGACATAGAGCAATTATTGCCAGTAACCACAAAAATCTCTTCTGACATTCATCGGGTGTCAACAATGAACTCTACAAGTTACTAATGTACCATCATATTTTCGGCTAATAACCTACAATGCTTTTCTTAATGACCGGGAGGTAGTGAAGCACAAGACACCCAAACTTGAGATCCCCCTACCCCGTGCCCAGTACAAAACATTTCAGTGCCATCCCTGACTGCTTACCGTGTGCTTCTTGCCCTCCTGAGTCATAGTGAGCGGTCTGTAAGTGAGTTCGTAGTTCTTACTCTGTTGAGGCTCCACAGTGATGGTGTCTGGTCCAGACCAGTACTCGCCGTCCATTACGGGACGAAGCGTCCACAACTGGTTTGTCCGGTTGTGGATAACAAGGTTACGCGTGTCTCGGGTACGGACATGCGTAGCAAAATGAAGAACCTACAAAACAGTAAAGGAGTGGTATTTAATTACGGACTTTGAGCTTCGATCTTCGAATTATTGTAACGATGATCGTGATGCTACTTTCCAAAGTGACTGCACTGATTTAATTTAAAATGAAGAGATTACATGAACGTCATACGACATAAGTTTTTTTTCCTCTCCGGCTTGGCTAATACTTGCAAGCCCAAAAGATTCCTCCCGTAGTTAAACATTCATATGTTTTCGCTTCTGATTGCTTTTCCATTGTGCTTGTTAGGCAAGCTTGAACCTTCTCTTAATCAGGGTGTGTTATGGTATTACCTCCTTGAGGGGGGTTTGAGGAATACAGCTACCCGTCAGGACCAGCTTCAGTGGTTTCCCTCCCTCGATAGCACAACGAAGACTCTGTGAACACACAAAACAGACTCTGAGAGGCAAAGAAGCAACAAAGCGTGTGCACCTTTCCCTCTACTTTAGAGATACAACAGGTACAAGAGAGAACGTTTGACTGAACAAAGGACTATGCAGCACCTATGCAATCGATCAACGAGAGATTAAATTAGTTTATATTGAGCTTTGTTGTCGATTATCTGTTTGCGTGTATTCCAAATAAACCTAAAATATTCTGATGTAGAGCCACCCACCTCATATCTCATATCATGGTTGACCACAGTTGGGTGAAAAACGATCTCAAACGATACTTCCATGCCCGGTGAAATATACCCCTTGACAGGCGTGATGGAGAAGTCAGGCTGGAACTTTTCTACATTCCAAGAGAAAGCAGCTCCTATGTCCCCTGTATTGTGCATGATTAGCTTCCTGGTGCTTCGACTTCCGAGGACAACGGCGCCAAAAGGAACCGAGTCACTGTCCAGAGTGATCTCTATGCCTTGACAGGAGCCTGTCACCACAAAGATGGGCTGGGACATGCCTGCACACTCTAACATCACCTAATGTGATAAAAGGAAAGGAACGTGACAAAGGAAAATGGTAAAGTTCAAGTTCGCGTCGATTTCAGCCTGCAAATTGCTGTCAGGAAACTCAGTCAGTTGAACAACTTGATGATCATTTGGCATCAGTGGTGATTAAAGGGGTTAAATTCCGCATGCGTGTTCGTAGTATAAATGTCAAATCAAATCAATTTATTTAAGCTCGGTAGCGTGGGGAGTGGTTGCCCAATCTCCCGAGCCGGGAGCTCATGTATTAAATGTCCCAGCACTCCTGATCGAATTGGAATTCACCACTGCGCCATCCCTGCTCCCCAACATGATCTCTCACCTCTTCAGTGAAGTGTGGTATGCGTGATTTGGGTTTGAAAGTCAATTCCACGCCACACGATCCACTATTAGCTCTGAGTGTGATCTCTGTAGAGGGGTTGATAGTGAGAATATTGGCCTGCTGTAACGCCACCACAGCTGGCGTGATTGCCAGGGTGAACGTGATTGGAGCAGGGCTACGGTTCACAAGCTTCAAATTTCGTTGACTCGTTTGACCGACACGTAAGGCGCCAAAGTTAACTTTCCCGTCCGAAGGATTTGCCACTTCAACCTACAGCAAAAGAACCAGGTAAATTATACAGTGATTTGCTTCCTTGTACTGTCTACAACCATAGAGCTCTTTACATTCAACCTCTCCAGTGTAATTACTAGTCAACTGATCGGACCCGCTTCGAAGATACGACTGCTTCGTTTAAAAGTAAGGGAAGAATTTCATACGTCGTCAATTTATACATAAAAATAGCTTTTAGTTCCTCCCTGCCGTGGCTCAGATTCTTCCGAGAAAGTGTGTTGAGAAGTTTGGTGATGGGTGAAAGAGAATTTCGGGTCTACGTTAATCTAGGCAGCTTCGTCACCAAGAGTCTCAACCTCAAAGATGGGCAATACATAATTATTACTACTACCATGAACAAATCCAAACTACGAACTCCAACGACTGCAAACATACCTTCATGTCGGTTCCCTCGCCAAATATCTCCACATTCATGGTGGACAGACCGTTGATCTCAAAAGGAATAATCTCATGATACCTCCTGGCCTCTCGCGGATAAAACTTTATTTCCACCTGCATAGCTTGATTAGGAATCAAGACGCCTGGCTGGCAGTGAACCTCTAAGTGATCACAGTTCTCGTACTGACTCTCGATACTGCAAAAGACGACACACGATCAAGAACGTTTTCAAGAAGGAAAATTTTCCCTTTAAATAACTTCAGGTCAGGGCCAAACGAGCATGAAAATTGCCGAGACTTGGTTCTCATGAGGGTTGGATGAGAGTTGTCTTCAACTCTCAGCACTTGGGCCAAATAAGCGCAAGAGGTTACAAGAATCCTCCAGAAGTTGACGCGCAATTTCATTATTTGAGTATAATAATCTTTTGTTATTAGGAAACTTCCATCACATGGCGTGGTTTTCATGACGTGGCGGCTCTGTGTCAACTTTCAGAGTCTCTGAGAATTTCTTGTTTGGTCCACGCTAGAGGGTTGTAAGAGCTTCGCATTTGCGTTGTTGAGGGGCTCTTCCAACCCTTAAGCGTGGACCAAACGAGAAATTCTCAGAGACTCTGAAAGTTGACACAGAGCCGGGTCTCACTTTTGAATAACCTAACCAATTTTAAAGTGTCCCTTGCTAGGACCCACTGGAATGAAGCATTTCACAAATCAACCAAATGAAAATAACCTACCTGATGTCTTTAGCATCCTCGTTTTTGATAGTGAGCGTTGTTCGTTTGAGGGGCATGCCCGCACGGTATAGGAAACATGGACCAAAGTCGTGTCTTACAAAAGAGAAGTTAAGCCCAGGCTGAACTCCCGTGCCCGTCAGGTTTATAGTGAACGAAGGACCATTGGTGATCTACAAACACAATTAAAAACAACTGAATGCAAAAATACGAAAATCCTCAACTGCAGTGTGCGTGAAAGGTTAGAGAACACGACAGTTGAAATTCTAGCAGTTGCGAAGGGAACGCCTGGAAAAAAATTGGACTTAAATTGAGATTTAAACTCATGACTTCTGCAAAAACGGTGCAGTGATCTAATAACTAAGCTATCCAGCCAACAAGGAAATAATCAGTTAGTCAATAATGGAACAGGTGGACGATGAGTAGATGAATTTCAATACCACGATCATGCATACATTAAAGCCGGGGAGAAATAACTTTATTCAACCTTTCTTTTTCGCGACTGCTTAAACGGTGTACACAGTCGCGATTGACAGACTGGTGATAACATATCAAAGCGAGATTGTGTCACAGTTAATCTTAAAACGTTACACTGCTCGATACCTAAGTCTAATTGTTTAAGTATAATTCAGAAACTGTTG
>JAEMWC010000194.1:775000-780000 GCA_016490735.1 Pachyseris speciosa
CCCACCATGACAAACGGGATAGAGATGTTATACTCGGGCACAAAGAAACGCCAGAAGGACTCTACCAGGTCCAGCGAGTCAGACACATACTCAAACACCATCTCATACTTCTTTCCACTCAGCACAGTACCCTCCGGCGTCAAGCACCGAAAGTTCACATTTTCAGGCGCACCATCCAACGTGTCCTCATTGGTCCACGAGAAACTGTAGTTTGTGTTGGATGGGTTGATCACATTGAATCGCCTGTGTAAACAGTTGATTAAAAGTTATACAAAGTAATATTTGATACCAACGATTAGGTACTAAGCATTAAAGGAGACGCTGATACGAGACCAAGGAATGCAGTGCAACGTCCGTTGAAATCAATATTTCAGTTAATAATAAAATAATAATAACTTTATTTAAGTCTCAAATCTATTTAGCCAAGCACAGATGCTCTACTAATTGGGGAGACTAAATCAAATCAACTCTAAATAAATCAAATCAAATGTTGGTTTTGGTGAGAGGGGAAAACCGGAGTACACGGAGAAAAACCTCTCGGAGCAGAGTAGAGAACCAACAAACTCAGTCCACTTATGACGCCGAGTCCGGGAATCGAACCCGGGCCACATTGGTGGAAGACGAGCGCTCTCACCACTACGCCAACCCTGCTCCTCCCCCTGCTTCAGTTTTGTTGCTTGCGTTGATTTGCATTCCTCTAACGATCACTACTTGTATGAAGGTTGCAAAGCAAATTAGTTTGGTTGTTTCATTTGGTTTGCGTATGCGAGAGGTTGCAATCAAGTCGCCTATTCAACAAGCTCGCACACATCAAAAATAAACAGTTCACGCCTTCGCCTACGTCCATTAGTCCACCCGCTTCGCTACGCGACGAGCAAAGCCCAAACCCTCACTAGACTTTCATTTTGACTTACTTTATATTCTTGACTTTGACTCCGCAGGATTTGAACTCGATGACTTTAGTACTAGGATCCAGTGTTGATCCCGGGGGAGCCCCACCGGGACCTCTGAGTTCAGGGTTTCTTCTCCCACCAGATACATAATCCGATTCCTCGAGCTCGAAATGACAGTATGGCAGGAGACTACGGCCATGCACAGGAATGGAAAAGCCTTGAGTGTCAGGGTGAAGGTTGACAGCGCTATGAAACGGCAAACGAAAGCTATATGTTGAATCCACGTCTAACATTTCAACTCGCAGTTCAACGTCTGCTAGGGAATACCTAAAATTTTCAGAAATTCACGTGCTCGCATAAAGCTTAAATGAAAGTTCCGCAGAATCATCATCCGACAAAAGCCTGTGCAAAATGATGCGAAAATTGAGATCTGCATCACCTGTTTATTTTGCCGTTGGCAGTGTAGCCTGTGAACAAGGTGCTACGCAAAGGTAGCCAGCGGCAAGACAAGAATCATCGGCGGGTTTAATACCCCAATTGGGAGCCTGTGGACAGGCTGTGGCATTTGTAGTAAACGTTATGCCAATCTCCCAGTTAAGGACTTATTTCCGCTTGTAAGAAAAAAGCTAAGAACGTGTCAGGTGTTGATAGCGTCATTTACTTGTAAAGTCAACCTTAAACTACAACAGTAATCACACGATTACAAACTCATCATCTAACTCAATAATGTCCCTTGGATTTCGGAAATATTTTAAGACCTTCCCAACATATACGGCAATCACAGTACATATTCTAGATCAAAGATGTCTTAGCAAATCTTCAGAGATCAAGAATATCACCGTCGTTGCAGATCAACGTCACATTATTATTATGAAAAAGTGTACCAAGGTATCATCAGGGACCAGACATGCCATTACCTGAGGGTCAGCATAGCTTCATACTCTGACACATCCAGCGGAGAAAACTTCACAACAAAACTGCCCTTCTTTCCTGCAGGGATGCTTCCGCTCTCTGGCTCAATCACAAAAGGAAAGATGTCGCTTCCCCTTCACTCACCACACTGCCTGCTTCATAAGCGAGAGCAAGAACACTTGAGGGCCTTCCACCCATGGAGGAGCTTGGACGTGGGGCCATAGGTGGCGCGCGTGTCTGGGTCGGTATTGATGACGCACCCGCAGAGGTAGAGGGACGCCCCGTTTGCTGGCTGACAGACTGTCCCGCAGAGCTTGCAGGCCGTTCGGGTCCCGATCCAATACGTTCGGCTAAACTCACAACCTTGGCTTTGTCAACAGGTAGGAAGTTCCACTGGTAGTCGAGTTGAACCTCGCCTTTGTTGGACACAGTGAAACTGAAGAGAGACAGTAAATGAATGTTTAACACACACCTCGTTGGCTTTGGTTTTGTGTCAATGTGACCGGGCTCAATTTTCACATGATACGGTTCATTACTGATAGGAATAATGAAAGAGCATTTTTTCCCTCTAGAAGTAAATTTCAGTTGCAAGCTGATAGGCATTCAGTGTCAAAAACAAAACAAAAAACAGAAACATAAATCTTGAATGGCTCCCACAACCATTTCAGGGGTACCCAACGAAAAGCTTCGGTCGATATCTGTTCGGTGGAGGGTAGTTCGCCTTATGCTTTCGGCGTCGATTAAAGAGCGCACTCGGATTTTCGTCACTAAAACGTGGCCAAAAAGATTCGCAATTGGGAAATCACAGCCCCTGAGGTTTTCCAAAAGGTCGTAATTGCTGTTTTTGACAGTCAAAAACGTCAGCTAGCATTTTCGGAAAGAAAATAGTTCCCTAGAAAGTTCGTGGAAAGTTCATTTCAGCTTGCATTTTCTCAAAGGAAGATTTTGTTCCCTAACATTTTCAGACAATTAAAATTTCAGCTAGGGAATCCGAACAGATGAACTTCTTCTAGCTTATGAAAACATCACTTTAAACAGGCTTCTCACACTCATTAATTATTCATAAGGGTATTAGCCAATCGGAGTGCCCCATTTTGGTCAGGTGCATGTATCTTGAAACCCAATGAAAGTACGGATCAAAACACGTCCGCGATTAGTTCAAAAACTGATCAAGACACTTGAATTTTAATTAGCAACCTCAAAAATTTCAATGCAGGCAATTATTAATTGGCATCTTTTAAAGTAACGTGAAAATTACATCTCCTTTACTCTGAATCTCAAGTGGATTCAATTTCTTGGTAACATTTTTATCTCCCAACCGACGCTTCAGACACATGCTATCACATAAAAACGTACTGGGTGGACACCTTTTCCCCTGACTCTTTGTACATGTAGCTACTTCTATGACAAACTTCGCAAGCTATTAGTTAAGAGATGCAGTATCCATTTCCTATATTTTACAGGGGGACAGAATTCACCTCGTGTAAGTCATAATCTTAACGAAAACGACTCGCTCCGTCCGTGATCTCCGCCATCATGTGTCAACTACAGTGGATGACTACTGACGCGAAACAACTCCCACAAAATGTATGCAGGCAAAGAGTTGTGAAAAATGCGAAAGAATGTTTTCGCTAATGCTCGTTAAAACAATCGGTGCTAATTATACAGATAATATATTTGCTATATCCCATTGTATTTTTATGCGAGTTTGAGAAGCCGTATCAAAAACTCGTGCTTCGTGTTTCATCAGGGGTTCCAAACACCTCGAAACAATAAAAGCACTCCGCCTTCGGCGTCGTACTTTCATCTGTTTCTCGGTATTTGGAACCCCTGATGAAACACTCGCACTCGTTTTTGATATATTACTTCAAACACCATAAGGTGCTTAAAAATGCCTTTCCACAGCTTTTGGTTGATTTGGCTCGTTGGGTGCCCCTGCCATTTCTCTGGACAATATTTGGTGGGATATACTGTCGTGTCTCTTGAAATTTTTAACCTACATACCGTAAAAGCTCTATTAAGCCCCCTTGGGGCTTATTTAATTTCAGGCGTCATTAACGGGGGCTTAACAGAGAGAGGGGAGGTTTATTTCAAATCTGAAACCCGCCGTTTTCGTTTTAAAACAGTTTTTGTACAAACCTCAAACAACTGCAGTGAAATTGTATTATTTAATAAAGAGCAGCAAACAGTATTATGTGTTTGAGTGTATAATTGATTAAAAACAAGCCAATCGGGCCGGATGAGGTGGATCTTGCAATAGGCAATAGAAGGGACTAATTACAAAATCTCATGTCCCAAACGGGGAGCTTATTAGAGAGAGAGGGGGATGGGTTAATAGAGACAGGGGGTTTAATACAGCTTTTACGGTACGTAAATTTAACGGACATTTGGATACAGTAAAATAATATAACATCGGCAAGGAGAAAGGCAAGAAAGAGACTGACCAAATAGCAACTAACAGTAACTTACTGCACACAAAAACAGTAACGAGAGAACAAGGTTTAAGAACCAGAAGTAAACAAAACCGGAATTTAAAAGGTGCCTGTTTGAATAAAATCCCAATGACTAACCTGGCTCAAATTGGGAAAACTATTTTATGTGTGCAAACGTACGCAACAGAGATTCAATTTTGTTCACTTTGAAGCTATTTTCAAGAGAATATGGAGCAACCGGACTGACAACAAAACGATACAAAACATACTGCAAAAAAAAAAAACAATACTCGCCCGCGTATTGAATGATCGACACCTTCGAGAACCAGGCCACAAATTCTTAAGAGTAAACCGTGTACACTACCCTGGTGAAACACTCACCTGTACACGCGCGTCTGAAACATCAGAGTGTCTTTGAAATGCACGTTTTCCACTTTACAACGGTACTTTGCATAGTCACAAACAGCAGACAGCAGAAGCTCCACGTCCTTCGTACTGTTTTCCAGTGCTGTGAATGGAGGTTCTGCTTCCACTTCAATGATCTTCTTCTTAGCCGGCCTAGAGGCCTTCCTCCCGCCAGTGGAAGGATCCTCCTCAGCAGTCATGTCTACCCACTTCACAGTGCGCATGCGGTCGTCCCAGTCTACCGCCTACGAAAAATAGTTGTTAACAAAGAAAACTGTGAGAATGAATATATGAAAATCATATATTTGAGCTGCGGATTAAAGAATGAATATGTGAATGATCATCGCAGTTATAGACC
>JAEMWC010000194.1:785000-827500 GCA_016490735.1 Pachyseris speciosa
AGGGAATTCTTACAAAGTGATATTTATGAAACTGTGTGGCGCTTTTGGTGGAAAAAACATTTGAAGGAAATTTTTTTGAGCGCCAAATTATAACAATGTCCAGGCTGCTGCCTCTTCATCAGTGGAAAAAAGCAACTGAAAAAAGCGCGGGAATACTTCCACGCGTTTGCCGAGACCAGTTTTTCAAATATGTTGACCGTACTACGCTCGTTACACGCTAGTTTAGTTCTCCAAAAGTCCAAAAAACAACAAAAGCAAAACATAAGCCGAAAACGCGCCTCGTCTAGCGGCAGAGAAATTCTGTTGTAAAGCGTAGGAATCTGCCACCTGCTGACGAAACAATCGACTTGAAAAAAAGAATTCGTTGCACGCGCGCGCAGTTTATGACGTCAACATTCCATTCCAAATAGCAGGGCGTAAATCAGCGCGCTACCAGCACTATTTGAGCGCGCGGTTTGTCAACATTTTTGAAAGATGCTTGCACGTTTTAACCAAAACAGAACACCAAGCTCACTTGTTAGGATCGATATAACTGCGCAGAGTTCTTGTTCTTGTGATCGTTGTTCCTCGTTAATTTGTTTGTTTGTTTTATTAGAGTAATTTTCATATGACCTTGAAATGTTTGCACATCAACAGCGCAGACAACAAATGTCCTGGAAAATAGCAATTTGGCCGGTTTAGCGAACATACACAGCCCCGTGCGATTTTATGTTGGTCCAGCGAACACGCTGAACTCACTTCAAATCACTCCATATTTCGCTTTGATAGAAATTAGTGAGTCATATTTATTTCCTTAGAACGGACGGTGAAATTATGATGCAAATTAGAGAAGAGAACGAGGGGATTGGAGAAGAAAAAGACTGCACGCAGTCTAAGAAATTACATAAATCACTCGATATTTCGTCTTTCTGTTTTAAGCAACACGATTGGACAGTAGAACAACCTTATTATTTGGTTGTTCCCTTGCGGTACACGGTTCTGATCTTTTAATAGTGGCGGATAAAACAGACAGTGGCTTGAAAAGTCCAGCGTACAAGGAGAAAGCTCGATACTAATAAAAACTTGACCTTCGCTTCAAATAGATGCAGGTGTTAGAGTTGTTCTTCGCGATTTCGAGCCACGTGTTCTACCGTTTCAAACGAATATTTGGCCGGATATCTACTGAAACGGGAAGTTTACCAGTTCCGTTTATTTTCTCGAACACTCTTCAGGGACTAACCTCCTCGCAGAAGCCTGGAGTTTCACCGGCCATGTCCACGGTAACCTGCACAGAACTCCCAGCTGGCACAGTCCCCACGGCTGGGTAGACTGTGAACATACCTAGCTGAAGACGGATGTTCGGTGCACCAGTGGTCAACTCGGCTCTGTATAGAACAAGAAAAAGAATTAATAAAATTATACGTAAATTATCATAACTTTGGCTCTGGCCATCGTTTGACAGACTATCAGTTGTCTACACATACCCTCTGAATGAGTCCGCTCTCTTGGGTTTAGCAGGTTTATCTGGCTGCTGTGACCGCCCTGAACTCGAGCCATCGCGTGACTTGGCTCTTTTCGCAGGTGGTCCCAGCCTCTGGCGTCCTTGAGAGACCGTGTTGATCATCTTGAGGACCGAGTACCTGAAGTCAAACTCTCCCTTGTTCTCTATTGAAAACAAGCGGGTCTTCTTGGTGTTTACGAGCATGGCTCCAAAGTTGATGTCGCTAACCGGCGAGACTGCGTACTTGCTGTAGACAGAGCGTGCGCTGATTTTGATGGGAATGCTGGCGATCACTTCACCGCCTTCACCAAGATGGGGTTCTACGATCTAAAACAGCCAATCGTAATCCAGTTAGGAGGGGTTTAGAAGGACTTCATGAGCTAAATATCGCATTTACCTGACACTTGAGTACGGGCTGATCCTTGATTGTAATCTCACTCTTGGATCGGAAGATGACCTGTACTTGGGTGGGGCGATCTGTGGGTATCAGGGGACCCCTGTTGGGGATCACTGTGAACAGTTGACCCACGTCTGATGGCGAACCATCTGTTGACTCGAACACGAAGTTGAAGTTGATTTCAAACTTGCCTTTGTTCTTTAGAGAACATGTCTGTTTTGTTTCGTCCAACACTTTGAGAACTCCGAAGTCCAGACCACCATCAGCACCTGAGATGGACGAACGACAAAAGTGAGACCCCAGAAAAAGAAACGTAAAGGCAAGGCAAGGCAAGGCAAGCAGAAGGACTGTAAAAGGGATTTTCTTTCTACTGCAACCGAAGAAAGGGCACCGCTGATTTCCCTTTCGCAAACGGTCGATGCCATCTTTTACGGTCGACGTCACAGCTTTTCGTAATGGACGATGCCATATCTGCTCTAGTGTAGGCCTGGACTATGTCGAGACTGCGCTATGATTTTTAGATGAAGTTAGGCCTAGATAAGGCGATTATTAGACCTAAGTCATATTTACCCTTAGGTCAGGGGTAGGGATAGGGTCGTCTATTATAGATGTGACAGGCACCTTATACAATTAAATTCTTTAGAGGATCATGGCGGATCAGCGTTGTGGTGTAGCGGTTAGGGAGGGATGCTAATAGGCCAGAGCTTCTGGGTTCGATCTTGGGTGGAGACATTTTTTTACGAAAGGAAAACATGCAAGGCCCGTTGTGAAGCACATATTCGACTGTATAAGCCAAAAGAGATCTGTCATTCAGGTTCTGATCATATCCTAGGCCACAGTACTCTACAGAAAGGGCCTCCTGTACAGCTGAGACTCTACCGCCAATAATTAAGGACGATACATACACGCACCTTTAGGGAAGCTCATGTCCAAAGCCACATCGTAGGACTCGGCATGAACCTGAATGTTCTCTGCTTGTACAAGACCCATGATTTGTTCCACGTCTGATACCTACCAAAAATCAGGGTTTACACTTCGTTATCCTTTACCCAATATTTTCGCCAATAGCTCGAGTTTAATTTCAATCCAAGGCTTTCAAGAGGAATGCTTTTTAAAGCTATTAACAATAGGGCTGTTTATACGAGAGAAAATAAGCCGCGGCTTACATAAGACGCGAAAGGAACCATTTATACGAGTAAAAACTCCTAGGCCAGGATAAGCCGCAGCTTGAGAAAGCCGTGAACGTAGATTTTGTACCATTTATACGGAGTGTTCGCGTCTTATGTAAGCCGTGGCCAGAGTAAGCCGCGGCTTATTTTCTCTCGTATAAACGGCCCTAATGTTCTCAACGTTGATTATTGCACCAGAGCCGTACGGTAAATTTTGTTTAACAACGTATTACGTGGTATAGCGTCATGAAAGCTTTAGGTAGAAAACAATTACTTGAAATAACAGAATAGCGCCCTTTTGGCCAGAAACGTCACATTGGTTCAGTCATAACCTACCAAAGCTATTCTGTTTTTAGAAAAAACGTATAATCCCTTCGTTAAAACCTGTATTCCACACATTCTTGAAATAATATTACCAAACCGAATCACCTAACAGCAGTGAACAGTGAACCAGAGCTGTCATTGAAGGCCGTAACCCTCAACACCTGTTACGCCTGGGTACCCATAGTGGGAAAAAAAATATATATATATATATATTTTTTTTTTTTTTTTGGGGGGGGGGGGGTCTAGATAGAATGGATATAGAATGGATGTTCTTTAATGTCCGGGGTTCATGCTGCCCACGAGTGGGGAGATCAAAGCAACACGTGGCTCAAAACCTAGTAACAGCCCTGTGAAGTACTACTTGGCTTTATAACATAGCTGGTAAATTTGTGTAGTCAAATTCAATTGCGCGAGCGTGCTTCATATACCTATTGTGCACGCTGATGACGTAGAAGTGGGAATTTCTCTTTACACAATATTTAAACTACCGCATTGAAAAATGTTATAAAACAATTGGTTCATGCGTCAGCTGTGCGTTCATCGAGATATGAAGCACTTGGGAAGTTTGGAGAGCACTCAAGAAGCTAGAGTTGCTCTCGGCTACGACTCGAGCAACTCTTACGCATCTTTCGTGCTCTCCAAACTTCCCGCGTGCTTGATATCTTGTTGAACGCACGCTGGCACATGAACCAATTGTTAATTAGCAAAGGTAACGACTTACTTCTAATCTCACAATCTTCTTGATGTTAGTGGGCCTGACAGCCCTGAAATGCATCTGCAGTGCGAACTCGGACTTGGCGTCTATCACACCATGTTCTGTTGTTAGAGAGAAGTCATCTCCCAGGTTATCCATTCCATTTACTCGCCAAGCAACAGGCAGCAAAGTGCTGTTGCGAAGGAATATCATCTTTGTGTCCTTTCTAAGAATTAAAAATACACACACTAAGAGATGGCGTTCAGTTTAGCTCCCTTATATTATAGCTTACAGCCCGGGCTTTCTGTGAACAAGTATCGTATCTACCGGAAAAAAACTCCAAGTTTTCTTTATAACTCACCTAAGATACGAACTGGAATGTTTTCTTTACTACTCAACTAAAAAGCTATGAGCGGTTCATTTACAAAAATAGTGTATCAGTAAGTCCACTTTCCATGGACGTTAAAGACAAATATCACAGATTTAACTGTCAGCAATTAGAATGCTCATGATCCAGTTGCAATACCGGATGACAGTCTGCTAAAGTACTTTAGAGTTAGACCAATGATCAACTGTTAGGTAATTCATAAGGCTGGCAAACGAGGACACATTGTTGCAGACACATTGTTGCTCATGATGCAACAATTTGTGCCCGCAACAATGTGTCCTCGTTTGCCAGGGCTTATGATCTGACTGGCTAAACATTCAAGAGCTAGCGTTCCAATTTTAATTGACGGCATTGAATAGATAGGTTACAGGGTTACACTAAAAAGAAGGCTTTCTCAGTTTCAGAAAGATGTAACAGTGGGCGAGAGACGAAGTCGATAGAAGCCTTAAGATTGTAGTTTATGTTTTGTTGTTGTTGTTGTTGTTGTTGTTGTTGTTGTTGTTCTTTATTAGAGCCGTGGTGCATTTGAAATGTTTGTCTCTAAATTTAATGAGCTCAAAGAATAAATGGCAAAATTAATAGAAATTTAGCAGAGGTAAAGGGGGTCGAAAGAGGACGTAATACCCCAACAGCTTATACAAAAGTTACAGCCTCTGCCAAACAAACCTGTGAAGTAGAACTCTGTCAAACTGCAGCTGTTTCCGATCCAATTCCAGTTCAGGTCGAACACCATGGCACGAGATCTTAAACACAACAGGTTCGGGGTTTTCGCGAATACAGCAGACCACTGCGTCTTCAAAGAAGCCTGGAGTTTTTGGATACGCCCACAGGGTGAGTTCCTGTTACAAAAGGAGAGGAAAATTGTAAAATTGTAATTAAATTTTGAACTGAAATGGCATTGACTGAAAGACTACTTACCTGGCTCTCTCCTGGTTTGAGCCTCATGTTGGGCGGATCAAGAATGAAGGTGGCTGCAGTACTGTCAAGCTGGAAACAAAAGCTGATGTCCGCTTCCAGAGGAGACGTGTTGCAAACTACTATCTTCTCCATGTTCTCTGGATATTTGCCTTCTTTGTAACGGTCTCGAGTCTTTCCTGAAGAAAAGAAAGATCAATGGCACTCACGAATTAAAGAAACGGCAGAGTAAAAAGATGAGTAAAATCAAACTGTTGTTACGACAAACACGGTTCATTTGGAATCGTTGTCTGTCTCAAGGCGGAAATTCTGATGTGCATATGACCTAATGCACCAAAAGGCTATCTTGGAATACAGTTTAGTCCAACAGTTTTTTGTGTGCTTTGACAACTTGGGATACTGCGTTGATTATCAGTCACTTTCAGTTACTTTACATTTTCAATGCGCAAACTGAACGGAGAAAAGCTACTCCGCAGTAAAGTTAATTTCTATATAATGTCACTGTGTTTATTGAGAGACTGTCGTCAACTTGTACCGTAATAACCTTAAGGAGTCCAACAAAAATCTCCTGAAAGTTATGAAAAGTTTGTGGGATGTGCCTTAGAGTGACAGGAAAGCCACTCATTGGGCATTAAGGCCACGTGCTAGAGAGCATTAACCCTTTAACTACATTGGTCACAAAGGAGGTTAGGTGCCCCGAAAAAACCAGGAACTGACCGGTAACTCAGCCCCTCCGCAATGGAACCACGCACGTGGCCGCCAGTGTCCGCAACCCAGCCACGAGCCTCCACACCCCTGCTTCCCAGAACCAGCAAAGGGAGAAGGCACCTGTCACACCTGTCACACTGAATACAAATTTAGTGGAAGGAATAATAATAATAATAATAATAATAATAATAATAAATAATAATAATAATAATAATAATAATAATAATAATAATAATAAAGATGTGGGGAGTAAGGACAAAGGTGATACCATAGTGGTGGGGACATTTGGAACAATACCACTGAGGTTAAAAGAAAATCTGAGGACCATAGGTGTGGACACATCCATTGAGCTGATTCAGAGATCTGTACTGTTGGGGTCGGCAAAGGTCCTTAGGAAAGTGCTGGAGATGTAGGCAGGAGAGGAAAGTAACGATGAAGAACGCTTCTTGGTTTCCCTAGACAGCTAGTTGCTGCCCGGAGCCAATGAAAACCAGATTTGATCTGAGATTAGTAGCAATAATAATAATAATAATAATAATAATAATAATAATAATAATAATAATAATAATAATAATAATAATAATAATAATGTACTCTGGCAATGGAAGGGTGGGGAACGCAACAAACAGTCCGCCAAGACAGTAAGAACTCGCACGAGGGAGACAAACCAGAAGCATGTGAGAAGAGGCGAACCTGCCTGGAAGACAACTGACCGATGACCATGACAATGGAAAAAATCCCGCCACAGCCAACTGCTGAAGTTGTGCAAACCACACATGAGATAAAAAAAAACACCCCACGACAGGACACAATAATCCGCTAAAACGCAAACCGCTCACCGCAGAAAAGTGCGCTAATTAATACTCTGAAGTCACGCAAACCGCATATGGGATAAAACACACCCTAAGGCAAGACACGCAAAAACAAAACCGCTAACCGCTAACCGCCAAAAGTCCCGCAAGCCGCATAAGGGATAAAAAACACCCTAGACAGCACACGCAAAGCCGCTAAAAAACCGCTAACCGCTCACCGCAAAAATACGCTAATAAATACCGCTAACCGTTGAAGCATAGAATGCTAAAAACTAGTTATGTCGGTCAGGAAAATAAACCATAGAATGCGAGCGGCCAATAGAACAAAAAACACTAACAGACCAAACTGACAATGCTCCAAGTAGTTAACTAAGTTAAATTGCATTTAACTAAATTAAATCTACCAAATAAAGTTTGCGCCTGAGCATTAGCAGCCATGGGCAGCTGTTTCTGCCTAGTTAGGCCTCATCAGCATGAATAGCTAATACCCATAATACTCCTGAAAGTTAGTTCACTACATATGCACGTACTTACTAGGTTATTTCTGAAAGTTTCCCATAAAAAGTCATTGAACAAAAAAGCAATCTTACCGCAAAGCAAAGGTCCAAATTCAAAGGTCTCATTACTCAAAACGTATTTCTTGTGCACGATCTCTTCCGGTTTACGGTACTTCCGTCGATGAGGGAACACCACACGGGGTTCGCGACTTATGCCGGGAAAAGCACACACACCGCGGCAAAATAGCTGATAGCGGCGGCGCGTGCCCATGATCTCAAAATTCAGAGTCTGGTCAAACTGACCAAGCTCTTCAGACCGGAAGCGAATGCGCAAGGTGACTGTGTCACTGGCGGGAATTACCCAGCGGTGGTTGATCAGCTGAGGAGTCCTGGGCGCTAGAGCTCCGTCACTGTGTTGAAAAAAGAAATGAATGATTTAGAGAGTTTTGCTTAGAGCAGCAGCAGCGATCAAAGTCAAACTTTTGAGGGGCAATGTCACTTATTTTAAGAGTCACAGTGAATATAGGCAAAGAGCAAAAAGTTGAAATAATGCACCAGTTTTTTCCCTTAAAAAACAAACAAACAAACAAACAATTACCCCGACAATGTACAGAAACAAGCATTAATTGGGACGGACTGCGGATGGACTGAAAAGATTGAAAATAAATTGGACGTTGAAAAATTGGCAAATTTTCTCAATTTTGTTTCGCGTGTAAGTCGCCAGGTAAACTGATTATTGTTTGATCTATGCCAAGAAAAACACTCAACGTTTCTCCCTCAGTGGCCTGGCAGTAATTTCAAGTAACAGAGCTACTTTGATTAACTGGAAGACTCTGTGAGCATCGTTGGTTTGTATTGTGTTCACTTTCTACAAAAACTGGGAAACTAGACGCCAACTTCGGTATCTCGAGGCGCCGCAATCTTGCACAAGTTTCCTTTTTCATAGAGATCGACAGAGAGGAAGTTTGCGGAAAAACAGGCTGCATTGAAATACACCCATAACGATCCACTGTCAAGCTACAAAAATTACCCTTTATCCTCTTCCGCGGGGGTGATGCTGGGGGGAGGGGACGGGGCTCCGTGAGCTGCCTTTCCCTTTCTAGCGGAACTCCCTCGCTCCTTCCTGGACTTTGTACCACCTTCGCGGTCATCTTTATCCTTTCGACCTTTGCGGCCGTGCTCCTACGGAACAAAATTGGTTACGATCAAACTGAAAGTTTCGCGTTTCCCTTCTATAGAAAAAAAATGAACAGCAATGAAATGTGCAGCACATACTTCCCATGGCGAGGATTACAGAAAAACAAATCAGTAGGTAACGGTGACACAACAACAACAATAGTTTGAATCTGAATGGTCACACTTCCGGATCTATTCACAGAGCTATAAGCAATCTCTTAAGGCACAAAGAGCCACACAGGACATGGCAGGAGGGTGTTGCACGAAAATTTGCAACAGAGTGCTCGCAATGTGGCATTTTATCCAAACATTTAAAAGTAAGAACCATCCCGAACGGCACAACAAAATAGCCATAGTCATCTATTGCTTCTCAATAGCTTTTACTTCATTCATACGGCTGAGATCATTTGGCGCGACTGAAGGTGCGAGTCTGGGGCCGGTTTCCCGGTAATCCGTTGCGAGTCTGGGGCCCGTTTCCCGGTAATCCGTTGCGAGTCTGGGTCCCGTTTTCCGGTAATCCGTTAAGCTGATTTGTTTTCCATTCCAGATGGGAGTTTCAAACGTTTTGAAAATTATACAGTAAAGTTATCAGCCAAAGAACACACCCTACTTTTCTTGAGTTTTTGATTTCAAAATATGGTCTCAGACCCGTCAAGTTACCGGGACCTTCGAGAAACGGGCCCCTGGTCGTGAGAAGGTTCACCTCGAGGACATGAAAAGTTGATTACGTTGATGAAAACCACTATTCTGTGAGTCACACTAACCGGCGGTTTCTCTGGTGTCTTCTCCACCTCTGGTTCAGGTTCTTTAACCTTATCCTCCTGCGGGGCATTAGGATCGTCCGGCGCCGACGCCACGAACACATAATGAGACGGGGGATCTACCCCTAGAGGGGGTCGTCTCCGTACGGGGTACGGCACTACGGCAAATGTAGCCGGGGGAGGAATAGGCGGGCCATGGGGGCCTAAACCAAGACCGTCCATAACCTACAAGCAACAAAGAGTACAATGTCAATAGGCACAAAGTTCGTTCAATACGTCGGGATAAAAATTATCAAAATAGGTCGGGCCAACAAACGTAGTTAGAGATTTTGCGTAGACGTGCGATGTCTTTAGATGGTTTATGCTACTTCCGACATAGAAAAAGAACCAGAAATGTGTCTGGGGAAAAAAACAGCGTCTAGGTTTTTTCTCGACCGAAATTAACGCCACCTAACAAAGCGAGTAGTCGTCACGAAGGCAATAAAAGAACACTCAGCAATACCTGGCACCGACGTTGTACATCACTACAGAGGAAAACTGACTTAGTAACATTCTTTCAAGAACAATAAAAATAAACGTAAAGGCAATTGATGCAAATTCCAGTTTCAGGACCAAAGCAGCGAGTTAGCAGGTCCCCAATAAAATTCCAACACAACACATTTTTTTTTCAGAGGTTTAAAACAGCAGCAATTTTCGATATTCCTTCTTACACGAACTTACAAAGTAGTCAAACCGCATGCGATTCAAATCTCTAATCATAACAAAAACCACAAATATTATTTTCCGACCTCCTCAACACTTGGTAAAATTCCTTTGGCCAAAGTTTGCTCAGCCTGTGACTCTGTTGGGTTTCCTGTCTCGACAATAAGCTGAGGTACCCCCAGTCCGTCTTTTTTACTGCCATCGTCGTCGTCATCGTGGTCACCGCTGACCGCTGACATCGGAGAGTCGGAGATCTGAAGATGAAATACCCAAAAAATTAGTTCAAAACATTAGTTGTAAAATACTAGTAGTAATCAAAGATTAATAAGTGCGTTCGAAGTTCAATGAATTTAGCTAAAATCATACAAAAACAGAGGAGGAAATTAGTTGAGAGATTAAATGAGAAAGACGAAGTATTTAAAGAGCAACATGAACAATAGCAACTTTAATAGTGAAACCCAAATATGTAACCAAAGATGTTTATCTACTTAGGCCGGCTATTGGGCTTAAAGACCCAGTATTGCCCATTATGCTTCACGCGCCTCTGTTATTGTTTTTGTTTTCACCAGAGCGAAGCTTCGAGTTCTAGTCTCGCGGCAAAAATTCGAATCGCCTCGTGCCCCGAGTCGTGTCAGTTTATACTATGATCTGTGTGGAAATATTTTGTCGTGGACACCTCGGACTCACTTTCCGTAGCTTCCGAAGAAAATGTGCGCACTGTGAACACTTATGGCTCGATTGTACAAGGCGACGAAGCAGCCGAGAATGTAGGAACAGAGGTTAGTAACTTGCCCAACTTGTGATGTTGCGACGTTTGCCTTCCAGGTTATGTTTACTAAAATTTACCCACCATTTCTCTACCAAAAAACCTAGGACAAAGTTACATGTGACTGCAAAGGCCTGTGTGTAAGGAGGATTGGAAGAGGTGCGTGTAAATGTCGCGAAGGCAACCAAAACTGTCATGGTCTTTGCACGTGTAACAAAGCCCAATGCAAGAACAAGGTAAGCTAGCTATACGTACTTTTCGAGAGCTCTTATTATTAAATTTAGCTTTGTTTTGTTCTTAACTTTTGCTTTTTGCTACTTTACTTTCAGTTAAACCCTGATGAAGTTCCTAGTGTTGGAGGACAAACCGAAACGTTCGCTTTGGCTGACGGCGACTTGCGTTTCGAACAAGAACCCCATCATGCCGAGAATGAAATAAAGGTAAGTTTGCTGACTGTTTTCTTTCTTATAGCAGAAGATGTTATGTCGGCAATCGTTGTTATAGACTTTGACTGTCATCTTCTTAGCTAGCAGCCTTTTTTCCGACTATTTATGTTGAAAATTCCTCACTTCACTTACCTTACCCTCATAGTAAAACAGTTTGGACACGCAACCGGTTCATCACACCCTCCATTGAAGTTCAAAAGGTCCCTTGATTTGGGTGTATTCCCTGTTGTTTACACCGACTTACCGTCCTCTTTCATTTTCAATGTTTGTAAATCTGGTATTGATAAAAGTTTGTCTGCCCCCTCAGGAATTTGTAGCTACCCTAGACAGAAATACTAAAGACAAGGTCCTCATCAAAATGCTAAGTCTGGGAAGGGGAAGCCTAGACTTTGCAAAGAAACTGGCCACGGAAGGCCCAGAGGATCCAGAACCACCTGATGAGAATGCCCCCCAGTGGTGCAAGTGTCAATTGTGTAGGCCTGCCTGATGAACAGGAAAATGTTTGCTGTAAGAGGGTCACATGCACCACCAACTACACAGCTTTTTCCAATATTTGCTTGGATAAAGACATTTAAGAAGTCTGCATGAAAGCACATTGTGACATTCGCGCAGATGACTATAACTTCAGCATGAAGAGCTTTTGAAAAGCTGGTTATCGCCAATTTGCACTCTGGGGTATGGTAAACTTGGCAGGGGAAACAGAAGAGTAATTTCTGTATCATTGTGCAGTACGTAAGATAAGGTCTCAGTACCCTGCACCCGATGGCAGGTATATGGGCTACAGAGCAAGTTAAGCAATGGGCAACTTTCACAATGTCATCATTTGGATTTTAACTACCAGAAATCAGTCTTTTTTCTTCCTTATTTAAATTTTGTAATCCCAGTAAGGTAAAAATAATGCACACGTCATCGGCTTCCCCTTGGGATCGACCCCCGGGCTGACCAGGGGGATTGTAAAACCAGTCGAGCAAACTTGAGGAATTTCCCCGGGGGGTCGGGGAATCTCTCAAGACAAAGTCCCCTGGGTGAGGTGTCTCTCAGCTGAAAACCCCCGTGACATCCTTAATTTCAAACTTGCGAATTCCCCCACACCCTAATCTTTGATCGTAAAACAATATCAAGATTTTCCCCTACCCTCGGGCAAAGAATCCCATCCATCTCCTTGTATTCCCCCACATATCTCCCTGGTAGGCCCGGGGGTCGACCCTACGGGGAAGCCGATGACATGTGCATAACAACAGCTCTAATTAGTTTGAAAAAAAAATTTGAAGGATTCTGGTACTTGTAGTAAAATGGTGTCATCATGCAAATGCCCCGTTGTATTTTTCATACAACATAATATTTCTATAATTCAATCATTTTGAGGTTTCAGTTCATAATAAATCTTGAGGAACTATTTATTGAGAAATAAATTTATTATTAATGAGCTCCTGTTGTATCATGAAAAAAAATTTATATTAGCACGCAAAATAGTTAGGAACAGTTAGATTCCATTTGACAGATCTCATCCAAACTACAACCAGGATAAGGTCGAGGGTAGGGTATTTACACTAAGAGCATAACATGTGATTAGCCTATGAATGGGGCATCACTGCATTCAAGGGCTACTCATTTGATATGAGCCCCTAGTTGAAGAATATCATTTGGTGCAATCAATCAATTGCTCATTCTAGTTGTTAATCTGTTTGTAAGCATTTACAAAGAACTCTCCTTATGTACCTTGTGTAGTCAATAATGACACCATCTACACTGTAATGAAGTTAAAATTTCTATGTAAAAGTAGTTCAGAGCAGTAACACTAAATGCTAAAAGACATTTCTCCAACCCTATACACCTTTCATAATCGAAAATGAACCCTTCCCACAGACCAACTAACACCACTTTTGGTTTTGATTAAATAGTTGACAAAATTTCAAATTGACCATCTGGCTTTTGTGTGTGTGTGTGTGTGTGTGTGTGTGTGTGTGTGTGTGTGTGTGTGTGTGTGTGGAGAAAAGCTAATAGAATTTGAAAGAACATAACTTATTACTGAGAAACCAATCTCATGCATCCAGTAATCATCAGCCAGAAGGCCTAGATACCTAGAGTTAAATATTCTATAGTATATTTTGATTTTGAATCCACTTCAATCTTTAAAGTTTTCAGTCACTTTGGGTTTCATCGCAAATATGGAGGGTGCCTTCATCAGCTCTTCTGCTGAGGGTGGCACCTTCATGGCTCGAGTTGGTGCAATCTGTTTTCGGATGAATTCATCAATATCATGACGGGCAGAGAAACTGCCTTCGAATCCTTTTTCAGGTTTCCAGCATCCTTGCCACCATATATGGAAAATAGTAATATGCCTTTTCTTCCTTGACCACCTCTGCATGATACCGTTGAGTTCGTTTTGAATGCTTGCGATGACCAACAAGTTTGCCTCCTGGGCTCTGTTTGGGCTTCCGGAAGAGGTGAAAGTTATGGTCAATAGCTGCTAGTAGAATCCTCATGACAAAATAAGGGTACCTAGAAATAAACAAGAAAAAAATTCATTCACTGATAACATAATTTGGCTTAAAATACCAAACTGACCAGTTTATAAGATCAGGTTGGCAATAAATAAAGGCTCTTGAGGTTTTTATTTTACTTACACACATTCACAACTATAATTCAACTAAAAGGGGTTCAGTATACTCGTGTAGCACTAATTGAATGGCCTTCCAAGACAAAGGAAGATATGGAACAATGTTAAGAAAGCTCTTATCTGTCAGTCCAATATTGGTGACAGTTTGAATCTATGTTGTGGTTCAAGTTTATGCTTGCTATTGTTATCATTTCATTTTATTACAATATTAATGGCAGCACCTAAACCTACAAGGAAAATTTCCCTTTGCGTTTTGCTTTATTCTAATATATTACAGTGCATAAAGAAGAAAAGATATTAAATACTGGTTACTATCAAAAGAAGAATGAAATTGAAGAATAACACCTTCACTGCATCCTCTTGGGTGCATACTTTGTCATCATGCTGTTAAAATTCTCCAGCTCACCAGTACTGAAGAGCAAGAAATCAACTGTTACCGTTGGCAGGATATACATGTACAAGGATGTCTGCTTGAATAGTTTACTTGGGGCCGCACTGCATAAATATGAACTGCTCCCAGTCACATCGTTTCTAGGAATGAAAAATATCCAAATGAAAGCGTTAATAACAACTACAGCAATAGCAACAATCTTCGAGCTAAAAGCCAAAATAATAGTACTGCATACACATTCTCAAGGTGGAATCACGTTTACAGATTGTCTACAGGTCAGAATGATGCTGACAGTCCACTGAACTTATAATAATATTCTTTGTGAACTTATAGTTAATTGTGGACAAGTAAACTTATAATTCTTTTTGTACAAGTGAATTTATAATTCTCTGTGGACAAGGTTACATGAGCGCCCACACAGGAAATGACAAATTTTTCATAAATTTTACTAATCAGAAGTACACCTGTTATTATTCAGATATCAAATTTTATTGTAGGATGGACTTTTCTTTCTGGGACGGGTACAACACGTTCATTTAATCATTAATTAAACTGCCAAAACGGTAAATACAGTGTAAGTAAATTATTTGAAGGTCCAGGCATTTTGCAATTGAAGCAACACTACAAAAATAAACTCACAAGCTTTCTCCAGGAGAGTTGGACACGTTATCCAGCTCGATGTATCGACCCTCCGCCGCTTTCCAGGTCTGGGATGCACAGGAGTAGAACTGAGGACAGGACCATCAGCGGCACCATTGTCGTCTAAAACTTTAAAGGCAACAAAAGCAAATTCAGGACAAATGCATCAACCATAAAAATAATTGTAACAGAGAGTTAAATGAGCCATTTACACACAGATGGCTTACCTCTGAGAGGGCACTACGTTTTCCAGTGAAGGAAGATGAAGAAGAAATTCCGCAAAGACGCTGTTTGTACTTCCTTCGAAGCCAAGTGATGCCTTTTTAGCAGTCCACAGTTGAAAGACAGACGATCGAAGTCGAATTTGTCGGACAGAACCCGATAAACGCGGTCTTCCTCGACCAGGATTGTCCATCGTCTGGAAGTTTTGCTTGTAATGCTAATTTACCTCGCCGAATTACGGCCAAACTATCGCAAAATATCTTTCAAAACACGAATAGAAATATTCTTGGATAAATTATCCACTCTAAAAGAACACTCAGTACTCGGTTGGCAGCGTAACAAGGTGGATGAAGACAGATTTCAAATCTACACAGCAATCATCCGAATTTTCAACATCACAAAAATGGCCGCCGAGTGAACGCAGCGCGCAGTGCATAATGGGCAATACTGGGTCTTTAAAATTCGTGCGCGCGCTTAATAATTATTCAAAATGGCGCAGATTTTGAACATCGCCCGTCCAAGTAACCAAAAATCTCGAATCTTCACGCCTGGCATGCACAGGTATCCCATCGACCACAGGATCCCCAAAGATTACGAAGCGTTCTCCTAACGTCGAACGCAACAAGGCAATAAAGAAAATATTACTCCTTCCCTACAACTAAACTATCATGACCACTCAGAATCCTTTATTCGCTCCACAGATTTCGTTAGACTCAGGAAAGCACAACAAACTCAGCAATCAAACTAGACCAACACAGGTTCACATATAACGCTGTGACCTGTGTAGATACAAACAGTACACTTAACAAATCACACGCAAAGACAGGCTACTTGTGCGATAGACACTGTTCCATATTGGTGACAAACATGAATTAATCACCAACCTCTTTAGCTTTCTCTTTCTCTCTCTCCTTCTCCTTTTCTCTATGCTCTTTCTCTTTTTCCTTCTTATCCCTAGCTTTTCTGGTTGACCCAGGAACAGGAATAGTCTCGTCAAAGTTTTCTGATTTGGGGGTGTCTGCACGGGCCACGTTCCCGGTGGTCCGATCCCAGTTTTGAAGCAAGTTGTCAATATCTCGGAGACTGGTCTCAAAGGCAGTGAACCTATCCAAAAAAGACAGTTGGTCCATTAAAGTGTCTTCATTTTAAAACATCCTGTCAACAAGTGGAGAAAGTCGAGTGTCATTTCCTTTCAAAAGGCTGATGAATGAAACCCCAAGCTCTATATCCAGATTCTGAAAGGGATGCTAGCCCATTCAGTGTTCAAGATAAGAGACGGGTCTCAGGCCAAAAACCCTACAAGGTCACTGAGCTACATGACCCGACAAATCAATAGAAAATTTATGATAGTTTGTTGGGAACAGTGGGAATCTGACCGGTTGGAATTCCTTGTTGACACCCTCCCTTTAAAACTTCTGGAACCCCGCCATTGAAGGGCCATACTAGGTATCTATTAGATCAACCCCGCCACCCCCAGCGCTGAGGTTTGTCGGGAGAAATTTCGATATCTAGGAAGCATAGGACAAAACGTTTCACGTGCAAGTGAAAAACACGATGAAAGAGACAGATTCGAACCGCGAACCGAAAATCAAATGTTCCATACGCGAACCACATACAGTCTGGCGGGAAACTCAGCGTAACTTCCTTCTTACTTTTTCGTTAGTTCTTTTTCTTTCTCCTCCTCCTCTGTTGGCTGCTTGTTCTCCTCCAGTTGAGGAATCAACAGCGGCGCATGCATGATGGCGGACGACTGCCGATGCCTCTGTACTTTGGCGATGCTCAGTCGTTTCTTCTCTTCGGTGACATCGCTACTGTCGGAGCGCTCGGAAATTACCGACGGTGCACCGGTTCGTGTATCAAAAGTCTGTGCTTGTGACGCTAGCCCAGCAGTACGGCTTGGAGTCAGTTTATCACTACTCTTCTCTGGTTTCTTCTCTTTTGGGTCGTGACCTTTCTTGGCACCAGGTCCGCCTACCTGTTGAGTTCCCCTGCGCTTGCCTTTTAGATTACCACTAAGGGGAAAAAAACCAGCACAGCTTAGAGCTTGCAGGAAAAGCATACTACAAATTTACGTCTGCGTCGCAAGTGAAGGTTGAGTGTTCAGGGACCTGGGGGCTGGTACCGTTGACCCAAACACATGTCGGTAGAACACCGCATAAGCCTGCCGTACCCGCAACCCAGCCACAATCCCCGCCCGCCACACCAGGCCCCAAACCAAGCAACCGTCACACTGAACTAGGAGTTCAGTGGGAGAAAAAAATAAATAAATAAATAAAATAAAAGACATAAGCCAGAAAGGCTATAAGGCTGCCGGCAACCCACAGTATACTAGCAAACGATAACGCCATGCCTTTCCAATAACTGAGCAAAAACTTGCTCCTAGTCGTTAACTAGGTTAAATTGCATTTAACCCATTAAAGTGTTCTTAATGACATTTGTAAAATGAAGACCTACTCTGACTCATCAAAAAAACTACAACAACAAACGAACGAACAAGTGAACACACATACAGCTCGGGCAACTAGTTTCACACAGGGAAAAACATGCAGCAACTTTGAACCGCGCCGGGAAAACATGCTACCTGCGACAAGCGTGGGAAAACAAACGACCGGGCGGTACTAAGCCCCCTCTCCCCAACGAGTGTAAACCGAATAAGTGTTTCGTCGCTTTTCCTCCTCAGACATGAATGGTTGAAGAAAGACTACAATTGCTCTGGTGTAGGTTATCTCGATGGAAGATGATTCTTCGAGTAATTACAAAGAAAACCAACTGCAAAAAAAAACTTAGACTACAAAACTGACGATCAGAGGAGACCACATCAAATTTTTTAAGCTCTGAATTACTTACCGTTCTTCTTCAAGTCTCTTTTCTTCCATCAGAGCTTGCAGCTCCCTCTCTTTCTTCTCCCTCTCCTGCCTCTCCAGCTCCCGTTTCCGTCTCTCCTTCTTCTGTTCTAAGTGTTTCTTGTCCACCTCGGCCTTTTCGTCCTCTGTCAGAGCATCGTACTCGTCTTCAGACATCTCGTCGAGTCGCCGCTTCTCTTCTTCTTCCTTTTGTTTATCAACTTTGGCTACAAAAGGACAGATTGTTACCAGAGAACCATCAGTGCCAACGTTAAACATAAGAAGGTATGTGTAGAGGGACGGAACACAGTTTCTATTTTCTCGGCCCAGCCGTGTAAGGAAGTAGACAGAGTTGAGAACCAAACTCTGACAATCACTGGTGAAAATAGCTTTACCACGGACCACACAAGTATTCAAATTTCTTCAATCCTTTTCGGTCAAACACCGAGATAATTCATGCAACTAGAGTTCATAAATACGATCAACTCCCCTTAAAAGCGTAGTACGCTGTTGGTTTATTTATTTAACCTTCTAATAGTAAAATTAGCCCTGTTAGAGAATTTTCGACTTTTTTCATGCCTCGTATCACTATTCTCAGAGAGATCGCGCTTGCACTTGACGGCTTGTCAGTGCAACGTTGAATTGATAAGACCGAGTGCTTTTGCTTTGTTTAGTGCAATAATACAATAATAGGCCATTTCCGAATTACCTTTTGCCTCTTTTTCAAAGCGAGGCCTGGTGCTCAACCATTCGTATGAAAATGAGTTTAATTGCCTATGTTCTAAACGAGTAAGGGCCTGGGAACGAATCGAAACTTCATTCAAAATCAATGGCATTGAACTAAATCGATTCTCATATGAATGGGTATCTCAAAATAGGTACTTTCAACAAGTTTGACTATGTTTGGTCGAAATGTCGCTGGTTGACATGCATTTAGATCTTTAAAAAAATCCCATACAAATGTCTCTATTTCGTAAAGTGTGTCCCTCCAAACCATACAGTCTCTAATTTACACAATTTTCAAAAGATTTTGTTTCAGCTCCAATTCAACTGAACAACGTCAAAGTTGGCAAGGTGACCATTTTTGAGATGCTCTTTCATGCAGTGTCAACAATTTTTTCCAATCGATAAATTTTAAAATTCATTCCCAGGCCCTCACTAGTTTAGAACATGGCCAATTTGCACGTGAATGAAAACTTGTCATATGAAAAGATGAGCACCAGGACTCGCCTTGAAAACGAGGCCGAAGGTGGATGGAGCAGTCTTTTGCAGACAAACAAGGGCAACGTCATTTGCCAGTTAAACAGAATGTTTACCTTCATTTCATTATACGAACAACTTTCAGCAAAAGATACTTCTCCTGTGATCATCGCTACATTTAATACATTACTCTCACCTTGCTCTTCTTTCTTCTTTTCCTCCACAGACTTCAGCTTCGCCTGATCCAACATCAAGGTCACAAAGAAGATGTACTTGCGGTTGTTGAAAGCTCGCAGGATAGCATTAGCTGTAGCCATCATACTGGGACTAAACAGCGACTCCAGGCCATCCACAACGATACCCCTCTGGCAGTCACTCAACTAACACAAATACAGTGGTCTACTTTATATTTCTAGTCACAGACGATCTACACTCCTAGACAAATTACTTGTAACACTTTCCCCATTTTCCCTCCAATGTTCCCTAATGTTGAATTCACGTCAGCCACGCAGAAAAAAAACATTCTGCCACTCATACTATTTTGTGCATACCCGATGTCAATTCAACATTGTGGGGGTGGGGGGGGGGGGGAGGGTGATAGCCATGGGTTGAGGGAGAATGCAAGTAACACCTTGACATGCTGTGACGTGAGAATTCGCAACCTTTCGTGTAGTGTTACAGATATATTTGGCGGGGAGTGAAGTATATTCTGACTACCTCCTTTAAGGTCGGTGCCTCCTAATGGAGGTATTTTTGCATGGCGTCTGATTATGTGCGAAAAGCAGATCTTAGCAAGGGCTAATTAAAAAAGAAATTTGCGGTAACCACGAATTTTTCAGACATAATAAGGCAATAAAAATACTAAAAAGCTTTAATATGCGTAACAATGTATGGCATTTTTGTTCAAATCAACAAGTACCTGAATTATCATTCTAAATATAACAGCCGAAACAAACCTGCAGCCTTTCCGCCAATATTTCAACAAGAAGGTCTTCAGGTAGAACACAGCTGTACAGTCCGTCTTCACCAGCCACGCTGGCACTCACGCTCAGCTTCCGACCCAAAGGTGCAGCCTGAGGAGGGGTCCCAGGGGGAGATTGCTGTTGCTGAGGAATGTTCTTACTGACCCCACCCCCACGAGGACCACCAGCTATGGTGGAGGTCTTACGGTCTTTACCCAGGAAGGACTGTGCACCAGTGACCGAACCGGCAGTGGAGGCTGAAGGCCCGCTAGCTGCAGCCAGGGCAGTGACCGCCTCCACACTGAGTGTAGGCTGGGTGATTTGGATATCAATTGTCTGCTCAGCTTCTTTCGCGGCACGGGCGGCAGATGCACACAACTCCTTAGCTCTTTGCGCTTTTCAAATAATTAAAAATGTGAGAGGTCAATCAGAACGGCGTTTAAACAACAAGCACAATACGAGGAATGAAATAGTTTGCAAAATAGGAACAAAACCAACTTTGGAGACTCGAATAACAAAAAAACTACAATCTACAAGTACGACTTCACGAAAGGTACCTGTTCAACTACCAATCCAACAATTTATCGCCGTGCAAGACAACTGAAGTATGAGTATTACTTACGATTAAGTGTGCAATACAGGTAAATTGAACTTTACAATCCAGCATTAAAATCTGGGCAGTTTCCACAAGTTAAAGCGTTGCTCAAATTTAATAGAATCATTTATCAAGCTTTTTTGGTCTGAATGAAGAACGTTTGGCTTTGTTATTTTTTTGCCCACAAGAGAACAAAGAAAAGAACCCAACGAGTACTTCTACAGTTCGACCTTAAGCCAGCAAACTTTTTCAAAAAGGTCATTTGTAATCCGTTTCAATCTTCTCCATCCTTCACCATCCTCGCCATATTTGCATTTATTCTTGTCTCTTTGGTGCTTATCTTCCCTGAAAATTTGTTATTTCACTGTTTCGCATTATTTAAATGCATTTTTTTTATCTCTGTAATAAAAACCCAAAATATCGTGACCGTGCTCTTTTAAGTCTAGTCAAGCAGTTCAAACTTACAAGCAGAGGTGTTCCCACCGGATATCGCCTCTATCACCACTCCATCAACAGTCAACAGAGCTGCTCCATACATCTTGGCGAGTGATACAGCAGTAGCTGTCTTACCAGACAAGGGCGCACCGTGCACAACAAGCGCGATACCACGCCTGTTACGTGCTGCCCTCCCTTCTGCTGTCAGGTCGATACCGAGATAACGAGCAATGGCAGCCGACACTGGAGTGATCTCTAGATCACCAACGCCGAGATGACTGCTATCTGCAATGATAAAAATAAGAAAGATGTATGGAAAATCCGAGCCGTGATTAAGTCTCGTAAAAGGAAAAGAAAACTATTTCACTTCATAAAATAGAAGCTCAAAGCCCCCAAAAATAGAAGGCAATCTCTTGCTTGTAAACAGATACAGTGCTTCAACAACTCAAGGTCACCAGGTGTCCAAAGAATGCACAGCCCATCTCATGAACACAAGGATTAGGCCTTCACCGTTACTTCAAGGAACTCACTTCATTGTCATTTGCCATTTCCCACAAAACAATTGCTATTGTGGTACCACTGTGGCGTTTTGGTCGCACCCAAAGTGAAGGTAGAGAGCGCAGGATTGACCCAAAACGCATGAACAATGTGAATCATCAGTGAGAATAACACGACTAAGGATAATCAAGAACAAGGGCTGGCGGAGACGTTAAAGGCCGGCACACACGAGGGGGATATTCGCAGGGAATGGTTGCAGGGAACGGTCGCGGGTACCAGTCCCTTCATGTGAACTAACAAACATCTATTCGCAGGGACGTACGGTGGTCAATTTACATTATCAACTCCGTTGATACACCAAATTTGCATAATTTAATTAACTTGCTTTAGCTTACAACATCCTGACTCCGCGGCTCATTTCTCATCTATTGCTCGTGAATTTCAGTCAAAAAGACTAAAATTATACTATCCCGTTCCCCCCGTGTAAACCCTTCAAGGGAATTGTCCCCGTAACTGGTTTCATCGTCTGAACTCTACAGGGAAATATTCCCTGCGACCATGCCCTGCGAACATTCCCCTCGTGTGTGGCGACCTTAAAACTGGACGAAGTTAACAACCGCACACATAAGGTTATTGTAGCACATTTTGACCCTTTTCATCCGACGCATCTTACCATCTTTAGCCCCCTCCCCAAAATCACTGCCAGCCTTGACGCCTCCCCCTGTGGTAGAAGGTGGCACTGTAGCTATCACAGGAGGAGCAGCAACTTCAGCAGCTTCTTCTGCTGCCTTCTCAGCCTGTCCCGCTGCTGCTGCTGCCGCTTCTGCCTTTTCTTTGTCGTCTGCTTCCTTCTTTCTTTGTTGCTCACTGTAAGCGTCAGTCACTTCTTGAGGGAGTTTCTGCCCTGGTTGACGCGGGGGCAGCAGAATGGTATTGTACTCGTCGTACCCCTTCATTATGCGGAGCATCTGCAAACACGCCAAGCACGATTTAGCTATCAAATTGCAAGTAACTGCGGTCAGTGAGACTGAAGGGCAATAGCCGGCAATAACCCACTTTGGAAAAGAGTAAGAGTTTGGGAACTAAAAGGTTTCTCATATAAAAGGGCCATCTCAATGTTACTTTCAGCATGTTTGGATGAAAAGCTACCAGATAGCATGAATTTAAAAATTAAGAAAATCCCATACAAATGTCTCGATTGCAGAAAGTGCGTCCCCCCACACCATACTAAGTCTCTAATTCTAAAGATTTTCATAAGCCTTTTGTTCAGCTGCCATTCAACTGAACAGCCTCAACGTTGGTTAGGCGACCATTTTTTAGATGCTCTTTCATGCGGTGGAAGCACCCTTTTCCAGTCGATAAAATTTAAAACTCATTCCCAGCCACTACTCTTTTCCAAAGTGGGCTAATAAATGGCGAGAAGCTGCGTGTTTTTCGATCAATCTGATCATTCCTCCGACTAATCATCACCCTATCACCCTATCACCACTTTTTTAACAAAGCAACAATTGGTAACACTCCTTATGCACTTTTGTACAAGCCATGCGGCGCTTTAAGAGGGTCTTCGAAACATTTTCTAACTGTAAAACAAAAACACTTTCACGCCCTTTAGAGGTATACAGTATAGACCCTTGTCATAGCCAGGTGTGCCTTATAATTAGCACCAATAACGAAATAACAAGTCTGCAGCACTAATCACCCCGCATTATACCTTTTCTTCCTCCAAATATTGCTTGTCAAACTCCAAAGAGTAAATCTCCACAGGAAATGAGGATGGATTTCTCACCACCACCTCCTTCTCGTCTCCAGCTGAATGAGGGAGGACTGGACCAAACTCGATAAGAGTAGAGCTGAACTCTAACTTGGGCTCATTCCCCTGGCCGCTTACACTGATCACGTGACGGCTAGAACTCCGGGTGATCCGGATAACAAGGCGCTGACTGTAAGAGATCTGTTGCAAGAAATTGACTGTTAACAGACATGTGCGCGAAAAAGCCGTATTCTTATGATGAAGTTTGCGTTAAAACTAAAGCCGGGCCCTGGCAAACGAGGACACATTGTTGCTCATGATGTTTCTTGGGTGAGCAAACGAGCGGGACACAACGCAAATGTTGTGTTTCCATACTACGCAAACTGTGAAATATATGTTGAGGGCACAAATTTTGTGTTCGCAACAAATGTTGCGCGCGCGGGCAAACAGCGAAACATTTGTGTCCGCAACAATGTCTCCGTAACGATGTGTCCTCGTTTGCCAGGGCCTTAATCCACAACTCTGAGAAGTGCATTGGCAGGATTAGTCCAAGTGTATAGCACTGAGCCGTGAGGGAGGCGAACACATCTGCAGGCAACTATTACGTGATTGAGATAAAGCATCACTCTGACTCATTGGCTTTTTGTTTCTAACGAGATGATAACATGATAGCCTTCACAGTTAAGCAGAGAAAAAAACCAACAGAGCACCCTTTTCTCTCAAAGCTAAGCAATGGTATATCTGCAAGCAACAAGAAGTTACTCTTTTCTAGACCTGGTCAGTGGTTTCAATAAGCACCGACGTCCGACGAAAAGCGTCGGCTACTTCGATCAGAGACGTCGGCTACTTTTTCCCTAAATTGAAGTAATTGAAGAACGATTCTTTATTTTTTCTTTAATACCGTCACCTACTCTACTCCAACTCGCTGCCTACTTCAAATTTTATTGAAACCCCTGCCTTTGTAAGCAGTATAACACCTCTCACCTCTTCGGTGGGCATAAACTTCACTTGAACATTAATCCGCTGGCCAGGCATCAGTAAGCCGTTAGGCGGCATGACTTCAAAGTGCTTGGGTTTCGGCTTCTCTGTGCGCAGTTTCTTGCGCAGATGGAGCGGGATCATCTTGTCGGACTACAGAACACAGATAAATAAACGTAAGTATAACCAGAAGTTTCGTATGTGACTATAACCTAGTTAACATCCATTAATCATAAAAACGTTAAGTTCTGCTGCTTATACCACAACCTCTCGCTAATTCCTGTCAAATTTGGTTTGTCTCAACATTCTCAAACTGGGAGTCAATTTTCATTGAAAAAAACCAAAAACGTGGCGCTTTTTTGTGGTTAAAAACTCACAAAAACCGGAGCCAGCAAACAGTGTTGAACGATCGGAATTGTATACTAGTTTGCAAGCGGAAAGTAAAAGCTGCAGTAAGAAAAACACGTTTCACGCGAAACAGAGCGGAATATACGACCAGGGCCGGTTGTTCGAAAGCCGATTAACTTAATTCAGGATTAGCGTAAACTTTGGCTGCAGTTTTTAACTTTCGGATTTGCTTTTCAGGATTGACGTCCTCTAATCTAAAATTTTGCAGAATATCAGCGTTGAACAACGTTCGTGGATAGAGAAATAGACTCCTTGGTGTATTCTTAATCTCGGATTAGGATTAATCGGCTTTCGAACAACCCGGTCCAGTTGTCTACCAAAAGTGTTGTTGAAAAGATTGTTCCCGTAAATCACCTTTTTCTTCTTCTCCTCTGGTGGCTCAGATGACCAATCACACCTGACTTGCTGATTGTTATGTAACTGTATGGTCATCACTTTACAGTTTCCACATTCAACCACGCCAAAGTCTAACGAGTCTGCGGACACAGTCATGTCAGGCATGGTCACTACACCTTTAATCCTCAATCCGAACGATGGACCATTCAGCACGTGAAAAGGTACGTGAACATCCACCGCACCCATGGGAAGACCAGCTGCTCGCGGGTCAAAGGTCACCATGAATTCAACACTTTCGTTGTCTGGTTCCCCCGGGAGGTTACGAACTCGGTCTAGCTCTATTCCAAATCCGCTGCCCGACAGGACTGACTTGTCAGGGGCGAAGGTCGCTGGGAAGTGTCCGTTGTTGGTTACTCTGACTACGTGTGAACGCCCTGTGCCATAGACCACATAACCAAAGTCCAGCAAATAGTTGATTAGTTGGGCCCTGAAAGACAGCAAACAACAAAATTCCAGGGTTAAATACTTTCTTGACGTCTTGGACACAAGGGATTCGAGGCTGCGCATCCATTTTTGGGGAAATACTTCATCAATTCACAAGTTTTACTTTGCTCTAAAGTTGCCTCTTGTCACAAAATTATAATGGAAAGTTATCTTCCTGGTTCTACGTTGAACGGTTGTCATATCATAGCATATGGACTTAAAGGGGCAGTGTCACGCTTTTGTACCATAATTTAAAAAGCTTAAAACTGCCAATGTATCGGTGAAAACCTTAAAATAATGGTCTAGTTTTGCTGCCAAAGACTGTAGTACTGCATCGACACTATAAACTCCTGTATTTCATCTAAGATGACGAGGATGGAAATGGATTGAAATTTGAAAAAACTGGCAAGTTTTTTCAAAATTTAAAGCTATGCATTGAAAAATCACCAAAAAAATTGTTATGGTTAGCTCTCCCTGCTAAAATTTCATTGGAATTCATCTTGCTGATTCTGTAGGAGCATTTTTTGCACGATAACAGGTAAAAGGCAGTAATTTTGGCAGAATTGAACCAAAAACAGCAAAAATCCCGGTGACACTGCTCCTTTAAATGACAAGTCTGTACTATTATCTGGAGGAAAGCAAGTGTGGCTCAATAACGAAATGACTGGACACTGTCAGCACCCAAATGTCCTCTATTTAAAGGAAACCGGTCACGATATTTTGGGTCATTATTAGAGATATGAAAAAATGCACTTAAATAATGCGAAACAGTGAAATAACAAATTTTCAGGGAAGATAAGCATCAAAGAGACAAGAATAAATGCAAATATGGCGAGGATGGTGAAGGATGGAGAAGATTGAAACGGATTATGAATTACCTTTTTGAAAAATTTAGGCTAAATTTTTATTGCATTTATTCTTGTCTCTTTGGTGCTTATCTTCCCTCAAAATTTGTTATTTCACTGTTTCGCATTATTTAAGTGCATTTTTTCATATCTCTAATAATGACCCAAAATATCGTGACCGTGCTCCTTTAAGATCTGGATTGTTCATTGGAACGATGAGAAATACTACTACTGAAAAACAGACTACGAGTAGTCCCTTATTCGAGCGCGTGCGCGTCTCTTCTCCTTGCGAGCACTCGCGTGTTTTACTAAGTGACTACTCGTATTCTGCAGGACGTCAATAGGAGCATTTTTACAGATTGAACGCAACACTAAACAATCTAGTTCGAATCTTAGCAATGAAAACGTAAAGCTTGTGGGATGTGGCTGGAGTGACAAGGATACTTCACAAATTAATGTGATCAAGTAAGCTGAAGCCACAGCCGAAACAGCTGTCCATGGCTGCTCATGCTTGGGCTCAATCTTTGCTTTGGTAGATTAAAGGGGTAATGCCCGCTACCTTGTGGCCTTAGTGCCTTTTTAGTGGCTTCAGCTTACTTGATCACATTAATTTGTGAAGTATCCTAGTTCGAATCTTACTTTGGTCGTTGTTTCTTGGTAGCTGTTCTGTGAGAGCTCGAGGTGTGGATCAGGGATGTGGTCCTTGTTAACTCCCGTTGTTCCAGAGCAAACTGTTTGACCAGCAGTCTCTCCACTTCCATCTGAACACCGAGGTCACCAATTGACTGAAAAAATATTAATATTTATTATATGACCCGTACGGCCCCGCGCGCTGTTCATTCTCAGTAAAACTATTCAAAAAATTTCCGTATGAGGCGCGAGCAGGGCCGGATAAAGCCGTACGACCCTGTTAGGAAGTCTTATGGAACCGAGCAATAAGATTTTAGAGGATTTCGTCGCGTCTAGCCGTGTAAGTTTATTTTACTACCAGAAAGCAAATAAAAACAACACATTAGATCAATTTTCTGTGCAAATTTGTCGCTTTTTTGTAAAACCTTCATTTTCTGTTATGGAACATTGTCTTACATAATCAAGTAACGAATGTAGGTAAATAAAGATTAATTGTAACATTAAAACAAACGTTAAATTGGGTAGAATTGGGTGGGAACATCCTGTGACGTAAACATTTCGTGTCTAAAATACAGGGTGTGACACTTATGTAATTGGATTAGTTTTGGTTAAGGTGCGTGTCATGCACGACTCGGAAATGTAACTAAATAAACAATAGACTTGTAATGTACAAAATTAAGTAACTGGGAAATTCAGGATGTACGTAAAAGGGTGTAAACTTCCTCTTTTATCAGTAAAGTAGATAAATAGAGAACGGCTGTACGTGTAAGTTAGATTGATTGATTGAGATTGTGAAGAGATCGTGAACGGAATGTTACCAGATTGAAGGAATGTGTATCGTGGATTGCGAATAAAGTACCAGAAAGAATACAGTCCTGAGTGTTGAACCAGCGAGCGCGGCGATTTTCCAACGCTGAGGAAAATTCCGCAAAACGTGGTCCTTCGAGCCGGATGCAATGTCGAACAAGAAAGTGAGATCGGGGCATCGAGGATTTTTATCCGGAATCCTGCCAGACGTTGATGCGTGCATTGAAAGTTATGTTCCCACGAAAAAGGCTGAATTGATAAAGTGGAAGGGGACGCTAGTAGAACAGTTGCAAAAGATCGTTCCACTCGACGAGGAGATTTTGGCCGAACTAGTCGCTGATGATAAATCAACTGAAAAGGACATAGCAGACGAAATCGGCAAAAGCGCAACCCTCAAAGCCGACGTTACTCAGCGACTTGTGGAGATAGATGAGAAGTTGAACGTTGTGATCGCGCCGACTTCCCAGTCAATCGAAGTTCCAGCAACAAGCGCCCAGGTGAACGAGAATGTTGAAGGTGAACCTTTGAACTTAGCGACCCCAGCATCCACGAAAACCGTGAGAGCCAAGCTCCCCAAACTGGAGGTCAGGAAGTTCAGTGGGAAACTTCACGAGTGGCAGGAATTTTGGGATTCGTTCGAAAGCGCCATCCACCAGAACGAAGCCCTGTCGAACGTAGATAAATTCTCCTACTTGAGAGGACTGCTATTAGAGCCGGCGAGATCAGCCATTGCAGGATTTGCCTTGACTTCAGGAAACTATGGATCGGCCGTAGAGTTGCTAAAGAGACGGTACGGAAAGAAGACGGCGATCCAACGAGCTCTCGTTAACGAACTGTTAAATGCACGACCAGTCTACCACGAGAAGGATACGGCAAGGCTGCGAAGTTTCTACGACCTTGTCGAGACCAAACACCGAGCGTTGCAGGCCTTGGAGGTGGATGAAGGAACATACTCGGCAATTGTTGTCCCGATGCTCCTGGAAAAAATCCCTGACGCGGTGAGGCTTACCATCACAAGAGGAAAGGAGTACTTGGACTGGAGTTTGGGGGACATGCTTCAAGCACTGCTCGTGGAGGTAGAGTTGCGAGAGGACCATTGCTTGACGCAAACAGCACGGGTTTCCGGGCCCAGTGAGAGCAGAAGGAGTCCACAACCGACAGCGAGTGCCCTGTTTACAAGAAGAGGAGAAGACCGCAGATGCCCGTTTTGCCTAGGAGGACACCAACCGGAGCAATGTAAGAAAGTAACGAACATTGTAGAACGTAAGAGATTGTTAGTTAAGTATGGACGATGTTTCAATTGCACGGAGAGGGGCCATCGAGCCCGTGAATGTAAAATTAGCACTAATTGTAAGCTTTGTAAGGGTTCTCATCATGTTTCTCTGTGCGACTCTAAACCACAACAACCCCCAGGGGGGTACGGGTGCAGCGATCAGCCTGTAGAAATTCCCGTAAATAATCCTAACAGTATGCTTGTGGGTACAGAAAGTAGGATCGCCCTCCAAACCGCGCAAGCTCTGATCAAGGGAGGCAGAAAGGGAAGAGTGAGAGTTTTGTTTGACTCTGGGAGTCATCGTTCGTTTATAACCGCTAAGGCCGCTAGTAGTTACAACTTAGGAATAGCAAGAAAGGAGTGGCTTAGTATTAGCACCTTTGGCCAGAGAACAATGGAATCCGGGTTACGAGAAGTCGCCCGTTTTGACGTAATGCCTCTACACGGTAGCAGTGTACATACGCTCGAAGCCTATGTTGTGCCGAATATTTCACACATAAGCAACGAGCACGTAGAGGTTGTTAAAAACGACTTCCCGCACTTGCGTGATCTGTGGTTCTCTGACGTTTGTCAGACAAAAGACGAGCTCGAAATAGATCTTTTGATCGGGGCGGATTACTTGTGGGAATTCCAAAAGGGAACGACCATACGGGGGGACCCGAGGAACCTGTGGCAGTGCACACTGAGCTTGGTTGGGTGTTGTCGGGCCCCCTGAAAAGGCGAGAGACAGATAGTCAGCAGGAAGTGTCAGTTCATTTCATAGCCCAAGATAGTGTAGCTTTAGACAGGGCCAGTTTAGACAGAGAAATTAACAAGTTATGGGATTTAGAAAGCATCGGAATCAAGAGCAGCGACGAAGTGCACGAATCATTTGAGAACGACATAGAGTTTTTTGGGGGGAGGTATTCAGTCAAGTTGCCTTGGAAGCAAGGTCACGACCCTCTTCCCAGCAATTTCAAAAACAGTCTGTCACGCATGAAAGGTCAGCTAAAACGACTCCGCAAGGAACCTAAAGTTCTGGACGAGTATGACTCTATCATCAGGGAGCAGTTGAATTCGGGGATTATCGAGAAAGTAGCAGAATTGGGGGAAACGGGAAAAACGCACTACCTACCCCATCACGCCGTCATTCGCAGGGACGCAGAAACCACGAAAATGCGAATAGTGTACGATGCATCTTCGAAGGAAGCCAAGAAGGGAACCTCCTTAAATGATTGTTTGCATACGGGGCCCTCCCTAAATCCCTTATTGTTCAAAATACTTGTTAGGTTCAGGGAAAATAGGGTCGCGCTAGTTGGTGACATAGAGAAGGCCTTTTTGAACGTAGCGGTAGACGAGAGAGATCGCGATAGCCTAAGGTTTCTGTGGGTTGAAGACACGCGAGACAACAACCTGAGCATTGTTGTTTACCGGTTTTGTCGCGTCGTTTTCGGGTTAAATGCCTCACCATTTTTGTTAAATGGGACCATCAGGCACCACCTAACCACCTTTGAGGAAAGGGACCCCGAATTTGTGAAACGCATGGTAGAGGGGTTTTACGTCGACGATTTAGTAACGGGAGAACGTACACCCGATAAGGCATTTACCCTGTTTCAAAATGCAAGGGATCGAATGGCCACAGGGGGGTTCACCTTACGAAAGTGGAAAACGAATGACCCGGGATTGAGGGAGAAAATCTGTTCAAGTGAAACGCGTACAACGAGTCGAGAAGTGGGTAGACTCGAAGACGAGGAGACTTACGCCAAGTCGAAATTAGAAGCCCAGGGTGGAGCAAAGGGGGAAAGGGTACTGGGTCTGGCGTGGGATTGTGAGACCGATACCCTTAATTTTAGTTTTAAACAAGTGATCGAGAGGGCCAGGGATCTAGAAGTAACAAAGCGAAATGTGCTAAGTTTGTTGGCCAGTTTGTTTGATCCGCTGGGAATAATTAGCCCTGTGACAGTCGGTATGAAAGCACTTTTCCAAGAAATTTGTAGTAGCAAATTCGATTGGGATGAGGCCTTGACGGGAGAAACTAAGGAGAAATGGGATAAGTGGATCCAAGATTTGACAGAAACGAAAGGGATTCGAGTCAATCGGTGTCTCTACGACATGGGGAAAGAGAGCGTGACAGAGTGTTATTTACACGGGTTTGGGGATGCAAGTAAGAAGGCTTACTGTGCCATGGTTTATATTGTCTATCGAACTGCAGACGGGAAAACCCATGTGAGATTAGTAGCCAGTAAAACGAGGGTCGCCCCGCTGAAAGAGCTGACGATTCCGCGCTTAGAGCTAATGTCGGCGAGAATACTTGCCCAGCTTGTGGATACGATAAAGAATGCGTTACAATCACAGTTGAAAGTAGATGGCGTGAGGTTCTGGCTGGATAGCAAGACAGCTCTCAGCTGGATACAGAACAGGGGGGAATGGAAACAGTTCGTGCGCCATCGAGTAAATGAAATTTTGAGGCTGACTGCGAAAGACGATTGGTCGTATTGCTCCACTGACGAAAATCCTGCTGACCTCGGGTCCAGAGGAGTGTTCGCTTCCCAGCTCAAAGATAACCAACTTTGGTGGCGTGGACCGTCGTGGCTCCACGCGGAGACAAACGAATGGCCAGTGACGACAGAAACCTATCAAACCCCAGAGAGTCAACTGGAGGAGAAGAAATCCGCGACAGTTTTGTTGACCGACATAGAACATCCGTCAGGTGTCGCCGCCGTGATAGATGTAACCCATTTCAGCACCTTACACAGACTTGTCAGAGTAACAGCTTGGGTGAGGCGCTTTGTTAAGAATGCAAGGGCGCGCGTAACACAAGTGGAAAGGTCTACTGGAAGACTGGGAGTAGAAGAGTTAAAACGCGCCGAAGTGGAATGGCTTAAATCGGTCCAAAATGATCTAAGTAAGTAGCATAACTTCAAACAGCTAGTGAGGGAGCTAGGAATAAAGGCAGAGAAAGACGTTTTGAGGTGCGAAGGTCGCTTAGTTAATTCAGATTTAGAGAGCGAAGCTAGAAAACCTGTAATCTTACCTAGAAAGCACAAGTTTACTCGTTTAGTTGTGGAAGAATGTCACCAGAGAGTGCACCACAGTGGAGTGAGAGCGACGTTAGCTGAGCTACGATCCAGGTTTTGGGTCCCAAGAGGAAGGCAAGTGGTAAAGGGCATTTTGGGTGAGTGTGTCACGTGTAGAAAGCTAACTGGGAAACCCTACAATGCTCCACCAACAGCAGCGCTTCCTGACTTTAGAGTTAAAGAAGCGCCCCCATTCTCGAGGGTCGGGGTAGATTTTGCGGGCCCACTCTATGTCAAAGAAAAATCTGGTCAAATGGGTAAGGTTTATATTGCATTGTTTTCGTGTTGCGTGACTAGAGCGGTGCGTCTGGAGTTAGTGGAAGATCTGTCAGCTGCCGCGTTCAGGAGATGTTTGCGAAGGTTCATCGCTAGAAATGGAACTCCTGTCTTGATTGTCTCAGACAATGCCAAGACATTTCAAGCTACGGAGAAAGCTCTAACTAGATTGTTCGATCACCCAGAGGTCAAGGCCGATTTAGAGCGTGACAGAATAGAGTGGAAATTTAACCTTGAAAGGGCACCCTGGTGGGGTGGGTTTTTTGAAAGAATGGTTGCTAGCGTAAAGCAGTGTCTCAGGAAAACACTAGGTAGCGCAAGACTGTCTTTCGATGAATTGTCAACCATCCTCACTGAAGTAGAAGGTACACTCAACTTGAGACCATTGACATACGAGTACAACGAACTGGAAGAAGTACTAACGCCGTCCCACCTCATTTATGGACGAAGGGTCAAAACCTTGCCTGATGAAATCGCAGAACCGGACGACGCTATGAATCAGGAAGGATGCTCCGCGAGGTTTAAATACCTCAGCATCAAATTAGCTCATTTCTGGAACCGTTGGCGAAAGGAGTATTTAGCGAGTCTGCGAGAGTTTCATAAGAACAAGTCAGATAGGCAGGATAGAATTGTGCAACTAGGAGATGTAGTTGTAGTGTATGAGGAAGGCAGGAAACGGGGAGAGTGGAAAATGGGCATAGTAGAAGGTTTAGTTACAGGGAGAGACGGTAATGTTAGAGGAGCTCATGTCAGAGTCATTACAAAGGGGAAACCGGTCCACCTCTCCAGGCCAGTGCAAAAGCTCTACCCTTTAGAGATTCGGAGTGAGGGGGAGGAAACACGGACCAACAATGCCCGTAGTCAAGTTGCAGAAGTCCCCACCAGAACATCTCTTCGGAGAAATGCAGCATTAGATTCCAGATGGAAAACGCAACTTATGCTTGACTCGTAGACGAGTCAAGGGGGGAGTGTGTTATGGAACATTGTCTTACATAATCAAGTAACGAATGTAGGTAAATAAAGATTAATTGTAACATTAAAACAAACGTTAAATTGGGTAGAATTGGGTGGGAACATCCTGTGACGTAAACATTTCGTGTCTAAAATACAGGGTGTGACACTTATGTAATTGGATTAGTTTTGGTTAAGGTGCGTGTCATGCACGACTCGGAAATGTAACTAAATAAACAATAGACTTGTAATGTACAAAATTAAGTAACTGGGAAATTCAGGATGTACGTAAAAGGGTGTAAACTTCCTCTTTTATCAGTAAAGTAGATAAATAGAGAACGGCTGTACGTGTAAGTTAGATTGATTGATTGAGATTGTGAAGAGATCGTGAACGGAATGTTACCAGATTGAAGGAATGTGTATCGTGGATTGCGAATAAAGTACCAGAAAGAATACAGTCCTGAGTGTTGAACCAGCGAGCGCGGCGATTTTCCAACGCTGAGGAAAATTCCGCAAAATTTTCTACGCGCTCATGAAGAGTCTAAGGAGGCCATATGGTAAACACTTATTGACTGAGTGTGAGGGCCGGATGGGAAAATCTCTCTTGGTCATGGCACACGGACCTCGCTACACTCGTTCCGTACGTCACGACCTCGAGCCAAATATTTTCCCGTCCGGCCCTTACACTCAGCCAATAAGTACATAATACTATATAATTACATTGAGGGAACCATCAAATTCAATACGAAGATTGAATATTCAAGTTATGGTCCTTGTCGTAGTGTTGTTTCCTTAAAGGTTACTCTAGTTCTAAATGACGGAATGTGGACAGTGTGGCTGATAAACTCTGAAAAGCTTCTGTGTGAATGAAACCACAAACTCCATCGTCATACAATTAGAAATCCATGTCAATTTTCCAAGTGGTGGAAACCAACTAAAACAACGAAACCCGCTATGCAAAGGACACGGTGAACGGCAATTGTGGCTTGCACTGAGTTTTTCAGTCGACAACGTCCTACATGTCTAAATTCTCCCGGTTATGAGTACAAACCATTACTTTTTTTTCAGGAATAGTTCACTGCATTGCGTATCTGTTATACACGTGATATTCTCATTAGGGGAGCAGGGATGGCGCAGTGGTGAGAGCACTCGCCTTCCACCAATGTGGCCCGGGTTCGATTCCCGGACTCGACGTCATATGTGGGTTGAGTTTGTTGTTGGTTCTCTTCTCTGCTCCGAGAGGTTTTTCTCCGGGTTCTCCGGTTTTCCCCTCTCCACAAAAACCAACATTTCCAAATTCCAATTTCATCTGCTTGTAAAGCGCATTTGATCATATACACATGGAAAATGCGCTATATAAGTTCTAAATTATTGTTATTATCATTTGTTCGTCAAGGAAATACGGTCTATGAAGGTGAAAGTGTAAGCTGCCTGCTAATAAAACATCGATGCACTAAACTCAGAGGCTTTCTCTTCTATGACAAATCACGTTTGTTTTGCAGTTTGACCCTGAACCAGATTTTTTATGTACTTACGTCAGCAAGAGCCCTGAAGGGCACGTTATCCACACTTTTCTCCGACAGGTTTGACTTTTCTCGTCCCACGTTTTCGCACGCCTGTCGGGTCAACTCCTCATATCGCCAATCTTCTTTGTCAGAGGGGAGGTCAAAGATGACTCGTGGAAACACACCTTCCCCCATTATAGTGATTTTGTCGGGCTCGAAGTGAGCCACTCGCACCTGGCATAAAACAAGGAAAAGAGCAGTCAAAAAGATGACAATAAAAGGAAACATTTACCACGAGGGAATATCAAAGAATTTATCCCGCAATGCAGGCGTTTTTATCGTTTTTATGCGAGTGCCTTCGTGTATTTAAGACCACCATCTCGGATTTTCAAACCGTGAAGAGTTGGAAATGAATATTCGCAGCGAATGGTTGCAGGGAACGGTCGCGGGGACCAGTTCTCTTCGTATGACCAAACAAAAATCTATTCGCAGTTTCCAAAATTTGTTCCCTGCGAATGTTCCCACAAAATCAAACCTGTTTGAATTCGTGGGACCGTTCGCAGGGAACATTTCCCTGAAAAATGCTTGTTCCCCTCGCGTGAACTGTGCGTGGGAATATTCCCTGCGAACAATTTCACACTTTAATTAGATTTTCTTTGATTCTTGTCTGGTTGTGCTGTATAAAACATCCTTCCTTCAACTCTAAAAAGAAACGGCAAATTACAAACACTTAGGAATTTTATAGACGAACAATGTGAGGCGTTATGAACATACGCTGATTTATTTCAATGTATTTTGCGGCTGATTTAATTATTTACTGCGTGCTATAATTTAATTAACTTGCTTGAGCTTACGACATCCTGACTCCGCGGCTCGTTTCTCGCCTATTTTTCGTGAATTTTCAGTCAAAAAGACTAAATTTATTCTATTCCGTACCCCCGTGCAAACCCTTCAAGGGAGTTGTCCCCGTAACTGGTTTCATCGTCTGAACTCTACAGGGCTCACCTCCCCAACTGATAGCGATCGAAAGTGTAAATTTCACAGATTTTGTCAAGCGCGCTCTGACTGCAAAAATCTAGCTCACTGAATTCTATTTTGCTACAAGTTACAAGGTGTATTCAGTTAGTTCGCAGACAAAATATAGAAACTTACAAAAAATCTTACGCATTCCAGCGTGATTAGAAGACATCCTTCTCTTGAGCCTTAATTTGCATATCGAAAACTAACCAAATGAAAGGAAAGAAATCTCAAAAGTTTGGTCTAAATCGTGATAAAAAAAAAAACACATCAGAGCAAAGTCTATACTCCAATGAACTGGTATATCGCTTCAAACCGGCGGGTATCACCTTAGCTTCCACACACCACGAGCTCAAAATTGACGAAAATTCATGTGTTTACACATGAAGGAATTCCTTTTTTTTTTTGCTATTCACCGATTGGATACTTATCTATACATGTACTGAAAAAACAAAACTTTTTCTTATTTATTTGTTCCGTCCCCTCCCACATTTTGTTCCCTCCCCTCCCATCCCATAACACAACAAACAAACCAGTTCAATGTAATATGCAAGACAGCAGGCGAAGTTATTCTTGTTGGTTATAACGGTCCGCGATGTTGAGTTTGTATCTTGGAAACGTTGCAGACCGTAGCCGTAGAAATTTGCAGAAATTAGTGCCATTGAATCGGGTCGCTTGTGTTTGCTGGAAGCATTCAGAGCATTTTCTCCGTGGGCAGGCCGTGAGTGTATGTTTGCATGTGGTTGTTTCAAAATTATTAGCATAATGTATTTTATGTTTGTGTGTCCCCTCAAGATGCATATATCTATCTACCACTACCAAATTGCAAAACTTTAACTTTAGAATTTGATATTTTCCATCTCGTGGTTTACAACGTGAATTAACGAAATTTATTCAATAGACTACTTACAACCGCCAATGTTTACTTTGTGGGTCTCGCAAGCCATAAAGACTGATCACGTTTATGCAACGTTTTACCACAACGCAAGATTTCTATTGCATACAATCGTTAAAAGAAAGTTAAGACCCATTGTTTAGAAGGCCAGTAAAAGAATCTGAACGGTAAAATAATATCTTTTCGCCAATTTTTAGAATTATGCAAATGACTTTGACACCAATGATAATTATGTAAACACATGGATTTTCGTCAATTTTGAGCTCGTGGTGTGTGGAAGCTAAGGTGATACCCGCCGGTTTGAAGCGATATACCAGTTCATTGGAGTATAGACTTTGCTCTGATGTGGTTTTTTATCACGATTTAGACTAAACTTTTGAGATTTCTTTCCTTTCATTTGGTTATTTTTCGATATGCAAATTAAGGCTCAAGAGAAGGATGTCTTCTAATCACGCTGGAAGGCGTAAGATTTTTTGTATAAAGTTTCTATATTTTGTCTGCGAACTAACTGAATACACCTTGTGACTTGTAGTAAAATAGAATTCAGTGAGCTAGATTTTTGCAGTCAGAGCGCGCTTGACAAAATCTGTGAAATTTACACTTTCGATCGCTATCAGTTCGGGCAGGTGAGCCAAAATTCAATTTGGGCCTGTGGCGGCACAAAAAATAAAGAATTGGAAAATAACTGCTAACCTGGAATGTCTTTTCAAACTTCTCAGGAACGCCAGGAAGATATTTAATGGTCAAAGTCTGTTGGCCGAGAGCTTTGATGTGTCTTTGGACGGGTGAAACATTAGGGGCTCCAGGAAGGGGTTTATTTCCGCTGTCCACATTAAGGACCACAAAATTGAAGCCCACTTTTCCAGTGTTGTGAAGAACAATCTCAGCGACTGCTGCTTGATCAAACAGCTGAAGTAAGAAAAAAAAATATGACTTCTGCATTAGCAATTTGAGAAGCACGCTGATCACTTTGTCTTATCGCTTCGTGTTTTCTACCTTAAATTTTGAGGCTTGATTTCCGACCATTCGTCAAACGACCGAGCTCCTTCATGTGCCAATATAACGACTCTTTAATTTCAAATGGTGGGGTAGGGCCTAGGAAATAAGCTTCTGTGACAACTGAAATAAGCACAAAATAATATTCAAATGATACCAGGCCTTTATATATATAAAAAAAACCCTTCTTAATTGATCAAATACGTTGCGCCGTTTGCTTTTCAGTGTTTTTCAAGTTGAACTTTGTGGTATTCTTGATATAGATACGATTAACGCTAACCTGTTTTCCATAATCCACAAGCTGTCGGTCAAAGAAGTATTGCACAAGAGAGGCCTGGCCCAACAGCTCGATGTCATAATCAGGGCCACCATGGACCGAGCAACGTGCCACAGCCTGGGAACTAATGTTTGCATGACCATAAAAGGTAAACTGGATTTTCTGGTTCTCGTGAGGATGCAAAGTGCTGTATAAAGGCAGGATGTCAAAAACCTGCAAAAAGAAGATGATAACTTGAACAAGGAGAAAAACAATCGACCAGGATGACACCAACAATTTATCTCGGCCATGGCCTCAAGAAACGTATTATTTATGCTACCATAATTGTATCCTGACAACAGCCTCCTTATTCATCGCAACAGGCGCGTGGAGCAAACAAAAAAAACCAGCTCACCGATGTTTTTCGCCTTGTACCTCGCCGCTTCGCCTACATTACTACACAGCCTGTTCACAAACAACATAATTATGCCGAGAAACAAATAGAATATATGTACGATATCAAGGACATTTAACAAAGCAATTTGCCGGAATTCTTTTGTTCTCTCTGCTGGCACACTCCTCCATTCAATGAAGAAGAACTATTATCCAAGCCTAATGTATGGTTTCCCCAACTAAATGTTATCTACCTTGAGTTCAACACTGTGTGTGATAAACAACGATACCAACCTCATCGATTCCAATGTTAACTTGCATCTCAGTTTGTCCCCATGGCAACAAGAGTTGACTGCCAGGGTCCCTTGCCTCTTCCCTCTGCTCGCCAGCTGTAGAAGGCCTGCTACCCTGTGATGACCTGGATGGCGCATCCGGAAGCTGAAGCTGATCAGGTACTTCAATCACCATGTTATCAGCGTCTTCTTGATCTTCTTCGCCTTCTTCTGGCTGGCTCTCATCATCAACCTCAACTCCAATCCCTACAAACAGAAGGTTAAATTGTAAGGCTGGCCTCCCTGTAACTGCAGACAAGTCAAAAAGTGAAATAACACAGTAAATAAGTTAGTTGGGTGAGATATGTTGCATGTGGACATGCAAGACATGAGTCCAGGCTGCATCCCATTAGTACCTTCTCAGAAATATATTCATTGTGGTTTAGCAAACGTCCTGACCACGGAAAAAGCGTTTGCGGTCTAATCAAAACAGACGTTAAAACAAAGACACCGTTCAACCGCAGCAAGTGCAAAATATTTGTAGGGAACAATGTTACAATTGCAAAATGCAATGATCAGTTACATCAGTTCGAGAGAACAATAATTGCACAACTAGTCTACATTCAATAAGTTATAACAAGCCTTAAGGCATTTTCATTTTCACGTCTTCAGTGAAACAAGTACTGGCGGAATAAAAGCTGCATCAATAGTACAGTGGAAACTCGATTTAACGAAACTATACATAACGAAGTCCTCGATATAATGAACGATTTTTTTCAGCCTGACCTTTTAAAATGTATGGAAAAGGACCTTGATATAATGAACCAATTTCCCTAGTCCCTTGGCACTTAGTTAAATAGAGTGCTAAAGTGTGACGTCACAAAAATTAAAATTTTTGAAATTATGGGATTTGTTGAGATTTTCAGAAAGAGCAAGATGAAAAATGCTAACTTGCCAAAATCAGCATTTAAAGTCAAATTGGCTCTGAGATATTAGCACCGTTACGCTCTGCTGACTCCATACAAATCCTTCTAAATTTGACTTGGTTCATAACGTTACGAACTAAGTAAAATTTAGAAGGATTTGTATGGAGACAGCAGAACATAATGGTGCTAATATCTCGCTCTCACACTGTAAGAAAATGGTGATTTTTGGCAAGTAGGTCTTTTTTATCGTGTCCATTCTGAATATCCGAACAAATCCCATAATTTCGCAAATTTAGTTTTTGTGACGTCATCACTTTAGTACCGTATTGAGGTTCCAGTGGAAGAGAGAATCCCAATACAGATTCTGAGTTAAACAAACCTTCGTCCTCCTCCTTATTTTCAAACTGAATGGCAGAGTCGATGAAGCTCCACTGATACTTAACGTCCATAGGACTGTGGTTGGTGACCTTCACCACCTGCATCACCTCTGTGTCATTGAGTATACAGCCAAAGTCAACCTGCAAATCAACGGACACCTCATCAAATACTAAAGACAATTAGGGCCGTTTATACGAGAGGAAGTATGCCGCGGCCAGAGTAGGCCGCGGCATACATAATACGCGAAAGGAACTATTTATACTAATGAAAGAGTAAAAACCCCTAAGTCAGGATAAGCCGCAGCTGGAGAAAGCCGTTAACGTAGATTTTGTACCATTTATACGGGGTGTTCGCGTCTTATGCAAGCCGCGGCCAGTGTTAGCCTCGGATTATTTTCTCTCGTATAAACGGCCTAATGTTACCAAAGACACAATTGTCGTAGCTGAAGAACATCCCATTTCTGCCACACTGTAAGTACCAAAAGGGAATAAAACACGATAGCGAAACAAAAGTAGCCTTCTGCAGTTTCCCTATACTTGCTAGAAAACATTATAATAAACAAGAATTCTTTCAGAGCAAGTACAAAAGGGCAATGAAAAATTTCAAGGGAAGTGGATACATTTTAATTAATGGAATATTTACGAAGGGGCTGTTCTTCCGTGTTGGAGTATAACATTTTAAGACTATTACTACATATATAATATACCTTTTCCATCTCAAATGTTAGATTAGGAAAGAACACTTCTCCTTTCAGATTAATGAAGTCCTAAAGGAAAAAAATATGGTTGTCGATTACAGACTACAAGCAATACTCATACAAATCATGAGTGAGATGTATCAGCAATTAATACTCATTTCCATAACCTTATATACGTCATGTAAGCAACTTGAGCAGCTGCACAATGGAAGCCTGATAAGTAATCAGGCATAAAGGGGCACTGTCACGTAATTTTGATAAAACCAAAGATCTGTTTGCAACAGTGAAATGTTGCAAATATTTTGTAGTTCTCTTGCGAAGTACTTAATACGTGTATTTACGGTTGTCTGTGGCCACCGATGACGAGGAGGAAATGGATACCAGTTTGAAAAAAGTTAGGTTATTGTGTCTTGAAAAACTCACTTAAAACAATACTAGTTTCTTTTCTTCCCAGAAACTGATTTGAAATCAACCTTTTCGTGTTACTCGGCCTATTCATGTAATAGAATAAGTATTTCTTCATAATTTTAACAAACGTGCCGTCACAGTACCCCTTTAAATTGATATTTGAATTTTTCTCTCGAGGTTTTCTTTTTGCGTCTAATATATTGAACGTGTAACAGACCCTACAAACTCATCGTTTTCAATCTCCTGAAAAGAACTTGTTTGTTTTTCGGAGAAGTAGTGTACATTAAGCAGGGTTCCATGTGTCATCAAGGGATTCATACTGCTCCCACCAAACCATTATAAATTTTCTGTTGAGTCGTCGGGTCATGTAGCTGACATTGTAGAGTTTGACCCCCTCTTATCTGGAACACTGACAAAGTCGTAATGAAATGACCAACAACTGTATTATTTGTGAAAGAATCATGACCAAGCCCCTCAGCCTCCTAATCTGGTAGAGTAGAGGAAAGCGCTGTTCACCTGTTGAGGGTGCTCTTTGAATGATACTTCCAACTGACTCTCAGCTGTTCTTGTCACAAAGTCATCTTTGTAGGAAGGGTCAAACTGGATCAGAACAGGAATGCTCTCACCCACTCCAAGCGATACCTCCTGTAACAGTGATTGATATTATAGTCATTGTGAATGGTTACAATGAGTCAGGATGTAGTTGAAAGAATAGGTGTCAATAATTAACAATTAGATTATGAGCTCGAGATTTCTATCACGCATAGTAAATCTACTAGTCGTTCAAAACTAAACAAGTAAACGCGAAGAAGCGGCCTCCATTTTGTTGACAACAGCTACACACTATCTACTTAACAATTAGATTATGAGCTCGAGATTTCTATCGCGTGATAGCTGATGAGGGCGCAGCCCGAATCAGCTATCCCGCATAGAAATCGAGAGCGAATAATCTAATTGTTTTAGTATAAATCTACTAGTCGTTCAAACCTGAACAAGTAAATTATCAAAATTCTCCTCACAGACACTTCGTAAACGCGAAGAAGCGGGCGCCATTTTGACAGCCGCTACTCACTATCTATCACAGAATAGATAGCGAGTAGCGTAACCAATCAGAGAGCGGCATTCGTGATAGAACGCTAGTAGACTTAAACTAAAACTGAATAGATAGCGAGTAGCGTATCCAATCACAGAACGGCATTCGTGTTAGAACGCTAGCAGATTTATACCAATATCCGTTAGATATCGCATAAGCTGTAGGCTAGATACTGCATGTGTAGTAAGCTTACACCACCCACCGTTTTGCTCTCCAGAACTTACATGCAGT
>JAEMWC010000194.1:832500-907500 GCA_016490735.1 Pachyseris speciosa
GTGTTGAACATAGAAATTATTCTTCGGCAACCTGAAGGTTTTATTACGGACCGGATGCACAAGTAATGTACTCGCATCTGATTGGTTTCTAAACAATGGACTTGACTAGGCCACGTCATAGCTTGCACATGCGCCAAACCGTGAAACTATCCCTTTAACCACTATATTGCTCAGCTGCCACAGTGTGTGCTGTACATTAGTCTAGGGGGTTTCTTCACAGCAAAGTATCGTCTAGGCTAACTCTATCCAAAAAGTCCTCTTTTCAAATCCACAGTACAAAACAGCCGGTGCTACTGGGAACTTTACATCTAATTACCTGGAATTTCATATCATCTGGATTGTACTCGGGCTTCTTTCTTGTCCTGTACGGTAGGAAACCTTCAGTGGTCCAGTAAATCTGTTGAGGTCTCCGTCCACTGTTTGTCAGCTTGAACCATCTCTTAACCGGCTGACAACTGAACTGGGGGCCAAGTTTGACAGCTGGAGCTAATGGAGGTTCACTGACAATGGTGGTACCAGAGCCATATGCCATCAGGCTGACTGTCTGCATCTGACTGTCCGTGATATTAATTGACAACTTGTCCTGAAACCTAATGAATGAAATAATTACATGTGCAAGTAGATACACCAACAGTTGCCCTTAAGCGTGACCAGCAGTGAGCCTAAAACATGGATTCGATTAGCTGACGTTTCGAGCGTTAGCCCTTGAGAAACAGGAATAAATTAATTGAAGGAAAAGCGGTATCAACGATATCACGGTATCAACGAGCGCTTTTCATTCAATTAATTTATTCCTGTTACTCACATTACCATGTTACCACCAATAGCGTAGCTCCATTTTCTGTATATAAACCATACACAACCCACAATTCCTCGATTCGCTCCGACGAAGGGCTAACGTTCGAAACGTCAGCTAATCGAATCCCTGTACGGTGGTCAATTTATATCATCAACTCCGTTAATAAACCAAATTTTCGTGTTTCACTCCTCCACCGACGCAGCACCACAGTTTCTTTAGAAACTAATCCCCCTTATAAAACATGCTTTGTTGAAAACAAATGACATTCGTTTTTCTCAAATGTATGAATTTCAGTGACTGTTAACTGTAACACATTGACAAGAAACACTTTCCAGCAAACGAATTATATTTCAATGCCAAAACAAAGATTGGCTGCTAAAAAGTGGTGATGTAAAGCAGGTTTTATCATGCCTAGATGGTCACTTCAAGGTTCATAAGTTGATACAATGTCATTCTACTTACTTGACAGTGTCATCTACATTTGCAGTAACCTTTAGTTGCAAGGACTCCTCAGGAGGAATGACTCCCTGGGCAGGCTCAACAAAAAACAGAGAACTTGGACGCACCTAAAAATCAACAATTTTTTTTATTTCAGAAACATCTTATTCACAAAGGCCAAAGATAAACCAACCCAGCCAATATTCCACCACTACCATCTCTGCCTGTATTAAGTCAAGGAAAAGAGTGCAATAAAATTGCAATACAGATTTTTAGCATGTTATCATCATCACTGTCCTTCTCCCTGGCATTGGCATTGGTGTTGGCAATGGCATTAAGTACAGTGGAGCCCTGTTAATATGGCCACTAATGAGCCAGTGAAAGATTTGGCCTAATAGCGGGGTAGGGTCAAATTTCATGGCAGGTCTTTTTCAAGTGAGATAAACATAAACGAATTTTACACCATTAAAAGGAACAAGTCTAGTCACCTTAGTCTCTTACTATCAAAGTCTAGCTACATAGCATTTGTAAAGCTTAGTCAATGGCTTACCATACTGCAAGAAAACTGTGCTGGAATCAGAGACTCATTGGAAAGCTGTACAACCTTAGATGCATCCATTAGGACTGGGATGGTGCCATAATCAACATGGCTTGGTGTTACATGAATCACTGGTCCTTCACCAACACAATGGATCTGAACACCCTGTTACAGAGATAAGTGGGGGCAGTTATTGACTTCACATACATTAAAGGCAGAAGTATCAAGACCACGTCTTTATCATTGCATCACATGTGAATCCTTTTGATATTACTGCAGGATGTGCATGCATTAGCTATAAACTTTAGTTAGCACGATAAAAACAAGATGTATGGGCATGCATCCCTGTAACTCAGTCATTAAAGGCACAGTTGTCAAGCTGGTCTTATATTTATTTCACTGGCCTCATGGATTTGGAATTTGTTTTTTACACTGCCAAAATGTTGAAGTAATGTTTGATACAAGAGCAGGGTTATGATGATTTCTGAATGATTGTTTTAATTTTTTTCTCAAAATTCCATTTTTTACTTGCTCAAATGCTGAAATGAAAGTGATCATGTAACAATCCTGTACATATACATTCTAATTCAAATTAATAACATGTTAATTATTTTATGAAAATAATTTCAGTCATAAATAAACTTACCAAAGGAGCATCAGTGCTACCAAATATCATGAAGTAGGCCATAGTGGTGACTTCCTCCAAGCACTCTGCTGTTATATGAAGTGGCACTTCCTTAACTGAATGAGGATTGATGATTCCCTATAAACCATAAAAAAAGAAAGTATATCAAATTAAATCCCCCATTTAGGGGCCAAGCAGACATGCGACCTTCTGAAAACAGAGGAGTATTTGCAAATTTAGTCAGTGAGTACAAGGAATTAGCATGCAATCAGTAAAGAACACTTCATTGTGAACACTTTAAAAATATGTTATGTTTACAAGATGATTGTAAACTTAATTTACATTCTTCTACTTCCAGTAACAACTTTCAATAAAACCAATTTTAGATCATGTAACTGGAATGCTTCCAGGCTATCAATCAGTAAAAAGATTATGTAAAATAACTAGTCTGTTTATATACAGCCATAGCCTCTCAAGAACTTTTATATTATAAAAGTAAAATTTACACATACTCACCGTACATTTAATGTTTTTTTTGCACAAGTATTTTAGAATGTCATTATATTTAATATTTATTTAGTATTTATTACTTATTTAGTATTAGCTTTGTTATTGTGTCTCCAATTAGCAGGTATGTGAAAGTACTTTGACACAAAAATAAAATTATTATTGTTGTTGTACTTGTTCGGTCAAGATGGCGGGATATTGGCCTCATTCTTTTTTTTTTTTTTTTTTTTGCATGTTTATGGACCTCAACTTCGTCTTGATCCATAAACACGCAAAAAAAGAACTTGGCCAATATCCTGCCATCTTGACCTCAGGCTTGGCATATGGTAAGTACATGTATAACCTGTTTAAATTGCTGTCTTTTCTAGTCTTACCTTTGGTTCAGGACTTGAATACAAGATTGGTGTTACATCTTCAACAACCTGAAAAATTATTTCAATACTATAACTTACAGTAGCTGAAAATAACAAATAAATTTGATCGTCATTTACCACCTGTAATCTGAGTGGGGAAAGCAAAAGGTATTAAGCAAGTATTTCTTATTAACTATGTTAAATGTCGAGTAGGCGGCAAATACTCCACTGTGGGCAGCAAAATCGCCAGCTGTCGGCACATTTTCACTGGGCTGATTAATTGGGATCTGATTGCAAAATTATCAGCTCAAAAAATGAAGTTGGTTTAACTAATAAATACCTGTGAAAGCAACTCATACTTGGCTGGCAAATCTGACTCATTGAACAGATGAACTGGCAGCTCATAAGGGTGGTGGAGAAAACAACGACCATACTCCAGAATGGGTGTAGAGACAGTAATGGGTGGAACAACACATCTGCCGAAAAAAAATACAGACTAGATTGCAATTCCGCAAATTATCACAATCAAGGTTGCTGGTATTTTAAGAGTTTGCTTAACATATGAATTGTCTTTCTTTTTTCAGAAACTAAAGAAAAAGCAATCTTGCTAATTAATAATAACTAACTTGGCTATTATTGGTAGTGACAGGATCTCCTCTCCAACTCCATCCACATCAACCACGAAGGCAATTTCATACTTCTTGACAGTAGTTGATACAAAGTCCACCTGGAAAGAGAATTATGAAAATTGTATCACTACAGCCTAATTCTTCAAAAGCGAACTATAGGCAACAATTTTGCATATGACTGTGCTTTTCTTTATTTATTTACTATAGTTATTTTTTAATTATGATGAAATTTGAGTCTTCATGCAATCAGGCAATCAAAAACGTATCTCTCCTTGAGAACTAAGGCTGCAAAGTTTTTGGTAACAACTTCAGACAAATTTTGATAGAAGTTCCTGAAATCAATGCCAATTTGCATCTAGCCATTTCATCCTGACATTTATGTTGTATAATGTTGTCTGCCCAGTGTCCAAAATAATCACTTGGAGGATGTTTTATCACTACCAACTTATTTTCCCATCTGAAGTCAATTAAAACCAGAAAGAGGTCAAGAAGATTTGAGAGAAGATTTCAGGCTGAGAGTCTAGACCGTCACTGTACATACAATCCCACTTGAATCTACTTTGAAAGGATGTGCATTTAATATAAAAATTGCAATAATGCAGTTGCATCAAAGCACCTTAATGTCCAGCTCTCCTTGTGGAGCAATAGTACCAGATGATGGTGTAATGTCAAACTCTCTTGGAGAAGGTATGATGCCGCTACCAACATCACTGATATTGCTGTCAATCAAACTGTCACCACTGTAAGGCTCCTCATTAGCCCAACCATCTGCAGGTACACGCAAGTTGAACGTCATGGGGATGAGAGAAGTATTCACCAAAGTGCAGTAGCAAGTGTTCACAAAACCTGCAAGAAAAGTTTTTTTAACTAAGGTACAATTTCAAAACAATTCAGGAAATCCCAGTATAAGCCACAAATTCAGTTATTTTATTTAGTCATCTTTCATTTTCTTAATCACTTTCACTTCCCTTTATATTGCACGGAATAAATCACTATCCTAATGTCATTTCTCAAATAACTGAGGCTCAGAAAATTTTGAATTAAATCCTATGAGTTTTCAGTTTAATATGAAGTCAAGTTTATCACATCAAAAAATTGCTTTATGACATAACTATTTGTTTCCAGTAGCAAAGCATTGATTTGACAAGACTTACCATATGAAACTATACCAAATTTCAGCTTGGGAATATTGAAGTGAAATGTTGGGCCAATGACAGATCCCCTGTTAAGCAAAACGTTTGGAAGATCATCACCATTTAATTTGATGCTGTCTTAAACATGACAAACATTGCAGAAATGTATTGCTCATCTAACTTACAAAATCTTTAGCTCAATCTCATCTGGTGATCCTTCCACAGCAAAATGGAAAACTTCATTGACATCTCCAAGTATAGGTGAGCAAAAGCAAATCTAAACAAGGCAGAAAAAGATTGGATTTTGTTAAACATCAGAGTTAAAAAAATTTCAAGGCCTTTATAATTCTCTGTATGTTTTTGTCTGCAGAATAAAGGAGGTTTTTACCTGAATTGCTTGATAGCCTCCAGGAATAACAATTCCCTGAGCAGGGAAGACGGAAAACTGTGGTCCAAATTCAGTGGTGGGAGGAATAAGTTTAAACACAGCATCTATATCCCCCTTGTTGCACAAAATAACCTGTAAAAGTGTAGTGCAAAATTTACAACTTTATTAATGACAAACTGAATTAATTATTCATTCAACACATGCATTCTTGCATGTTTTCACTATATTTCACTCAGACTTTGAAATCCTGCTAGAGTACTCTGACTCATATATTTATGAGACATTAATACAGGACAGCAAGTTGTTTGAAAACTTACAGACATTCAAAAGATACCCTAGTAACACTTCTTCAAGTACACTTGCAGTCAATGCAAGTATAGCTTGCAGTAGTCGTACTCCATGTATATTTGCAACAAATGGATGTCAACAGATACCTCATATGAATGCTGAGAATTTATGAACACATTTCCAATATCCAGTGTGTCCAATGAGAAATGCACTTTTGGCCCTGCACCATCTCCTCTGATTCTCAATGGAAGCCTTGATTCCCTGCCTGTCACATCACAGTATGTAGTCCGTGCATAACTAAAGAGGGCAAACACATACATTGAGTCATTTACGTAATAAGTGCCATTTTTGCATTAATAATTATATACATGTACAACAACAAGCTGACCGTTATGAAATTACAGCCAAACGTCTGCTTGCATGCACCTACCATAAGTGGACATATCTAATAAGCAGACACTAGAAAACCATGGCCCTGAGCAATTTTCTACTGAAACCCTAAATTATATACCGGTAACCTCCCATACCTATAGGGTTTTGAAAAAGGGAGTCAGAGTAGTCTTCCTTTGAAAACCTGTGAAGCAATTTTGTGGAAAGCACAGTCACCAGTTGCAATTAATGCATCCTTTTAGAATGAAGTCTAAGGTTGTATCATTAATGGCAAATAGGTATTAGCGATAGATTTATTAAAATGTTATCATTAATTCCAGTAAAGTAAAAACTCATTTTCTAGCTGGTCAGAGCAGCAGTATAAAACTCATACCTCTGCGCATCTTGAGGTTTAAAGATGATATTTATTTCTGCTTGGGAATTTGGCCAGATCTCTCCTTCCTACAAGGAACATACACAAAGAAGTGATTATTCACTAAATAGAGCAGTTTTCAATTGAGTGACGAAAGTAATTCATGTTTTGCTTTGGTTTTGCATTGCTTCGCTCTGTGATTGGCCAGGAAAACTCGTGCCACTTTCTTAACTAATGAAAAACAAAACCAAAACCAATTGTGATTTGCACGTGCGTATTTTCCTGCGCTTTGCACCGGCTACATGTAATTGCTTCATATTCTGATTGGTTCATTGCACTGCTTACTTCTGTTGTGACTGGTCAGAGTAACTGCTTTGGTTTTGGTTTTACAACACTCAATTGAAAAGCGCTCTATTAGCACAAACACAAGTACTTCAATCAGAAATCATAAGACTCAGCCCTGTCAAAATGTTTGTAGTAGTGGGCAGTATGGCTGGAGCAGTAGGCAGCAACTGACAGTGAACCTTGCCTGCTAGAGAACACATAGTGAAGTCCAAGTGTGAAGTTAGGGGCAAATAATTGACTGTGGGTGGCAAATTTGCCGGCTGCCAGCACACTTTGACAGGGCTGTAAGATTGGTGTTTTACTACCCCAGCTCATTTAAACTAAACCAATGATGTCAGTCTGCTATCATTTTGGAAGGGTTAATCCCACAATACAAACATTTGGTGAGCAAACCAACAAAACAAAATGAAAATTTTATACATGTAGGTAGATTATCTAAACCCTAGACTATGAGTGATGTACATGTACTGTATGATTCATGAACACCTTACCACTGGATCAATGGTGATAATTGAGTCATTGTAAAGCATTTTGTCATCAGCCACAACCTGTTAATTACATAATTATGAAACATGATAAGCCAGTATACATGGTTCAACACCCAATATTTCATGCTAAACATAATTATATAACTGCCTTTTATACTGGTCAGTGTTCCGCCAAATTATTTTTCACATTCTCAATAAGGAAGAGAATTCTTATACAATTATTATACTGCAATAGAGTACATGAAACTCTTTCAAGCTAAGTTTTGCTCTTTAACTAATCTAGCCATACCTGGGTTTTGTTCCTAAATTTTCTTGTTAGTATTGCCATCTGATCTCTGAGTGTTGGATCACTGAGGCATTCCTCAAAAACTCATCTTTTTCAGCATTTTCCTCACTTTCCAGGTCCATGTAAAACCTTTAAAGAACATGAAGTCAAAAGTTTTAATGGCTGAGCAAAATACTTACACAAAGCCTGACACTGACATTGAATGCGACACTGGCCCGAAGCAAGTGATACTGATAATAATTTATCACTTGTTTGGCACATAAATTAGCATTTGGATATGATCAAATACGCCTTACAACGCTGGGGGACTTTTACCAGTCAGACTGCTTGTAGTGTAGTTTACAGTAATTAATAAAGTAACAAGTTGAGTTATGCGTGCCCCTGTAATGTGAATATCAAATTACATGTAAGACAGACACTAGGGGTGGTCACTGCCAGAGATTTGTTATGTCCCTAGTGGTTCTTTTACATCCCACAGAGTCAGATTTACAGTCCTTATCCAAGAAGAAGTCCGAAAGTCTAACTATTTTGAGATGTCATTACAAAGGTAGCACTTTCTCCACAATTATTTAAAGACCCTGAGTGTTGGTCCAGCCAGGGTTTGAACCTGCGGCCTCCCACACGGTAGTTATGGACTAAGCTAACCAGTCAGCGATACAAATGTACCTGTCTTTTTGCTGAAGTTCTTCCCTCAGAGTTGCAAAGTTACTCCACTTGAACTGGACAATAATATCACTTCTGTTAGAAATAGTCACTGTCCTAAAAATTGAAAACACGGCATCAATAACATTCTAACATGTACATAATTTGGGATCTGCAAAATGAAACTGAGCTAACCCCATAACAGAAAACACAGTCATGTATATGTACCTTTGGGATGCACAAGATATGAAAGTGTTTTCCATCTTGACTGTGTTCTTCTCCAGCCTGACATTACAGTCAATAGCAGCTCCATACAGACTGATAAAGATGTCTTCTCCTAAAACAGGCAAAAGAAAAACACCAGACTTGACAGCCAAACAGTGTACATGTATCTTAATCAACATAATGGTGGTGTCAATTAGATCCCCAGTAAAACTGCTTGTTATTATTATAATGTTTCCATAGACTTATACATAAGGAGACAACAAATTTAACATGATAAAATGCAATGGATCGGAAAGAGATTCAGCCTTCAACAATGCATAAGATTACAATTTTAATTCCTAGTTGACTTTTTTATTACTTTGGAGCACACTAAGAACATTACTTTCCTGTATGTACACAAAATTCCTTGGCTTTCCCTAACATGGAAAAACTTGACCTTTCCCTGTCTGTGGTAACCCGGATCTTCAGAATTCAAAATAACCCTGAGATTTACACTACTGTGCTTCATACCTGTCTCATAATGAAGTATCATGTGATTTGCATGGTCTCCAGTCTGAAAAGCCTTGAAATCCACATGAATCTGCATGCTCTCCCCTACAGCAAGTCGTCCACTGTCTGGCATCACAAAAAATGGCTCAAAGACTGCCAGCTGGAACTTTGCTTCACTGTTACCAATGTTTCTCACAAAAAGAGTCTTTGTAGTGGCATACTATGTCAGACAGAGATGAAGTACTGGTTAAGTCAACTTACATTTTGTCATAATAATGACAAGTGAACTGTGAATTGTCTATTAAAACATAGAGGACACCTGGAGGTTGCTATAAGGAGAACTGGGTTGCCCTATTTTCAGGTGGCAAATGTCAGACACAAGATGGTGGCAAATGAATTACACACTCAGTGAATACTGTACACATCAATTGAGATACTTTACTACCACTTTGTGTAATAATTATAGCAATAGTTTAAATTGTTTATGATTTTCTTAGCAAGGTGGCAGCAAGACATAATACACTGTAATACAGTGCAGATGGATATGAATGTCCCTGGAGAGAGATAACATTGCAGGCGTTTAGACTATTAACTAATGACAACAAAATTAATGTGAGCAACACTGTGGGTGAAATCATTGCCATCAATTTTCAAGAAAAAGATCTAGACAAAGCATCATCATGATGACAAATCCAGGTGAGTTAACTTGACAAATCTAATTGGCCTCCAACTTTAACACCCAGAGCAACTTTGTTTAAAATCCCAGAATGGCCATCACAAAGAAATAGTAGGGGGACTTTACTTAAACGATTTTCCACCTTGCACTGTACAGTTTTAGCTACACTAAAATGCACTTCTAATGACTCAACCTTTACCTTAACAGGACACGTTCCAAAATTGACCTCATCAGGGAAATCCAAGATGGCTCTGGCCCCAATGGCTTTCACTGGCACAAGAAACTTTTCCCTTTCCGTAATGCATATGAGCTCATGGGTATAGTCCTATGGGATGAAATTACAGTTACATGTACAGTGGTTTCAATAAGCACCGACGTCTGACTAAATGCATCGGCTACTTCAATCAGAGACGTCGGCTACTTTATTTCCCTAAGTTGAAGTAATTAAAGAATGATTCTTTATTTTGCCTACACCAGTTACAGTTACTGATTTATGCTAGTTTTACTTATAATATATAGGGAAGATATTTGTTTACAAACATTGTTTTTGTTATTGAAATGTTCAAAACGTTAAACAAAAGAATTCTTTGTTTCACCAGCTAATAGCTCTCTGGTTGGCATATTAATAACAAAAGGTGACGTCATTGATATCTTTGCTATAGCTGGCTTTGATACAACTTGATAAAGATACTATGAGTTCTGTTCTCATTTCATACCTTTTTCTCATCAGGAGTGAATTGAATTACAAAGGTTCTGTCCATTCCTGGAGCCACTTTATGTCCCACATCATTTGGACTAATGATCTTGAAGTATGGAGAGTCAGTCTGAGTGACTTTTACCAGACGCGCAACCTAACAGCAATATAGCAGAAGTTGAAACTGTGTCCACTAGATAACTGGATAATTTTTTGCTTTTATTATTAATTTCTTTTTTTCAAAACTACTAAATATAGAGCTTAAGCAATGAGGACAGTGGCAGCAACAAGAATGCCACTGACACAACAATAGGCTTAATGAACAAAAACAATTGCTCTGCACATGTGTATTTCATTTTGGTACATTTCTTTGCCGTCCTCAGCAAAACAACAATGTGAAATGACCAAATTTTAGGTTTTGTGGAGAACATATGCCGGTGATTTCTTCTTTCTTTTTCCCAAATTCAATGCCGTTTTTACTAATTTAGCTCCAGGATAGTTCACCAGCATTTACAAGTTAAACAAGTTGCAAAAAAAAATTGCAAAAGAGTTGCAATATAACAAGAAGTTGCATTTTGAAATGACATTTACATTGCCATTGCCATTGTCATTGTCGTTGCTTAAGCTCTCTAATTGGCAGATTTAGCAAACACAACATGACGGCAGTGACAACGGCATGTGCAGATCTAAAAATCGACTTAACCAATACAGAACAGAAAAATGAGCACCGGAAGTGGTGTTTAGTCCTTTCAGCACACTTTCACATTCTCATTTGATGTTGCATTGTCTTTGCTAAATCTGCTTAATATTCTTACAGGCACTGGCCATGGTCCTACCTTATCATTATTCCTCAGCTGTAAAGGAACCTCGTATGTCTCAAAAGGTTCAAAATTTTGGAACACAATATCTGATGGAAATGGTTGAAAAAGAGCCTCATCTATGTCCATGGTGGTGAACTAAAACAGAAACAGCAGTGCAAGCATTCAGTGAACTGTTGGTGTTATAAACTTTGCCTTACATTCTTATAAGGACAAACTTAAATTTGAAAGTGCCAAAAACTTGCAATCAATTGACTTTCAACAAATGCCTTTCTAAATGGAAGTACAGGAGATGCTAACCGATTAAGTTACTAGAAACCAACAATGCTGAGAAATAAATACAATGGATTATAACCTTGCACAAGACTCCAATAGCCCATTTTACAGTTGTGTGGTCAGTTATCTGGCATTTGAATGCATGACATAGAAGCGAGGCTGGAGATCTTGTTTTGATTATAAACCTCTGTCTTTCTTGTGTAAACAACGTTGACTAGTTAGCATAATAACATGATTTACATGATCATGAGAATTTAAGCAGTGTAGTCTGATCTGTATCAAACCAGGGTTACTGCCAGCCTCATTTTCATTAATGGGCCTGAGGTAACTGGGCATGCAATATGTAAAATGGGTTATTTTGCACCATATTGTTTTACAGTTTACTCTGGCATCTTTCAGTGATAATGTCATTAACAATTCTGATAACCAACAAGACTGGTTTACAATGTAATTGCTTGGTCAATATAACTACAAGTACATTGTAGGATCTCATTCAAGTGTGACTCCCCTGCTCCCTGTATTGTTTGGTTGGTAACAGTACACATCCCTGAGACAAGCATGACCGAAAGGACCCCATGCGTGAAGACCCTATAGAGCTACTTAGGATGATAGAATAGCAAGAGTGAGAGTGTAATGTATGCCCTACCTTCTGAAGAGTCTGCTCTGACATGTCCAGCAACTCAATAATTTGAGGCACTCTCATCTCATAAGTGAGTTTCAATCTTTCATCTGTGGTGAGTTGCATTTCAGCCATATAAGCAGATGGTGCTTGCTACAGGTAATTGCAAAAATGGTTTGATTATTCATTAGTATTGCAATAATTAAGCCCCCTGCATCGTTAAGCTTGAACTATATACAGCAGACAGCAAAACCAATAGACAGTCTACAGGTAGTAAAACTTATGATCAGAGGTTTTTCTTGAAGCCACGACTAGGGTACTTGTGTACTTTAAACATGGTCCATACCTTTGAATTACTGGTAACAAGGTGTGCCTATCTGATTACCACGAGAGCTCCCTAATGGCTACACAAGGGCAGTCTTATTTTCCGATATACTGTTTGGCAGCACATGCAAGCAAAATTGCTGACATTAAAGACCAAGGAGCTAATTAAATGAACCATAAATTCCTTGAATAGATTGATTACAGGAGTATGCTAATGAATTAATGACAGCTCGCTCTCATATTTCTATCAACTTTGATGGTTGGCCAGGTTTACGGTCACCTCGCCACCAGGAAGACTCGCCACTAGTAAACTCACCACCAAGAGTCATCTCGAAACAAATTTGCTGATCTAACCATAATCAAAGAAATATTTGAAACACTTTCATTTCGAGGTTATTTATTCACATGAAGTACGTGCGGTGGGCAGGTCACGCAAGTAAAACTTAAAGCCACCAACCATTCAATAAATAAAATCGAGAAACTGATATAATTTAGAAGAGTTATGAGTAATAATCATGTCAAAGTGTGTCCTTTCTTTAAAGTTTAACGAGTAGCATTATCACACAAAGGCCCCACATCGAACTTAATTCTGAACTTAGTTCAGAACTGCTTACAAGAAAACATTCTCATAATTATGCTTTAAGTTTGGCCCATGAAACGTTCACAGTCTTAATCAAAGCCATCTGAATCGGACCTAAAACCACTATAAACCATAAAAAGTCGTCCCCTTTTATGGGCATCATGAACGTTCACCCCACTACCAGCCTTGATTACTTATTGGTGGCGAGTTGTCTGGTGGCGAATCTTCCTGGTGGCGAGACGACTAGTTACCATTGGCCAAAAGTACTGCCTGCTGATAGAAACCTCAAGCTTGCAGTCTGACTTGAATAGTCAGACAGCAACAGGCTGATCATACAGTGACAGCATTTTCCATAAGCATCATTTGGCGTTTATACCTGAGCCTAATAAATAACGAATGAGTACAAAATGTCATGATCAGCTGTAGGCACAGCTGACAATTTGCTGAAAAACTTTTCAATTAGTGTCACACCATTACAGATTGGCAACATAACTGGAACTGACTAACTAAACGCTGCAATCTAAGCAATATAAGGCTCAGCAATATCTACATAAAAGTCTAATTCTGCCAAGACAAAAAGCTCAAGACAGCTAAAGATTTAAGCCTTAAACTGAATAAGCTTGAGCCACTGCCACGCTCCAGATCGACCGAATCGAACGGAATCATATAATCAAGAACTGATTTAAAAAGCAATAGCTACAGCTTGACTTCATAACGATGTTTATCCAAGGCCTTACCTTGTCATCTTCAGTACTTCCTTTGACAAGTTTAGGATTTCTTGGATGGACAACACGGCTCTTGAAGTTAGAAGACACTGCTCCTCCTCCATAACTCTCCCGTACAGTGGACTGAACTTCACCGCGAAGTCCTTTTCCATGAAGCTTTCCTTGAGGCATTGCAACAAATTTTCTGTTAAGTGAATGGTTTGATGTGTTTACATGAGAACTACCGAAAACAAACTCCTCCAGCTACCATAGTTTGTGCAGTTCAGACAGCCACTTCGTACATAAACATTTTCACCGCCATTTTCCGAAGTTTGAGCTGGATTTGTTGCCATGGTTCCGGCAACTGCGCACGCATAGATTTCCTTTTGTTGCTGGACATGAAGCATAAGGGCTCAAAATAGTCAGACAACTTTATTTTGAGGGAGAGGGGCTTCATTTATTTAAAAAACTTGTAAAAAAGAAATATCAAATAAAATGATAAATTACTGAAAAGAGACAAAACCAAGACAACATAAAGTCAGTCTTTTTAAAGTTTCTTCAATTTCAAATGGAAGAATCCAATCACAATTTAAATAAAATAAACTCAACCAATCAATGTATTTGTTTACGTCATTCGCAATCGTCGTCAGATCACTTTTTTCAACATTTTCAACTTTCACTAACTCCAGGCTGTGCATACGCGATGTGAAAATTAATCGGAGGGTTATAAAATAAATAAACCCCTATCTGGCTTGCTGGTATAGACGTTATTAGTATATCGAAGGATAACGTCCTTGGCTGATGGGTTGTCATCAAAATTTCACAGTTACGCTCGAATCTTCGTTTCTAGGCCAACTGTTCATTTTTCGGACAATGTATCAACCGCGGGCATTATCCTATATACATATCCTACCTACCTACCTACCTACCTACCTACCTACCTACTTACATACATTTTATTTAAAACTCGGCAAAACAAATCTTCAGTAATTAACAATAGCTACAATAAAAAACCTATCGAATTTACTGTTTTACAAGATTGCCGAGTTTGAAACCGATGAATCTTGAATTGCGCAATATATTTAGTGTTCCTTACATGCTCAGGTAACGAGTTCCACAATAGTGCGCCGCTGTAGCTGAAGCTACGTTTTAGATAGTCAGTGCGCGGCTTGGGCAATGTTAATTTACGGGAAGAATTGCGCAAATTATAGTTTGTGCTTCTTCAGTTGAATATGTCCTGCAAGTACACTGGGGCTAGCTTGTTAAGAGACTTAACATCATCATTTTTGCCTTTTGCTTTTTTCGCCTTACTGATAGTGTTTCCCAATTGAGCGTTTCAAGAAGCGTCCCGGAGCTAGTTTCGTAACTGGCGTTTAACTGAAATCACGCTACCTGCACGATTTTGTATAGTTTCTGTAGTTTTTCAGCGAGCTGATTGCTTAAGCCATCCCAAACAGGGCTACAGTAGTCGAAATGAGGCTGGATTAGGGCATTATAAATCTGCATTGCAGTGGATCGAGAGATGAAGGGCCTAACACGTCTCAGGGCACCTATTGCAGAGGATAACTTTTTACATACTTTGTTAATATGGTTAGACCAGGAAAGCAGATCGTCGAGAACAAGACCTAATGATCGACTTCGTATGATCAACTCTCTTGATTCGTTTGTTTTCCAAGTTGCTGTTGATTTCATCGTCACTTTCAACAAGAAGCTTTTGACGAGAGCCAATGATCATAAACTCGGTTTTCGTAACATTAAGACAAAGCTTATTGCCCTTTAGCCAACCATAGAGGTTCGTGAGTTCGGAATTTATTGTCTGTTCTATATCAGAGTATACCAGCCGCCGAAAGGGGTTTATTTACTAATTAAATATAAAGCGATAAATATTAAAGTTAACAGTGGAGGTGAAACAAAGCAGACGAAATATGCTAAAACATGGGAATCTTTAAGATTAATCGTTTAATATAAACACTTTCTGAAAATGATGATACTTCACAAATTAATGTGATCAAGTAAGCTGAAGCCACTCAAAAGGCACTAAGGCCACAAGGTAGCGGGCATTACCCCTTAAATCTATCAAAGTAAAGATTGAGCCCAAGCATTAGCAGCCATGGACAGCTGTTTCGGCCTTGTTAGGCCTCATCAGCATGGCATAGCTAATGCTCAGCCTGAGCATGCATGCTGTCCATGGCTGCTAATGCTTGGGCTCAATCTTTATTTTGGTAGATTTAAGGGGTAATGCCCGCTACCTTGTGGCCTTAGTGCCTTTTGAGTGGCTTCAGCTTACTTGATCACATTAATTTGTGAAGTATCCTTGTCACTCCAGCCACATCCCACAAGCTTTACACTTTCTGAAAACGGTCTGTCTGGTACTTCGGAACGCCAAAAATTGCAGTAGTCCAGGTGTTAAGTCAAAAAGGCTTGAACATGTGAGTCTTAATTCGTACTGGCTCATGACTGACGAATTTCCTAATTTGATGAATTTTATATAACCATGGAAGGCCTTGTTGTAGGACTTACCAATGTCAATGGACATGGACATATTACAGACTGAGTCGAACCAGGAACCCACCCGGTTGCGAACACTATGAAGAGGCTAGATGGTAGCCAACAATAATAGAATCCGTACAATTAAGAATTCAGTTTTCGAATTGTTGATTAACATGCAGGCGATTATAAATCAGCCATCCACGGACATCAGATACACAGGCCTCAACGTTAACAGCAGCTAGGGTACGTAGAGTCTTGCGAGGAACTGTTGCAATTGTCAGGTTTAAGTGAGAGAACTAAAGTTGTGTATTGTTGGCGTAACCGTGAGGGAAGACGGTTAGCGGCGAAGACGTGACAGAGCCGAGAGACGTATAAAATAAACAAAATTAGTCCCATACAGCTGCCCTATGGGGCACCACAGCTTAAATCAGAAGTTATGTCATTAATTAATGAGAATCCGTTACTTTTTGCCAGATAACTACGACGCGAACCATTCGTGGACCGATCCTGAATAATTCCAAACTTGTTTTCAAGCACGTTAAGGAGAATTAATCGGCTGATGATCGATAGTTTGATCAAAATAAGCAGGACTCAAATCCTAGGCACTAGAAGCGTAACTCCTCGAGTGAACTCCCCCAGCCCCTGAGCAAAAATTTGAAAACAGGCGCCCACTTTCTTCGCTCCCTCAGGTTTACTAAAGTTAGGAGAACATTTCCACTGGGACAGTGAAAAAGAATGCAAACAAAAACGGGCGTTCTGTGAGCAAATCTGGTTTGGTAAACTAACTAATCAACTCGGATAAGTTCAAATAGGCACCACAGGCTTAAAGTATACGCGTACCCTTGGGCTTATAAATGTGCATCAGTGCTGAATATGGCCGAAAAGCCACGAGTCGTGTTGCATACATCCTCGTCGCTGTAGTTTGCAACTGGCCTTCACCGCCACCCCCAACCAAGAAACCCATTTTGAAAAGGAAAGTATATCACTGAATTAACGCTAAACCAGATTACGTTTCTTCAGCTGTTCTAAAAGATGTAAATTTATTGGCCTCAACAAAACATTGGATTGGCGCTCTGTGTTAATTATATTTACATATTACTGATTGGCGTTATGTTGATCTATTTCCTCTCCCTGGCCCTCCCCAACGTTCTCCAGTGTTCCCAGAAATCCCTGCACGCGATTTCTCAGCTGACTTTCCACTTTCACTTGCCCGCCATATAACACGTCAGACAAACACTTCCGCTTGAAAATAGAAACTCGCCGCTTTCTTTGATCGTCAGGCTGCTTTCCCTGTTCACGTTCTTTATGGTGATCCTGGGAGACGTTTTCGTTAAGTTGGCTGGTTAAAGGGGATGGACACAGTGACTGTCCCCTTTCTCGGGTTCGCGCGGCATTTCCCGACTTTTTAAAACCATCGTGCTGTTGCTGTGGCGTCTTCTTGTGGTGTGTTCTTGGAGTGAGGGATTTTCTTCGGCTCGACAAGCCATGTACGCTGCTTTTTGGCAACGCGATACTAACACTACTGCTTCTTGTCGGCTGAGCTTTATGGTCAGAGCCTCTTCTTTTGTAAGCTATTTCACCCGAATCTTCTCTGCCGAGCATCGCCTTGGTAGTTTCGTGGCGCCCTTTTTCTTCCTTCTCTTCAGTTAACTCGTCGTCTTTAGGTTGTGACTTCACGCGTTTTTCAAAGTAATATTCTTCATTTGCACATGTTTTCAACTGCGCAGAATCAGTATAGGCGTCTGCTTTTTGCTCTGACGGATGTATTAAATCATCGATTTGCAACTCGTTTTGCAAAACGAGAGGCTTCCTCTCTTTGTTCCCTGAATGAGTGATGTCTTGAGAAGCAGAGCCTTTCCTTGGTGTAGACCCATGCGTTATGTTATCTTCGTGTAACCGGGCTACATTCCCGTCACCTCTTGCCTTCTCTTCCAGTGCACGCGTAACGATGACCATACTAGTGGGCAATTCTACGCCGTCAGTTCCTTCTTCACTGGAAAGTTTATCATTCTCAGATTGCAAACTTTCAGTGAGATGCCCCTCACTCAATGCTGGGCGCTGCAAGTCACATAATTGCAAGTCTCTTGTTTGCAAGGTTTCATACCCAGCGTGAGTTGCAATCAACTTCTCGTCGCCAGATTTCTGTTCAATGCAGCTTCGTGGCTTTTGTTTCAGAACCAGTTTATCGTCGCCTGACTGATCCATGAAGTCTACCTCAGTTGCACCATCAACTGCATCCTTAACCTCTCCAAATGTAGAAGCCTCTTCCTCTACCCAAGCTAATCTCACAGGATTCCTTTCCTGGTTACCAGTGTATAAATTAATTCCACTGCTCTCTTTCCCATAAGATGATAAATATCCAGGAATTTCGTCGGGCTTATTCGGAGAGAACAGCCGATGAAATGGGTAGCCAGTATGTCGCCCTTTACTGCAGTCAGCCAGTGTCCTCTTCCCAGACGCCACCCTTGGTGGTGCTGAGCGAATTCTCCCTGAGGTAATGCCCTGCATGCTGTCATCACTGTATGTTGGTGGTTCGTTCACAAACTCAGTAAGACTTTGGAGCTCAAGAAAATCCAGCTCACCGTCCCCAGCAAGCGTGGAACTTGAGGCGGTCCGGGGACGGTCCTCTCTTCTGCGAGCGAAGCGTGCACATCGCTGAAACCTCAAAAGAGTTTCGAGGTCGTCCTCGGCTTGTAATTTTCGCACAAGGTGGCTCAGTCTCTCAAGCGTTCTTCGAGGAAGCTTGGCTTTTGTCGATTGAGGTCCAGTGTATAAGCGTGTCTTATAGGAATCAGATTCGGTTATCAATGTTGCAGCAGAGAAGACACGATGGCAATTCCAGTAATACCTTTCGTTTTGTTTCATTTCTTTCTCGAGCACTTCTCTCCGCTGTCGAAAATCGCGCTTCATTTGATGGGTCTCTAGATCGATGATGTGCAGTTTTTGTTCCAGTTTCCTCTGCTCTCTAAAGTTGTCGTGGTAGCAGGCGTAGGCGGCAGCTAAGTCGGCTGGAAGAAAATTTGAGTCGTTTTTCGAGGACTTTTTTCTTACCTCCGGCCGAATGAGCAAGTGATTGTTCATCGAGAACTGAAAACACTCCGAAACAAATAACGTAGCTCCCCTTAATTATAGACAATTAGCTCCAATTACTATCCATTACCGTTTCGATGAAAGTTTTCAATTTTCATCGACACGTGCATGCATCCAACAGAGCGCGTGCACAAATAAAACGTCACAAATGCTTTAAGGGCGCGTTCTTTTAGGAGGCATTCTGTTAAATCCTATTCCGTTTTGAGAATAAGAGAATACGAGGAATATGGGGATCGTGAAGGACGCATATTCTGAAAACGGAATACATTGCTCTTGCCGGAGATGACATAAGACCAATGTCTAGAACGGTCTGGAGCTAATGTCTGAACTTGTCTCTCGATGACGGACCTGGCAGGCCGGATACGGATTTCCCGCCAAAACTTTACCCAAAGAGCCCGTATTCCAAGTATTCCGAATGAGCCATGTTCTCTTCATTCCGTTCATTCTGCTGTCGAGATCCGTGAGAATGTTCTTGTTGTGTTTTAGGAATAGAATAGGTCCCAAGTGAGTACACAAACACTGTGTATTTAGAGTATTCCTGTTTCGGAATAGTGCCCCCAAAATGGGCCCAATGTCGTGCGCTTACTGTCGCTCTTTTTCTGCCAATTTCTGTCTGTGTTTTGGGAGAAGATTGTCGCCTGTTTTCAGAGCCGTTTCCGCGCTTGTCGCCTCTACTCCTTGGAAGGCCTCAATAAAGAAATAATTACCAAGTGCCAATAGTTTCCTAATTAATGATTTGGCACGAAGAAGAAGAAGAAGAAGAAGAAGAAGAAGAAGAAGAAGAAGAAGAAGAAGAAGAAGAAGAAGAAGGTGAAGAAGAAGGAGGAGGAGGAGGAGGAGAAGAAGAAGAAGAAGAAGAAGAAGAAGAAGCCAATTTAGACCTGTCAAGGCTGCTATATCGACCACGTGTATTAAACCACTAATTAAAGATGACCATACTAGTGGGCAATTCTACGTCGTCAGTTCCCTCCTCACTGGAAAGTCTATCATTCTCATATTACAGACTTTCAGCGAGACGACCCTCACTCAATGCTGGGCGCTACCAAGGCTGCTATATCGACTACGTGTATTAAACCACTAATTAACTGAGCGAAATCAGGGCCGGTTCTGGCGAAATTGACTTTGCCGGCAGTAGGTATCTAGGAACGCTCCTCTGAAAAAATACTTTACCGTGCACACTGCACCCTGACTATGGGGCGCCATGTGTAACAATATTATTTAGCGATAATCTTGCATTATTTTGTGTTATTTAGCAAATCACAAATAAAGTAGCAATGTAATTTATAAATCGCCAATTCAACGAACTTTGCGATTTATAAATGCCAGAGATGTGTTTTTGTGATTTATAAATCGCAGTGGAGGTTGACATTGTGATTTATAAATCGCAGGATACGTATCTTTGCGATTTGTAAATCGCAAAATAATATTTTTACACATGGCGCGCGATTTATAAATCGCAAATGTGATATATAAATCACAAAAGTGTGATTTATAAATCGCAAAAAGTGCGATATACAAATCGCAAAATAATATTTTTACACATAGCACGCGATTTATAAATCGCAAATGTGATATATAAATCACAAAAGTGTGATTTATAAATCGCAAAAAGTGCGATATATAAATCGCAAAATAATATTTTTACACATGGCGCGCGATTTATAAATCGCAAATGAGCCAACTGGAAAAGATTGACCGGACTCTGGATTGGACTCTGGAATGGACTCTGGAATGGACCCTGGACTGGACATTGGACTGGACTTTATTAAACGAAGTTAATATTTAACTAATAATATAACGATTAACCATTTCTTTTGAATTATTAACCAGCGGGGAATTTTTTCAACACTTTCAACACGTTTTGAGAATGCATTTTTTTTTCAAAAGGAACTTAAACGGAAAATCGAACAATGCTGCCCAGTAACTTTACAATTGAAATTGAACCAGATAGGACTACAAACTAAGCAAAACCTTTTAAGCCATGTGTTAGCCTGTTAAAGTATTCATCGTCATCATCTTTCGTTCCTCCTAAGTGGACAGCGAAGCATGCTTATCAGCAACAAGGATTGTCGCTTACTAAAGGCAACAAAAGATGAAAATCATTGCATGTTAAAACTGGACAGCAAAAATAATTAACTATCTTGACACTTTTGAGCGATTCTGCCAAAGCAATAGTCGTGGCCTCCTCTTCATTTTTTACTTCGTACGCCGTCATCCAGCCACGAGACGTTTCATCATGATCAGAGTTTGAGTCCATTTCGCTTACAACTCCAGCGTAATTAGTACTTGGCTTAGGACTTTTGTCCATGTTACAAAGATATACCGAAGAAAAATTAATCGCGCGAACTCGTACAAGCTAAAATTTAATCAAATAGAAGAGTAATCCGATAGATGCCTTCAAGACACTAGCCGAACACGATGCACAGATGCATACGCAACAGGGAGGGAGCCACGACGCTTTGAAATTATCTTGCTTTGAGATATCTTATCAGGAATATCTTTTCGTTTCGGAATGTTTAACACCTCTAAATGTAACGGAATAAATAGCCTTTGTACGAATTAGACAATCGTCCTTTTTCGTTGGCTACTTTATTCTCATTCCATACAATGCAGAATCGCTCAAAAGTGTCAAGATAGTTAATTATTTTTGCTGTCCAGTTTTAACATGCAATGATTTTCATCTTTTGTTGCCTTTAGTAAGCGACAATCCTTGTTGCTGATAAGCATGCTTCGCTGTCCACTTAGGAGGAACGAAAGATGATGACGATGAATACTTTAACAGGCTAACACATGGCTTAAAAGGTTTTGCTTAGTTTGTAGTCCTATCTGGTTCAATTTCAATTGTAAAGTTACTGGGCAGCATTGTTCGATTTTCCGTTTAAGTTCCTTTTGAAAAAAAAATGCATTCTCAAAACGTGTTGAAAGTGTTGAAAAAATTCCCCGCTGGTTAATAATTCAAAAGAAATGGTTAATCGTTATATTATTAGTTAAATATTAACTTCGTTTAATAAAGTCCAGTCCAATGTCCAGTCCAGGGTCCATTCCAGAGTCCATTCCAGAGTCCATTCCAGAGTCCAATCCAGAGTCCGGTCAATCTTTTCCAGTTGGCTCATTTGCGATTTATAAATCGCGCGCCATGTGTAAAAATATTATTTTGCGATTTATATATCGCACTTTTTGCGATTTATAAATCACACTTTTGTGATTTATATATCACATTTGCGATTTATAAATCGCGTGCTATGTGTAAAAATATTATTTTGCGATTTGTATATCGCACTTTTTGCGATTTATAAATCACACTTTTGTGATTTATATATCACATTTGCGATTTATAAATCGCGCGCCATGTGTAAAAATATTATTTTGCGATTTACAAATCGCAAAGATACGTATCCTGCGATTTATAAATCACAATGTCAACCTCCACTGCGATTTATAAATCACAAAAACACATCTCTGGCATTTATAAATCGCAAAGTTCGTTGAATTGGCGATTTATAAATTACATTGCTACTTTATTTGTGATTTGCTAAATAACACAAAATAATGCAAGATTATCGCTAAATAATATTTTTACACATGGCGCCCCATACCTGACATGGTATGCAACGTTTTTTCCTCAAATTTCATTGACTGGGGCGACTGGATTAGTCTAAATGACATATATTTGTACTTGGCAAAGGTCACGTGGTTACCTAGTGGTATAAAGGTCTTTATACCATGCCATAGAAAATACAAGCAATCAGAATGCAGGAAAGCCGTTGATAGTCGTCTCTAAAAACGTTAAGCTTGTGGGATGTGGCAACAAGGCCGAAACAGCTGTCCATGGCTGCTAATGCTTGGGCTCAATCTTTGCTTTGGTAGATTTAAGGGATAACGCCCGCTACCTTGTGGCCTTAGTGCCTTTTGAGTGGCTTCAGCTTACTTGATCACATTAATTTGCGATAGCCGTCTCTATTCTGCCGAAACTTCCCATCCCGCACCACTTTGATTGATATGTATATACGGCTATGAATTTTCAATGACATGGTACAAAATAGTTATACCGCCCCCGCCGGCAATGATTTCGAGTGGTATACCGTGGCACATCCCATTTGACTCTTTGCTTTCTTTGCACTCACACTCGCCTAAATGCTCGTATCTATACCAGGAAAATACAAGTGACCCGTGGGATATTCCACGGTATACCACTCGAACGCAAGTTGCCGGGATGGGCCTGTTCTCGGGCCAGATTCATAAACAGGAGTGTTAGGATAAAAATGGCATATTTCCATTCAGACTTAAGTGATCCGTCAGAATAAGTCCTGTTCGATAAGAGTGTGACGGGTTTGCCGCTACGGCTTCAGCGGCGTCCTTAAGAAGTCGAGTCGGCATATCAGTAATACGGGTAGACGTCTCAGTGATACGAACAATCTTTGGATACGTAGGCAGACGTGTGTTGGATGATAAGAGAGGATACGATTTGAATTTCTCGACTATAACAAGTTATCAGTCAGTTCCTTAACGGTTAACCCCTTGTCTGTCTGAGTCAAACCATGTGTTGTTCCTGAATTGTGGTTGTAACCTTGACTCTCTCTTGTTCCAACTCATTTAGAACTTTGAATTTTTTTTTTGACCAATTCGTTATGATGTGCGCTGAAGACCAGCTGTTAAGAAACAGAATGAAAACTTCGCTTCCATCAGTAGCTCACGCTCTCGAGAAAAAAACTTAATTCAAATCGGTGATTTCACGTTTCCATTTGGCAGGGTAACAGCAAAGACACATAGGGTGATGGTGGAGCAAGTGTTTCTGTCGCTTCTTAATCAGTAACTTTTTTTCGTGGCGTTGTTGTTGCCGTTCCCATTCACGATGTGAAAGCTACGTACGGCTTACGCAAATACCTTATCTCTTGGAATATCACTTGAAAAATCACCTTAACTGAAAGTTAACCTGTTTTTGATTATAGTATTTCGAGTATAATCGTTACGCGGTGGGTGGGTGAAGGGAAGAGGGAAAATTTATGGCCGGCTTGAGCAATATATGCTATACTGTGATGTGGCTAGCGGAGTTTAACTGAAGCACTTTAGTCTCTTTTTCTATGAAACTTGCCTTCTCAAAAAATTAAGATTTTCGCGAGCGTTAAAACTTAAATTACCATTAACTCAAATGAAACTGTTTAAATGTGGTCATCAAGACAGTGCAAGCTTCTCTTTAAAGTGGGCCAAGTCAGATGCTTGGCAACACTACGTAGCCGGTGGAGAATGTTCTCTGCCGTCATAGGTCTTGAGAAACAGGAGTACAAGTGATAATTCGCTCTTGGATTTAAGGTGGGGTACACGTAAATTAGAGCGAAATTTGAAGGAGTTTGAAGAAGGGATTGAAATGTTAAAGAAGTGTTTTGAAACACCACCAGGCAATTGACACCCCACAACGGCACTGCAGGTTGCTGGGGATCTTCTTGCTGTCCGTCTACTAATTTCTAACTTCATATTCCAATTTTAAACCTTCATTAAATCTTCCTTTTTTTTCTTATTTCCCTAAATTTAACTAATCCTTTGAGAAAAATTATCTCTTCCCAAATATACCTAAAAATCATCCAAAACATCACAAACTGGTGTCCCACAACACAGGTTCGTGAGATGAGCATAGGGATTTTTGATTGAAACGCGAACGAGTTATTAACATTAAATCCGTGTTAAGCGACCTAAAAATGCATGGTGTTCAGGTGCAATCCTGGATATTCGTTGACTGGTCTAGCATAACGTTAACAATATCTGTGAACATGGCATGGCATGGGTCACACCAGCACAGATAGGGTCATCTACGACAGATCTGATTTATTACACCGGAAATCACGACCACCAAAAAATAAAGGCTCCCAGTTGCTGCAAGATTAGCGTTGCCATATCAATGCCCCAGGCCAAGGTTCTGCCAGTTTATGTTCATTGAATGTACCGTGCCAGCCATGCGTTCACCGTTTGATCTTTGCGCCGTCATCGAATCTGTTTTATCAGTCGATCAACTGTTGCGATGATAGTCTTGCTTTGGAACAAAGAATAATATTATATAATAATAGAGAATTGTTCTGATTGAGTTGTTTAGTAGTTTACGCTGGATTCAAGACAGCAGTGATTTTCCGACGCACACGCCTCAATTCATCAAGATAGAGCTTGGGTGTCTAATTATATATAAAAAAGGTTAATTGATAATAAAGTGATCAAAGTACCGGCTGCTGCTGAACATGAAGCGATAACTGGAGCTGTTTTGGGGGGCGTTTGAGGTTGCTTCTGGAATACTAAAATTTGCTGATAAGTCTCCATACACCTTCTTTTCATTAGCACGTAATTTGTGGCTGTTAGTAGATTAGTTATGGCCGATAAGGACGACCTGCAAGCTATATTCCCAGACGAAATTAGTTTGCCGAACACTTGAGGGCTCGAGGTCAAAATTTTACGCACCTGTATATCTACAGCTACTGTATGTGAAAACCTGTCCAGTTTACCCTCTCAACCATAATTGTCTACATAACACATACGTTAGAAGGCATCTCTTCAGATGAATGTGCGGTTTCGTGTGGGTTTTGAGCTCTCAAAAGTTTGGATGCGCGCGAACTCGCCCCATCTTGCACCCATCCAAAATCATGTCGGAAATCGGATTTTTCAGCGCTCAAAAACCACACAGATAAGCTACGTACAGATAGGTGAGAGCACGACTCACATGGCACTTTAAAAAGAAAGACTACTCGTAAAACTAACAACTTTGTTGGCTAACGATCCATGACCGACTGAACTGCACTATTAAACTGAAGGAACAAGAAGCAAACAGTCTATATTATACAAATACAATAACTACAGTTTCCACGTTTGCCTTTGTCGTCTGATGAAATCAAGTTCGTCTCGATCAGTCGTGTTGTTTTGTTTTCTTTGGACCACGCTTTTTTTTTTCTTAATTTAGTGTTATCACTACAAGCGCTACCATAGCGTTCCAGAACTGTTCAACTGACATTCTTGCGTCAGTCCTTTTTGTTCGTGATCGTTTGTTTATTTTACTGCGATTATTGCGGTTTTCCCGTTTATTTTTATAGCTCGCTGACCCTCCTCCGCCCATCACCTCCAAACACATTGTTAAAAATAGCCTGGCATGTTGAATGAAGCCCAGTTTGGGGCAGCAAAACAAACTGGACCTTCAGATTTTAAACGGAAAAGAGAACGTCATCAAGGAGGAGCATTTCGCGTGACGCCGACTGAGACCCCTGAGTTGTGGCTTAACAAAACTGTTAGTGATAAGAACAATTTTCATAGGTTGTAGGAATACACAAGGAATGAGATAATGACAATAATCCAATTAAAATGGTCTATTTTTGTCTGTCACTCAGAATAGAAACTCGCGGAAATGTTAGTCTTGCACAGCATAATAAAGAAACGGGGCAAAACTACCAACATCTACTGAAAGGGCCACTGAACGACCCGGTAACAAATCGGAAACAGTTGGTGGTTTATATTAAGAGCCCCTGAGAGAGCATGGTCACTTTCGGCTTTAATTGCAATTGAGCCAATCAGCTGTCTCCGGTTAAATGTTGAGTGCGCGGGGATGCAAATACTTAACAGATCTTAACAGGTATAAGGCAAGTGAAATAATAATAATAATAATAATAATAATAATAATAATAATAATAATAATAATAATAAAATAAAGCAAAACAAAAAAAAAAGGTGATATAAAGCACGACAATTAACCATGAAGACTTCAGTAGCCCAATACCATGTCAATTTTTGAGAATGAGTATGTCAAAGGGGATTTTACTCTGTTATATTCTTCTCACACTTGTACTTAGATTATGATTTATTTTTTTCACTGTTATACGCATTACTGAAAACCTAGCTGTGGTTCTATCCCTTCTTTCAAGTTCATTCGTAAAAATCTCTTCAATCTATTCAGTTATCAATATACCGGTAGCCACATTACCGCCCACAAGGGCTACTTAAATTCGAATGTCTCTCAACTACTAGGAAAAAGTAATCCCTTTTTGTTTTGTGGCTCCTATCAAGTTCACCGATGATGAAAAATAGCCTCCTTCTACCGACCCTAGATGATTTTTAGGTGTAGAATTCAAAGGATGTATTGTAATAAAAGGACGTCTATGATGGGTCAAAAAAATCAAATACGCACCGCCAAGTTAAACGCGACAGCGGTTTTGTTCACAGAACATGCGCATGGGAATGTCCTGAGGAGAGTGATCGATGCGTGGAAGTGTCAGTCAAGTGAAACATGCGAGCAAAGTGCAGTGGTGGACAGACTCGGTTTACTGAAAAAAGCTTTTAAAACCTACTTGCCACCAAGCTATGCTTACCGCGGTTGATTATGAGCGGTGGTCGCTTTGACTTTGAAGATGGTGGAACTTACTGCGGAGAATGGAAAAACAGCAAAGCACACGGCTATGGGATCTGTACGGGACCAAAGGGACAGGCTCGCTACGAGGGATCGTGGCACAACGGTTTTGAACTCAGCGGAGTCTATGTCTGGCCAAACGGCCATCGCTTCGAGGGCGAATGGTTCGGCGGCCGCAGACACGGGCTTGGGGTTGAGTATCGGGGAAAGTGGACGTACCAAGGTGAATGGGAGGAAGGTTTTAAAGCGCGATACGGTGTACAGAAATCACAGAGCGGGGCTCGTTACGAAGGAAGCTGGACCTCTGGATTGCAAGAAGGATATGGCATTGAGATCTATGCCGATGGAGGTAAGTTTTTGTCCAAATTGACTAGTGTAAGTGTGGCCCTGGGAGGCAATAGCTGCTGCTATATCTGGGAGCAGATAAGATTCACGCAACTGACTTGCGCTGGCTTGTCTTGGAAGAAAATTAACTCAATTGATCATTTGTGTCACTAGACATGATACATGCCTAGTGGCTGCCTTTTATGTTATTTTGAAATCCTTTCTCTTGCTTCCTGCCTCAAGCATTGCGCCTTGCTAACCTATCTCAATTTCTTTCATTTGCTCTTGTTATGCCACATTAAACGAAGTTTAACGTTTTACGGGATTTCCTTTTTCCGGATTTTAATAGAGGAGCTATATGTGCCCATGGAAAAAAACCAATTTGACAATTTTCGGAATTGAGAAGAGAATTGAACTTGCTAATTAAGCTTATTTTGCAAAATTCGAATGTTGCCTAGATCCTGCTTTGATTGCCGCAGAGCCTGTATCAATGTTTGTGGTAATCGACCAGAGATTTGATTTAACTTATACAAGCGATGTTTCTGATCTTGCTTTGAATCCAAACTCCCTCAAATATGGTTGAAGCGAAAAGAATCACATTCAAGTCGATCGTAGACCGCAGTTTTCAGCTATTTGATTGATTGTCACCAAATAGCTTTCACCGAGACAGTCTAACATCTGTGAAAATGCTTAAGTTATTATTTTATTCGAGACGAAAAGTCAAAACTTTTATATGAATTCAACAAAGTTAACAAAAGCAAACTTGCTTTGCCTTGCGTCACAAACTAGCTCTCTAAATTGCCTTTCGTTTCCAACAATGAACATTTTTATCGCAGATGTTTTAGTGTCGTAGGCGCAGATCTTGTCCAGATTTGTCTATTTCGCAGACTAGTGTACGCTTGACTTGTCCAGCAGAATTTCAAATAATATTGGTGACTGTTTAATTCTTCGGCTCAAGCAAGCATTATTTGTTCGTCTGTTTGGCTAATATTTGGAAGTGTCACAAACATGTGGATACGGTTTTTGAAGATGTGTTTATAAGAGATTATTCAGTAAAACACTCGAATTTGCAGCGGTGGTAGAAACGTTGCGAGTTTGTAGCAGTTTGTCAATCGCAAAGATCTGCAGCATAGTGCTTAAACAGATCCAAATGGAAGCTCGTCACTCGCGTTCTCTGGTTCTGTGCCCAAAGTGACGATCTGTCATCGCACTAAACGGCTGTTGATATTTTCATCGATCGCTTTTGTCAATGAAGGGACGCTTTAGCAGGAGTCATTTCCAACTTCCAGCGTTCTAGAATGCGCTGAAACTTTTTCGAAGCCGGAATGTTTAGGTGCGTCACCGTTGGAGAGATAACTATTGATTGTGCTGTCAGCTTTTATTGTTCGGTATGTGGCCTTTGAATGATTGTATGGCATATTTCAATTTTGGAATTGCTCTGTGTTACAATAGGTCGTTCTGTGCTTCGTATGGTTTCTTCCTTTTACGGTAGATAGGCTCCAGAAAACGGCTTTACTAGTGTTAAGGCGTTTGTAGAGTCGTCCATGTGTTGTTTGTTGATATCACAGGATTTGATTTCACAGATTTGTTCGCGTGATGTACAGTTGTACGGTATCTCTTTAGGGGTTTTCATTTTTGAAAGCTTCTGCATTTGTTGCAGATTGAAGTTAGCTTGTCAATAATTATCGGTGTGGTTGATGTGCACGACTGTGATTTTTCCTCATTTACATTTTAGGCAATTTTCACACATCAGAATTATCTGATTGTTACTTGATGAGTTAGTTTTCGGCGTTTGTGACATTCATGATACTTCCTGTTCATTTCTTTTGCAAAGTCACGTATATTTTCGGATAAATGCTGGCTTGTTCTAGAAATGGATTTAATTTACCAAATGAAAAGAGCCATGCATTTGAATAACTGCTGTATGACTGTAAATGTCTGTACTGTACAAACAGATCAGTACTGGTGAGCTGAAGGTTATGATGTTAATAGGATTTTGCCAAACATCTGGTAGGGTCAGTCAGCTTACATTGTAGATCAAAGAAGTGTACAGATTGCTGTCACAATTCAAGCCTCCTTGCCAGTAGTGTGTCTTGAATAAAAAGAGCTTCATATTTCAGTGATCTTTTGAGGCTTTGTACCTGAAGAATTTTTGTTATCTCAGCACTGCTGTTGTTCATTAAAAACTAGGATGTTAAGCCTGTTGATTTTACTGATAAAATTTGTAATGAGCTTGATTTTATTTCTGCTAGCAGGTTGATATAGCAACAGTTTTGTTTAGGTTTTGTTGTTTTTAGATGCACCAGCAAGGCTCCTTTTCTAATTTTGTTCGCCTCAGGTTTATTGTCACCTGCAGAGATGAAAAAATGAACTTGGCTTTTATCACTGCTTTGTTCAACAACAAGGCACTCTGTCAGCATTCAGTGTTCCACTTATATTCCAGTGATGCAGTTAATAGTTTTTGTGGCAGTCAATTAAAGCCTGCATAAGGGCTCTTAGTAACTTTTGGGGAAAAGTGTCAGAGATAAACATTGGAAGCTGATTAAATGGAAACAAGTTTTGACAAGTTTGTAGCTAAAAACTTAAGTGAGTGAGTACTTGAGCTTAAATATCCCTTTACAATCTTAATACCATTTCCCCTTTGTAACAAATTTAACCATTGTACAACTGTATTACCTGTGTAATTTGTTGGGGGTGACTTTAAGCATGCCTTTGTGCATCAGTTCATAGCTGTGATTTGCTTTAAATGCTGTGCATACACTATCAAGAATTTTTAACTTTTTTAAGGCTAGGAACTTGGTGAAAATTTTCTGATAATTTTGGATATTACCAAGTATTGCTTGTTGTCACCTGTACCATGCAGCTAAAAAATCTAAGGAGTAACTATAACAATAATTAAAAATAGAAACCAACTAAAATATCAATCAATTGATAGAACCTTTTAAATACTTTCTGCCCAAGTATAGTCACAATTTCAGGTTTATGAAGTTGCTTAAAAACTGTAAGCTTGAAACCAGGGGAGTGCAGTGTAATGAATGATTACATAATGACAGGATTCATTGCCCATATGGGAATTTTCTCAGGAAGATATATTTTTGCTTGTGCATGTATGTAAAACTGTCTTCTATACAAGAAAAGTTGCTTGGCTTATCTTCAGAAAAATGTCCTAGTTTAGATCAGACAATTTCTTTGCTTTCAAACAAATTGGAGTGCCCGTCATTTGGTATTTTTCTGTTTTAACTGGCAGTCACCTTTAACTACTCATGGCTTCTAATTCTAGTGGTGAATATCCGTAGATTTTCTATCAAGTATACTCGAAAACATACAAGCTATGTACAATGCCCTGTACACAGAGCAAAGTAAAAACTAAAAGCATGTGCAAAAGGAGCACGTATAAAATAAAATATAACGGAACCACCGCTGACCACTGGACTGCCTGAAGACATCAGACATAAGCCAGAAGGCTATAAGGCTGCTGGCAACCCACAATATACTAGCAAATGCTAACGCCATGCCATACCAACAACTGAGCAGAAACGTGCTCCTAGTCATTAACTTGGTTAAATTGCACTCACTCAACTCCATCATAATGCCCTACAAAATTGCAAAATCACTTTACAGGAAAAAAATGGAGTTCAAAGGAAAAAAAACTTCAACATCACTCACTGGGATTCGATCACCCGACCGTGCCTGCGCTCTCAACGAGTGAGCAATGTATGCCTTTGATGTACACACAACCAAATTTTAAAAGCCTTTATGGTTCACAGTCAGATTGTCTGTCAAACTAACTAAAAGGCTCTTGAACAGAGGTGTTTGCCTAAAATTGAAGTAAGATCAACTTGAACTACATTCTAAGTATTAAACTGGCTCGGATGGCCATAAAGGTTTTTTTAAATAATTTTAGTTGCAAATTTCTTGCTGTTTTATTGGGGTGAAAGTGCCTTGCTTCTGCCATGATTTTATCGTGGCACAGAAATAATTAGTATGTAGTAAATGAGGGAATGCTCTTTCCTTTCATAAATACAATTGTGATCACAGTTTGTTACCTGATCTTTCAGGATATTACTATGGACAGTGGAAAACAGGGATGCGATCTGGCTATGCAATACGGAGGGGTGAGGTTAAGCAAGAAAGCAGCAGAACAAGTCATTACAAGCGCTGTATTTCTAGACAATCTACTGAGGACAACCTTAAATCTAATGGTGTTGTACCCACGAGTGGTCAGAACAGTAAATTCCATCCACGTCACCGGAAGACCCCCTCTCAAACGTCTGACTACCAGTCACAATCCCCGAGACCTCCAAGTGAAAGTGGATCAATGAACAGTACAGCAGGGAGTGGTTCAGCAGTGTCTTACATGGAAACTGTTGAGTCTAATGGACAAATTGAAAGGGACAATAATTGCTTGATGGAGACGTATAAGGGAGAATGGAAGAATGACAAGCGTCATGGATACGGTATTATTGAATACAGTGATGGATTTAGCTATGTTGGTGAATGGAGTGAAAACATGCGTCATGGTTTGGGTGTGGCAACCTATCCAGATGGGACTAAACTTGAGGGGGAGTGGAAAAATGGTGAACTAGTTTCAGATGTAAGAAAGAAGGGCCCGTTAGTGTCCCTTGTGACTCGATTCAAGCAAAGACTCCGGGTAGTTTGTGAGGGAGCACAAGACGCAGCTGATAAGGCAGAGCAGAAGTCACATGTTGCTCTTTCTAGAGCTGCAGCATCACGGGATAAGGCTGTGGATGCAGCAAGAGCTGCTGAAAATGCTGTCAATGCAGCAGCTATGGCTAAAAAGCGTGTGAGGGGAATTATGTCAAAAATGAAAGACAAAACGTAGAAATGAAGACTTTGGTGTGATGGGATGTTTTTTGAGGCTGTCTCATGGGAGACATTTTGCACTTCCCTTGTGAGTCATGGCTCCATGTCATTTGTGCACCTGTAGCGATGTGCATTTTGACAAGGGTGCAAAATAGGGAGATATCCAAGCACAAGCTGGAATCATTTGGAAAACCACCTTCATCTTTGCAGCTTGTTGGGTTTGCAGTTTGATAAAAGTCTGGTGGCTAGAAAAATAACAACTTGAGTGAAACGCCACATTGCTTTCCAACACCATCAAACCAGGTTCTAAATAAATACAAATAAGCAGAGGTACATGTAGTAAGTTGTAACTTGAGCTGATAGCATTTAATTGCAGATATATTGAGTTCAATACTTGCCGTCAGTAAGCTGGTATACATGTATCATAGATTATTTTAAAAACGTTTAGTAACAAGGGCATGTCTGGTATCCTGGGCAGGAAATTGTTTTTGAGCAGGTTTATGTAGTTATAGATCTGTGAGAGATGCTTGCTTATCACTGATTAATAACATGACCTTGCACATGCTATGCACAGTGTACTTTTGTATATTTAGCATTGTTGCAGTTGGGAAGATACCTTCATTTTTTCTGCAGATGGGCTTGATGGTTTGTTGAAATACTACATTTCTTGTGCAGAAACACACAGTATTGAAAAAATGCATGGACTTTAATTCTATGTACACGTCTTTGTGAAATTGAAGTCAAAGAAGTCAAAGTATCACCAATGTAGGAAAACATTTTTTGAGGTAATCATGAAAATTCACATTTGGTAGAAAAAAATCAGGGTTTTCATTAATTTTTCAAGTAATAGGGGACCTGAAGAGGAGTAGCCAGGTACCCTGAGTGAATTTGATAGGCAGAGCTTTCAATTTTGCACCTAAAAAAAGCCAGGTATTCCCTTCAAAGTAGATGGGTGCCGGTACCTGGGTCCCGGCTTCTAATACAAACACTGAAAAAAATACAAAAAAAAATTATCTTCAGTTGAAAGTTCACATCTCAAGTTTTATAGCAGAAAAGATTTTTGTAATTGGGAACTTTTTTGTTTGGCTTCTGTTTGGATAGTTGCTGTAGTCCAGTAACCCATTGGATGCCTTCTAAATGCTGAATGCTAAATGCAGATATTGGTTGATTTTTTAAAGGTTTTTACCATGTTTTTAAATGTTTCAGGTGTTTCTTTCTAGCACTTGACCATCATACATGTATATCATTTACTGTGTTAAAGCCACACTGTTTAGTAGCCAGGCTTGGGAAAAATTGGTGTTGTTTTTCTTTGACAGCATTTATTAACCCATTGGCACCCGTGCCGGCCAAAACCGGCCGTAAAAACAACAAAAATGCCCCCTTTTGCCTTCATGTTTTTTGGGGAAATCATCTTCGAAAAACCAAAATTCAACCATCATAATGAAAATCAGTCCTTTTGCTAGCTTAGAAATGACTTTTTTTGTTCATATTCTTCTCCCGAGCGTAGATACAGCCTTTTGTTCCAGTGCATTCGGGCCTTCCCGACATTTTCAACATCTTGAGCCCATTGCATGCTGGGAACTAACGAGAATTTTTGACAGCGCCCGTTCCTTCCCCAATTCTTTCACATACAGCCACTCCGACCTACCGCCAAAATTTCCTGCTCGTGGTCATCTTCAGTACACAGAAATTCCAAAATATGTGGCGGTAGGTCGAGAAATTCATCAATAGTCGAGTCCCAAAGGTACTAAGTGTTCGACTGGCCAAATTCCCAGTTCGTCGAGTAACAAGCCAAATTCAACAACAAAGTACATCACCTTGCTCGATTCTTTGAGAAAGTGGACTCTTAGCTACCGTCACGCTTAATGATGCTCATCAGGCAGCCGCTAAAGATGAAAAATGGCTGTAAATTTAGCAGAAATCGCAAGCAAACCAAACTTGGGCCATTGTTGTCGCTTCACGGATAAAAAATAGCTAAGTCAAAATGACGTTTTCAGAAACCTTGAGCCTCCAGTGGCTTAGGACAGCACCACTTTTCCCTGGTAGTTCAAATAAAGAGTCACAAATTGCTATTCATCGTTTGTAGGTGGAAAATCACTCCGAAAATGTAAAAACCTCCGGTAGTCAATGGGTTAAGATTCTGTTTAGTGTCCTGTTTTCAGTACATTCAGGACAAGTGGCTTGCTTTATTTTTTGTTTGTTGTTGATGGTTTAATTTTGATGTTAAGCCATTTCAAATGAGGCAATGGTGATGTTTAAGTTTTAGGATATTATTTTTTCCTTCTAAACCCTTTATGACAAGCACTTAAAATTTGCAAGTGTTCTTCCTGTAAGCAAGGCGCTGTCCTTTGGGGTAATGAAATGTACAGTACAGTAAAAATAAATCAATGATACAATACATGCAGTTTAATTCCAATCCTCAAGAGCAGGGCTGTGCTCTAGCAGCACCAGGGGGCCCCTGGTGACTTAATTTTGCCCTTGGATGACAAGGTAATCTTAGTTTCTGTGCAGAATGTAAATGCTGGGTACTCTGGATTTCAGAGGTTCAGAGCTTTTGGGCTCCCATAATTTTTTCGTAGAGCACAGTCTTGCTCAGTGGGCTTTTTAAAACTTGAGGGTGGCATCCATGTTGCAAGAACTTCATCCTTGTTGGAATTTAAAAATAATTGTCATGTCCAGTGATTATTGTCATGTCACTTTGGTGATTTTGCTTCAGTTTGTCTGTATTTGTTTTTTCGTTTTCCTTTTTTGTCATTAGGCATGCTTTCTAGTTGTTACACACATCCAAAATTAATAGTATCTTGTTTTGATTGACTGGTTGCATTATCCCTTTGTCTGCATCCCAGTTGGTATACAAAATAAGGTTTGCAAATTAAATGCCATCTGTTTTGCTTTGTAGGCTTTGATACTATTTTGGTCTTCAGTTGTTGAAACTGAATTAATTTTATATTAGTTTGATACCCTGGCCACTCAGTAAATAAATATAATGTATTGTAATTGTGTATCAATGATACGCTATTGGCACAAGTAGTGCAAATCTTGCTCGTAGTGAACGGTAATAATTCACCAAATTCCAATTTGATTTGGAACACACAACTCTGAATGAGTTCATGTGAGCTCCTTGATGCCCTGTGCATAAGTAAATAATTTCCATAAATTTGACTGACTGGTAACAGGCAGAAAACAAGTCAGCAGAAAACAAGTAAGCAGTCTCATGAGTTCAGATTGCATGGTTCAGTCTCTGAAAACCTAGATAAATAAGGTTTTTGCAAAAGAGTGTATATTGCTTTTTTGCCTTAAAATCCAAATCTCTCCATATTTTGCTCTACTTTGGCGGTACAGACTGGTTATAGTGTCTGAAATGAATTTCTGCACTTATTTTGCGATTTAGAGGCCTGGATTCAGCAAATTAGTGTATGACTTTTGCCTAAAACTGAACCAACTCAAATCAAAAGAAATCAACCGTGCATCACGTCCTTTTGTTTCTGTTTCTTAAGATTATGGGAAAAGTCATGAGCTAATTCTTCAGATCCTAGCTATCTAATCACAAAATAAGTCCAGAACTTCATTTCTGACACCATTTCCAGTCTAAATGACAAAGTAGAGTGAGTTAAGACATATATTGGATCTTAAGGCAAAAAAGTGATATATGTCCCTTTTGCAGAATACCCTTCAATTGCTTAAAAGTGAGGTCACAGTTTTGCACTCCACATTGTGCAGTATTTGTAAAGAAAGTAATGTAAAGTAACTGTTTTTGAAGAATTTGTTTCTATTTTTTTAGCACTCGGCGTGCTCTCAGCTGGTTTGGAGGTTTTTAAAACTTTAGGTATATTAGAACTGGTCAGAGTGAGAAAAGCCAACCAGGTCAATCAGAAAAGGTTTTATTTTTGTACAATAATTAGCTGGAAATTACAAAGTGATGGGAGTAAAGTATTTTTATAGCAATAAATTGCACTGACTGTTGTTCATTTATTTAGACTAAAGACTTGTTTTTGCACTCAAGTGAGATTTGCATTGTTCTGAGGTGGGTTGCTCACTCCATGCATGAGGTCACTCAGTGGCACATGATTTTGTTGGTGTCTCATTTCACAGTAAAGGGGCTACAGTATGTCATATTTTTTAAATGTTACTTTGAAAAGCTGAAAGGCATATTGGAAGCAAAGACAACCTAAAAATGATGGTTCTGGTTGGGGAAAGAGAGAATTGAAATGGATTGCAACTTGAACAAATTGGACCAAGCTTTACTCAAGTTTTTTTGCTTATTTCATGGAAAAAAAAAAGCCAAATGCTGATTATGGTTTGTTCATCGTTTGAGAAAATAACTAAAGTCCCACCTTAAGCCAACAGCTAAAAAAGGCCATCATGGGGTTTTTCGCATTAAATTTTTCGAATCTTATGGTAATCCACATTAAAGCGAATGAGTTACAGATTTTTATCACTTTACTGTAATTTTGTTTCAAGGTGGTCTTATACAATAGAAAATGTATGGAAATCATAGGTTTTTTGCTAAAGTGAGTGGGGGAGGAGGGTATTAAAACAAAGATGTTGATCGGGGACTGGGTATTGTTGTGCATGTATCTTGTCACATGACTCACGTGGCTATACTCGACTCTGGTCGGCCGATTCGCCTTGGAATGTGTCAAAATTGTCCTAAATTGCTGTGTTTTGGGTCATTTGCTGGTACCGGAGCTCATCATCAAGGGCTGAGAAGGCTTAAACCTTGCCAATTCCAAAGAACCGCTTATTGGCGCTGCGAATACAACAAATTTTGTTCGAATGCTCGCTTGAATCTGGGGTCGGTACATTTCACTGACCCCCAGTCCATGGACTACCATGATGGATTACCGAAATGGACTACCTATATGGACTGCTAAATGGACTACCAAAAATGGACTACCCTTAATTACTTACCTTGAAAAAAAAATTAGTAAAGTTTGGTTGTTTTCATCGATTGATCTTCACCATCTTGATATTTTTTAAATGCTGCTGTTCAGCTGTTCTGCAGGCGCATTCACTCGTCATGCATGATGGCTGACAGGCTGCAGCTGTAGTAAAAATGTGATTTATAATCTTCCAGATGATTCCTTGCCTGGCTGTCATGATGTTCAAAATGGTAAGTGACAGAAGAAGATACAACTCAAAAATAGATCACATGACCAGGCCCAGGGGGTACTCCCTGAAAAATTGGGTGGGGGTGCAGCCTGCTTCCCAAAAGCCTTACCTTATTTAAAGTGCACCTAGCCCCCAAGAATAGTTTTTTTTTCCGCTAATATAATACTTTGTACATATTCCAAAAACATGTAGCATTTATTTCCAGCCTTAAGAGTTTTTTATGGGGCTTACGATAAACTATGCATCATTTGGTACACGACCAAGTCAGCTGGGGCATAGGTCTATTCCCCAGTTGACTATTATGTATGCATGTTGCGATGAAAATCAGTTTGTGACTTTAACTGGGGAAAAGACTCACACTCCTTACTAGCTTGATCGTGTGACAGACGACGGCTAATGTCGTAACTTTTACAGCCTGTAAAAAGTCGAGATTTGGTTATAAAAAATTAAAGGTGCAATGCGTTTTGAATAGGTGCAAAGATTAATTTTAGCGAAAAAAAATATTTCAGTGTTGGTGGCACTTAAAGACCAAAATATCTGTGATTTTCCCTACCCTATCTATAACGAACGATTATAATCAAATTTTTGCTCACCATCCAGCATGTCAGCCATCACACGGGACGAATGAATACGCCTGCAGAACAGCTGACCAGCAGCATTTAAAAAATAACAAGCTGGTGAAGATCACGATCAATCGATGAAAACAACCAAACTTTACTAATTTTTTTTTCAAGGTAGGTAATTAAGGGTAGTCCATTTTTGGTAGTCCATTTAGCAGTCCATATAGGTAGTCCATTTCAGTAGTCCATCATGGTAGTCCATGGACTGGGGGTCAGTGAAATGTACCGACCCCTTGAATCTGCTGACAGTTTGTTGGCGTGCAGATGTGCCTTGTCTCACCGAGCTCTAATCTTCACTGGCAGAAGTTTCATTGAATGCTGAAGATGCCCGAACAACTTTTGGTGCAGGATTGAAGTCTGGTCTGAGACTTGTCAGAAAATGGTCAATCGTTTTGGAGTCGCCTTTCCAGCTCAAAGACATGTGGACTTTCCCAGGATGCAACGGGGTCAGAGGGTTGTTGATAAAAAGGGAACTGATAGAGGTCTTGTTTGGCTTTTTTTTTTTTCCAAACTTCCCCTTTAATTTGGAGGCAGAGGAGCTGTTTTGTAATGTTTACTCTCTGAATAAAGGATTCAGTTGAAAAAAGACTTGTCCAGACTGCTTGTTTGCGAGGTAAGATTTTCATTTAATTCTTGCACTGTAGCAAAGATATCAGTGATGTCACCTATTTTTATTAATATATCAAGCAGAGAGTTATTGGCTGGTGAAACAAAGAATTCTTTTGTTTAACGTTTTGAACCTTTAAATAACAAACAATGTTTGTAAACAAATATCTTCCCTATTTTGGAGCTGAATACGTTGTTTTCATTCAATTGCTATTACTTTGCTGGAGAAGTACACTGTCATACCTGTTTGCTTTTGTTTCCTTTGCTGTATGTGTAACAAACACTTTTGCACTGATTATGTTGGAAAAGATGCCAAAACTTGACCACAGCAATTTTTTTCATGACCCTATGTAGATTTCAAATTTGAAACTGGCATGGAATTTGTAGATGTCAAAAAATTACTTTCCATGCTTTTTAGGGCTCACATTTAAGGTACATAACCTTCTATGCAATGAAACAGAATAAAGCCAATCTGTTGATTCTTCCAAAGATTGAGCATGGTAGGTATAGGCCAAAAACAGCCATTATTTGCAAAGGTAAACTTTGAAGATTTTTCTCTCTGCAAATAACCAGAGTCAGTCCACTAGTTTAGGTTCACAGCATAGATCAATGCAAACAAAATTTGTAAAAAATTGTTTCTTGACTCACTAAGGTAAGGTACGTTTTTAATTGGGTGGGGTGGGCCGGGGTATTTTAGAAATTTTTGGCCAAAAAAGTCGTGGCCCTCCCACTTCCCACATTGGATTTATGCATGACCCTTCATAAATACCTCAACAAAATTTTTTAATTTTTTAAACAATTTTTTTATTTTTTTTTTTTTTTTAATTTTTTAAGCAAAAACTAGTGAGCAGCACGCAGCAACAGATCTTGTCAATTTTGTTTATTATCCGACCGGTTTTGTCTGATCAGACAGACTTCATCAGGGATTTAACAAGATTACAAATTGAACTACTTTTATACTAAACATTTACAGTATAAAGCACGTTCAAAGTAGGGTGTGAACAGTTAAATCGCGACCCCCAAAATTAACTATTGCACATTTTGTAACACAGGATTTATGGGGTCGGTACATTTCACTGACCCCCAGTCCATGGACTACCATGATGGACTACCGAAATGGACTACCTATATGGACTGCTAAATGGACTACCTATATGGACTGCTAAATGGACTACCTATATGGACTGCTAAATGGACTACCAAAAATGGACTACCCTTAATTACCTACCTTGAAAAAAAAAAAGTAAAGTTTGGTTGTTTTCATCGATTGATCGTGATCTCCACCATCTTGTTATTTTTTAAATGCTGCTGGTCAGCTTTTCTGCAGGCGCATTCACTCGTCGTGCATGATGGCTGACAGGCTGCAGCTGGAGTAAAAATTTGATTTATAATCTTCCAGGTGATTCCTTACCTGGCTGTCATGATGCTCAAAATGGTAAGTGACAGAAGAAGATACAACTCAAAAACAGATCACATGACCAGGCCCAGGGGGGTACTCCCTGAAAAATTGGGTGGGGGTGCAGCCTGCTTCCCAAAAGCCTTACCTTATTTAAAGTGCACCTAGCCCCAAGAATAGTTATTTTTTCCCGCTATTGTAGTACTTTGTACATATTCCAAAAACATGTAGAATTTATTTTCAGCCTTCAGAGTTTTTTATGGGGCTTACGATAAACTGTGCATCATTTGGTACACGACCAAGTCAGCTGGGGCGTGGGTCTATTCCCCAGTTGACTATTATTTATGCATGTTTACAAAGACGTAGCGCGATGATCAGTTTGTGACTTTAACTGGGGAAAAGACCCACGCTCCTTACTAGCTTGATCGTGTGACAGATGACGGCTAGATGTCGTAACTTTTACAGCCTGTAAAAAGTCGATATTTGGTTAAAAAAAAAAATTAATGGCGCATTGTGTTTTGAATAGGTGTAAAGATTAAATTTAGCGAAAAAAAATATTTCGGTGTTAGGGGCACTTAAAGACCAAAATATCTGTGATTTTCCCTACCCTATTTATAACAAACGGTTATAAATTCAAATTTGTACTGACCATCCAGCGTGTCAGCCATCACACGAGAGGAATGAATACGCCTGCAGAACAGCTGACCAGCAGCATTTAAAAAATAACAAGATGGTGGAGATCACGATCAATCGATGAAAACAACCAAACTTTACTTTTTTTTTTTTCAAGGTAGGTAATTAAGGGTAGTCCATTTTTGGTAGTCCATTTAGCAGTCCATATAGGTAGTCCATTTAGCAGTCCATATAGGTAGTCCATTTAGCAGTCCATATAGGTAGTCCATTTAGCAGTCCATATAGGTAGTCCATTTCGGTAGTCCATCATGGTAGTCCATGGACTGGGGGTCAGTGAAATGTACCGACCCGGATTTATGTTGTATCCTGTGCGTATTTGTTTGTGGGTGTTTTTTGCTGTTCACACCCTACTCTGAACGTGCTTTATACTGTAAATGTTTAGTATAAAAGTAGTTCAATTTGTAATCTTGTTAAATCCCTGATGAAGTCTGTCTGATCAGACGAAACCGGTCGGATAATAAACAAAACTGACAAGATCTGTTGCTGTGTGCTGCTCACTAGTTTTTGTTTAAAAAATTAAAAACTCGGCTGCGTATCAAACAGGTTTGACCCTCCCCAATTTGTAAAATATTTACTAATGACCCTCCCCTCTAAAGCCCTGGCCCACCCCCCCCCCCCCCCCCCAATAAAAAACGTACCTTCCCTAAGTGTTTTTGCTCATTTAGTTTTTCCAAGGAAGTACCATTAAGGGGGACTAACTTAACTACAAAATGAGCTAACATAGTTGCTATGGAAAGTTCCCAACGCTCATATCTTGGAAACCCTAACTTGCACAGGCAAGCTGACGTCTGGCTATGTTTTTACAATCAAAAAGGTTTACAAGATTTTCAAGTCACAAGCATATTTGGTAAGTCACGTGACCAGAACAGAAAAAGGCCTGAAACTCGAGTGGCGTACACTTCTGGATATCGAAAATGGTGCCAATGGTTAACAATCGCCAAGGTGCAAAACTCTACGTATCGATTTTTGGAAATTCGCATTTTTCTGAGATTTATGACGTCATAAGCATGCAAATTCATACCATTTCATCATTATCATTGCAGTTATGTACGTTAACAACAATTGCGTAGGCTTGTAAAGAAGGCTGGAATATCTCCGACTGGCAAAAAAAATCGGAACTTCACATAATTTTCTCCAAGTTTTAGGGATTTTTCTCTCTAAGGCGCAGTTGGGGCCTGGGGCAAGTTACGCATGTGCAATAGCAATTTATTAATTTTACATGTTCACCTCTTCGCACGTTTCACCAATACAGTGGCAAAAACACCGAAAAACTGTTTTACAAATACAGTCCGCAAAAATCCCTTGGCAACAACGCTAAGTCTAGTTAAGTTAGTCCCCCCTTAAAGACAGCTGACAAAAGCTTGTTCTGTTTCCATGGCAACCAGACACTCAGATATGATTGTGTTTGACATCATGGCAACAAGTTGCATAATGGTGGTTTCTACCGAGTTAGTTTGATTTTGGAGAAAAAGGTGGTGGAAGTGGAAGACCTCCTTAAGGGGCCATTATACCTGGATGTTGATGAAATAAGAAGTGACTTGATGAAGAAATTAAAAAGGGAAAATAAGGAATACACAAACACTCAGACAGTCTACTACAACACAGGTTCATGTCAGGTTCAGGATGAACTGTTCGGTGTTTGTCCATTAATTTTTAACCTCCAAATTTAAGTTTTAATCACCGTAAAATCTTCATTTTTCTCACAATCCTTTTCAATCACTCTCCCCTCCCACCTTCTCTTCTTCCTCACAACACTAAAAATCACCCAAAAATTCTGAGATATTTATGATGGCTTTTTTGGATTGCATGAAATCTTGAGAAGATAATAAGGAGAAAAGGTCAAAAGGTGACAAAAACGTTGCATTCAGGTGTAACACCCCTTAATATGTTTCTTTTGGTGTTCTTGAAGGATTTTGGTTTTGAGGAAAGGTACCTCAGAGTACTTAGTTTGATTGTGAATCCAAAACGTGTTATAGGCCCCTTGCTCTTGAACTTGAAATTATCCCAACTGATTTGAAAGAAATATCATGCGACGGATGGTGCATGGGTTTGTATGGCTGTTGGTTTCTTCAAAATGAGCTCGTATTGTACAGTTCGCACTCGGCCGCAACTTCGCAACTACAATATTTGGTCGTGGGAAGTCTGGGTTTAACAGGAACTTGCAACATGTTGATGTAGTGCATGTAAAGAGTGTGTCTATTGGGTGTGGGTAAAGTGGAACGCTTGCTGTGCATTGCTGGATTCTTGAAAGCAAATTCTGCGTAAGATACATGACATAACTCGATTGTTCTTTGTCTTACGAAAATGGCGCTACACGGTTTGAGTCCATACATACTAGTTATGCAACGCTTTCGAGTGGTATACCGTGGAATATCCCACGAGTCACTTGTATTTTCTTGGTATACACACGAGCCTTTAGGCGAGTGTGTATGCAGAGAAACTACAAGTGACGAGTGGGATCTTCCACGGTATACCACGAGAAAGGATTGCATAACTATTTTATACCATGCCATAGAAAATACAGTGGCCAGCAAGGCCAGCATAGGTGGGAATCTCAACGCATGATGGGAAGGTTGGGTGTGATACTGTTGAATTGCATTGATTGATGGGAAAGTTTGGTGGAATACTGACGTATATACAACGGCTTTCCTGCATTCTGATTCGCTGTATTTTCTATGGCATGGTATAAAACATAGTATTGAATGCATGCCAAATTAGCACTTTGTGCACACAGCAAACAAAACGCCTCTAAACTCTTGGTTAAGGAAACTATACAATGCCCAGTCGCATGCGGAGTTCTCGTAACACACCCACTTTACACTGATTTGACGATGTGACTTGCATACCGAGGTTTGGGAGGTATTTCTCCAAGTCCAGTCGCACAGTACACCCAACCTGTACCAGAGGTTGAGCGAGATGCGAAAAAATAAGCGCGTATGATACTAAACAGATGCTCAAAGGTAGGAGATTGTCAGATTGTCAAAAATCAGTAAAGGAATACCGTGGTAGAGGGAAACGTAAAAAGGCAGATTTGTCTTCGTAGTGGGATGGGTTTTTCCACGCAAAAAAGCTTCCAATGCCACTTGAGATAGCGTTAAACCAAACGACGCAAACCGCAGAAAGCGCCTTCTTCGGGATGATAACGGCACTGTGAGCAAAAAGACGAGAAATGGTGAGATAGGGCTCCACACTAATGGCCGCCAAGCTGTACCAAAACAAACGAACATCTCGTGTCAACCATGAATCCTTCGTCGCCGCGACGTGGTTGGCCATGAAGGGTCGTTCACGATACGAACCTACTCCAACGGCATAACAGTCACGGCTTGGAGGATGTCTGCTGTTATTAGCGACAGCAAAAACGAGTTCGCTCACGTACAGATACTCCCACTCAATAATAATAATAATAATAATAATAATAATAATAATAATAATAATAATAATAATAATTACAATAAAAGTAATACCTATTTACAACTATCATAGACTAAAAATTTTGATGAAATAAAGAAAAATATTAAAAGATCCTTGAATACTAATTTACAAGCTCAACGCCATTATCAGACTTTCTAAAACAAGACGCTCTATGAGCGTTAACTCGGGATACTTTTGTGCTGCAGAAGCCGGACGCACGCTTTCTGATTCTCGAAACTATCCGGCTAGTGGTTTGCTTTTGGGTTCACATAAGGCCTTTTTGTTCACGTACGAGCAAAGTTTGAGAGTTGCCATCCATATTCGTTGTCAGCTGTTGTTGTTTACTTCTAAATTAAGTGGCAACATTTGGAGTTTTTTCTCTCTGCGAAGCTTGAAAACATTCGCATAGACACTTCTCTTAACATATTGGATATTCAAAACTCGAAAACACAAGGCGAATCGTTTCCGTGTATGTGATATGTTTCTCAGAAGCTATCCAGATGTCACGCATTGTAAAAAGAACTCGAAATTCAAACTGCTCTATTTTCAAAACAAAGCGTGTTACTTGGCTTAAAATGTCATTTGCCTGATGAAGGTAAAAATCTAAAAAACCAAAAATTCGCAAACTTCTCTCTAAATATAGAACTGTCACAGCGATTGAGTTGTGGTATAAACCGGATCAAATTACATCAAAATTCTAAATATAGAACTGTCACAACGTTCTAATTCGAGTCACTCCATTTAACTATGTTCGAGTCGATACTCACAGCACGTGCGAGGCTTCCAACCTTGTCTTAAATTCGGCAAACCTTTTCACGCGGACAGTCTGTACTGTATTAAAATCTAGCTTCACAACTTTACAAAGATAAGTGCAGGAAAATTTGTTCCGGCGGTCGAAGTGGATTATTTAACCTTGAGTGTTCACTTGCGGTCACGTATTAAATGAAGGTATCACATTACGAAAACAACTTTTTGCAAATCCAAATCTGTAATTTTTCTGTCACAGCATTCGAATTCGACTTGTGATATCGATTAGCCAATAAGCACTACACTTGCGAGGCTACCAACGTTTTCTTAACACTCGGCAAACCTTTTCACGGGGACAGGCTGTGCTGTATTAAAATATCTAGCTTCACAACTCAAACACGATGAATTTGCATAACTCGAAAACAACCGTCGCATGATGTTAGCCTTTCGACCTTTGGACTATGTGGTTTGCTTTAACCAATGAACACACCGCCACGTGCCTGCTATTGTGCATTGGCCAATCCAAACACCGGAACGTCATTGTATTGTGCATTTTGCTGCACAGGAAAAAAAAACTGACACATTTTATAACTCGGTATACTTACAGTATCCCGAGTAATTAGCGGACGCACTATCATAGGCAAACATTTTGAGGAATTAAAAATATTAAAGAGATCCTAAAATACTAATTTACAAGCTCACTTTCTAAAATTAGTGGACACACGCTTGGCAAGCGTTTAAGCGGCAGTCATCAATGAAATCCCCTTGTGGAATTTTGTGGAAGGATGTCCTGGAACCTCTTACGCATGTGCGTACCGACCTTCAATCAATCAATCAATCAATCAATATATTTAACGTGGTCAGTACACTTAGCTAAAAAGCTAGTTTACAGGTACGCCACGAAATAAAAAGAGAAAAAAGAAATTATAAAAGCCTTTTGAAGGTGTATAAGTTTAAATAAATTAAGATAAGAACTAACTAATATTGAAATATAAGAATTTAACAATATTGTCACTAAGTAAAATGTATAAAAAATGTGATCATTAAAAGCAGTTAAAATATAATTAAGGATAGATCCTCATCGTACTCAGAGTCCCGTGAGATCTAATGCTTTTAAGTAGTTTTTAAAAGTAGTGTATATTTGTATCTTTCGAGACTCGTCCGGTAAAGCGTTCCACAATTTCGATGCAGCGTATCTCCATGATCTTAAGCCGGAGGTTGTTGATTTTACTTTTGGAAGGTCCAGTATTGTGGTGCCCCTAAGGTTATAAGTGGAGCACCTTACTGTTATAAGATCACGTAAGCTTGTAGGTCCTGCATCGCTGGCTAATATCTTGAAAACAGTGGACAATATTTTCGCTAATAGCTGTTCACGAAGACTTGAGAGACCGATACGCTTACAAAGTTCCCCATAAGGCGAGGACTTATCTCTAAAAACAAAACGGAGCGCACGTTAATTCACCATCTCTAACTTGTCAGCTGACTTCTTGATGCGAATGATATATGAAATGAATCATATATGAACTGCGGAAATGAAATCAAATGAAGAATGATCCTCGCAGTAGTGAACGCAATTTATGCAATTGCGAAAAGAAGCCTGAAAAAAAAAATTCAGGACTTAAACGGGGTTTGAACCCGTGACCTCGCGATTACCGGCGCGATGCTCTAACCAACTGAGCTATGAAGCCACTGATGTTGGGAGCAGGTCAATTGTGGGTGCATATGATCCCGTGAAAGAAATGAGTGCGAATGATATATGAAATGAATCATATATGAACTGCGGAAATGAAATCAAATGAAGAATGATCCTCGCAGTAGTGAACGCAATTTATGCAATTGCGAAAAGAAGCCTGAAAAAAAAAATTCAGGACTTCAACTGGGTTTGAACCCGTGACCTCGCGATTACCGGTGCGATGCTCTAACCAACTGAGCTTGAAGCCACTGACGTTGGGAGCAGGTCAATTGTGGGTTTCTTTCACGGGATCATATGAACCCACAATTGACCTGCTCCCAACGTCAGTGGCTTCATAGCTCAGTTGGTTAGAGCATCGCACCGGTAACCGCGAGGTCACGGGTTCAAACCCCGTTTAAGTCCTGAATTTTTTTTTCAGGCTTCTTTTCGAAATTGCATAAATTGCGTTCACTACTGCGAGGATCATTCTTCATTTGATGACTTCTTATTACAGAAGTGCCACGTTTCAGAGCAGTAATTAAAGTGTGGTAGAATAAAAGCTTTATAAAGATCCCTTCTAGTCTCAAAAGGCAACAGTTTCTGCATCCTTTTTAATACAGCGATCTGTTGACTGACTTTTCTACATATTTTAGCAATGTGCTTTTCAAAATTTAAGTTATCATCGATTGTCACGCCAAGACGTTCCATTGTGTTGGATGTGGGAAGTTGAGACTCTTCACACTTGAACACTGGTTCATCAGTTCCTTTGTTTTTTCCCAACACCATCGACCTTAAATTCTCAAAAGAAAGCAATGTTCTAATCCAAGTAATAGTGACGTGATAAGGTTCCTCATTCTTCTCTGAGAGCTTCTCGGCTAAGCGTTTGAGGAAGCAGTTGCAGTCGGCTCCCATCCCACCGTTAGTTCCAAAAACTAGGGGAGTGAAAGATCCCATTTCAACGCCCAGCACCCTCTGTTGGTACTTTCGCTTTTTCTCCTCCTCCTGCTCCTTGAAGATTGTGGATGTTGCTCTTCCCTGGTTACACTTGGAGTTAACATGCGTTACTTTGACATAAAAAAAAATACTTAACTCCTCGAGACCAGAAGCCCCCTGCCTTAATGTCCAGTCTTGCTTCCGGGCTTGTTACCGGGCTTTTTAAGGTTGAATCGCTCATTATCGAGGGGCTGTAGTTGTGGTTCGACTTCAACGTTGGTGCAAACCTTACCAACAAGTGAGGTAAATAGGTTGCGAACACCTTCGTGTCTCTGCGCCACAAACCCTCCATTTTTGCGTGACAGGGCATGGCAGACGGTATAGACCTTTTTCATAATGGTGGACGATTTTAATTATTCTTTTGTATATGTGTTAATTAGCCCTACTAACCTCACTTTAATGAAAAAATGCTATTGAATTTTGCACATGCTGACGAGGCTAGTAGGGCTCATTATCATAAGAATAAAAGAATAATTTGTCGGGCGCCATTATGAAAAGGGTCTATAATTCGCACCACAAGCACAATTGTTTGGTAAGTCAGACAGGGACAAATTATACCTTAAGCGCAGAGAGTCTCTGAATTCTTGTTTATAATAATAATAAATATTTCTATAGCGCAAATTAACTTGTATATATGATCAAATGCGCTTTACAACTGAGCTATGTGAGCAGAAACAAATGATTCAAATAAACATAACATGATACGTATCCCAACTGGCCGGAGGCAAACCAGTTAGCTATTTACAAAGATGACCGAGGAGTTGAACCAGGGGCTAACCGGAACAACACCAGCTAGCGGCCAGGGCCCAGTTGCTCGAAGCATGGTTAGCGCTAACCATTGGTTAAGATGTATTAAAACCTATAGGTTGTCATGGTATTTAACCCTGGTTAGCGCTAACCAGGGCGGGATTTGAACCCGGGGCAACCGCATTGAAATCCAGCGCCCTAACCGCTCGGCCATCCTGTAAAGCTGTGACAATCAAAACGGTCGCCAACAACTGCTATTGCAAGGGTGACCACCAGCAGACCAACGGCTCTAAAAACGCCTCTTGCACAGTGCGGTAAGACTGTAGAGGTAAAATTCCCAGTCGTCAGTGGGTACATGTTTCGTGTAACTTTACTCCCCCAGTTGCAAGGCATCTACCATAGGACAAATTGGTTTTGCTGCGTGGCACTCGATTTAAAATGATACAAAACGAAAGTTTTCTTGCTTTTTTCGAGTGCCGAGAAACTGTATATTTCTTGGAAAAAAAAACAACAACGACAACAACACTTTCATTTTGCACCTACCACAGGACTGCAGTCAGTTTACCATTGATTTTCCCCTCCCCTCTGTGGTATTTTAAGCTTGTGTTTGGTTATTCTGTGTTCCACATTTATTTACGCCCCTGCCATGAGTGGTAACTGGGGCAATAACTTCTGCTTGGACAGTTGTGTGTGTGTCCCTCCACATTTGCTATGTCGGCAATGTTGTCATGGATATATTATCTCGGGAGACTGTCAATCATTCCTGGCAATATAAATCCGTGAAAACGTTCATTTTGTCGGACTTCATAATGCTCGAGTTGTCAATCTCTTTTATGACACAAAAGGTATTCTGCGGCCCAGAGAAAACAGAAACTGAAGATGACCACCGTTCAAACTCAGTGGAGACAATCGAATCCAGGAAAAAAATTATGTTAGGACTAGTGTTAAATTGAAGCCTCCGCCGTATTTAGACAGTTGTGCGTGGGTAAACAACAGGGAAATTTCCCTGCTAGCAGAGGACTCTTTTTCTTGTATTCAGCGTGCGGGAGAAGAGACCTCTGCCATGGGTCGAAACGGTCTTTGATTAAGCCGCCGTCCGCGGTCGTGGACGGAGGTTTTAAGACGCATGCTTCTTGTATTGTTGTTTGAAGAAATGTATCATCTGATCATGTGCCAAAAGTATCACGTGATGCTTCGGTCTCTAACACAGACCGTTTCGACCCACACAACTGTATTTGAAAAAAGACACGACACATCAAGGAGGTTTACATCATTTTTACTTTCAAATGGATAGTAAATAGCTATTTACAATTTTCACCCCAGCGATTTTCCTCAACTAAAATGGAAAGGACATATGCCTGCACTAAATAAATTTTATTTTACAAAGACGCTAAATACACTGGAAGATAAATATGGAGTCAATTTACAGTACACGAGAGTAGCATAATCACTCTCTCCTTTTAGATACAAATAATGTGAAATGAGTTCCTGAAGAAAAATGGAGTGAAGCAGGTGAGTGTAGGTGGAGACGAAAGCCTATCGAAAGCCAGCATTCTTGACCCAAATGCTCTTCCCTTCAGAGCATGAACGATAGTCTGAGAGTGCACCTAAGAGGGGGAGGGAAGGGGGTAATCCTCGCTTTGCAGGCATTCACGATTCCCCTCCACTCTTTTCTCTTCTGATGCCTTCCACACAGGCTGCACGTTTGAGGGCAGGAGGTTCTGGGGTTGTGAATGGACCCAAAACACCCCTTTGCATGCACTAACCTCTAAACCTGTCAACCATGCACGAATTCTTTCTAGCAATACATTTTAGTACAATTGAGCTAGCGGTGCAATGTTCCTTTGTTGAGAAATGCATAAAAACAACGGAAATGGTTCAGTACAGTGCCCTTTCAAAACAAAACAAGAAAACGATTGGTGGATGCACAGCTTCCTGTAAAAACAATCCGCTCTTTGAGCCAGTCATATAATAAATCCCCTTATTGACTAGTTGAAAACCAACCCCCTTCCACCCTGCACCTGTAGATTTTCAAAAGGGCTGCAAGTTTAAGCGTCAGCAGGAAGCTGTCCGTGCTCCTGCTGGTCTGGATTACTGTTTACACTTGCTAAGTCCATTTGATCGTCCTGGTATTGAGTGAACAGGACAGAGTACTCCGGGTGGGATAACGCGAAATCACGAAATTCCTCTGCAAAAAGAGCAAACTAATTAGAATTGCTGTAAATCATAAAGGGACCGAGGGCTCGTGACGGGGTGGACGGGTGGGGGAGAGGATGGGGAGGGGGGGGGGGTGGTGTGAAGGGGGAGGGGAACAGATGGGGCAAACATGACCAGACTTTTACCTGCCTCTGTAGGATGAAACAACTTTGGTCGCATTCGATTGATCGAATAATTCTCCTTACACCTCTTTTGAGGGATTTGTAGTAACCATGGTACATATTCTTTTTCCTGTTCTTTTTCCGCCATACGGCTAATCGATCAAACACTACGCCTGTTCTTAGCTAGTCAATTAAAGTAATAAGCAAAGGACCGCCAACGATAATACTGCTTGTTTACGTAGGATCTACAACAGATCTAATTAGCCACAAAATAAACCAGTATATCACAAAAGCAAGGATGGTACTACGTGAAAAAAGTTGACTTTGCGAGACACCAACATGACCGAAGATCGCCGAAAGGAATTTTTTCTGCACCATTCCTAACTATGTGAGTGAGTCCCTCGAAAATGATTGAAACAACTTCGAAACTAGTATATGCACTCACCGCGAATGAACGAAAGAAAGAATAAACAACTTCAAATGTCATCCTACACCTACCATACGTTACAGCTCCCCTGTGCTTTACGTCCACCTGATTGAATAAACAGTTGACATTCAAGTCTGTTATGGTAGGGTAGGCGCTCTGAAGAATGTGACGCAGTTCTGTCTCGTCCACTCTGCCATCACCGTTCATATCGAAGGCCTTCAACGCAATAAATGGTTACAAGGGTAACATTAAGAATTGAGCAAATTGAATGAAATTACGCGATTGCTTTGCACTGAGAATCCCCACAGGCAAAGCAAGCTCGAAAGTACTCCAAGCTATTCTACTGATTTTCAGATTACGATAAACTTTCTCGCATTTTTTCTGAAACACCCGCGTCCGGGCACTGTTGGAGAAATTTAGCAACACCCCTCACCACAAACGATGGACTTCAGTCAGCAGATTTCTGTTTATGTTAGTGTCAAAGAATTATTACATACATTAAAATCGACCAAAATGTAAATTCTGTCGAAAAACCACTCGCGGTCTTTAAACTTCTCGGCAAATGAAATTTGCAGGAAAATCTTGGTCAAGAGGTTATTTCCAGCTCAGTTCAGTTCATTTATTTCACACTAATTACAATGTAATTACATAGAAAAAAATACAGGAGTTACACTTAACGATCGCAAAAGTATTATAGACGAAGGTAGAGATAACAGGATGTGTGTGGTGGCTCGGTCTTTTGTGAATGAGTAGCGAAACGATTTCAAAGGATTTTTTTTCCTAACCCCCGAGACACTGTCCCTTTAAACAGAATGTTCCTCTCTGTAATCTCAGAAGAAGTTAGATTTCAGATTCAAACTCAAAAGTCAGAACCACTGCGTACAGACCATAACATCAGACCAAAGGAAACACTGCGAGAACGGGTCTAGACCTCTTTGCCTTGATTTCGTACAGCAAGGTTACGGGACTGCTTAGTCTTGTACCCAGACCCCCCACGGCCAAGCGCGAGGGAGGTTTCAATCACAAATAGGATCTGGGTACGAGATGAGGGGCTACTAACACTAACCTCAAATGCCACCCGCATCACCTCTTCACTGTTGGCCGGTCGGGACACTAGCGCCAGGCCAATCAGATATTCACGGAAATCTAAGTACCCTGAATCATCCTAAAAGTAAAGAAAACTGCATCAGTGTTGTTATCGTTAGCGATGCCGCCGATGCGAATAAGCTCAGTAAATAACTTGGTAACATTGTAGTTTTTAGGCCCTGGTTGACGACCCCGTCGTCTTGTGTCAAGTTCTGAGCGGGAGAATACCAAACTGTATTGTCACCTTCAAGTGGGTGTATCAAACAGCTTTCAAAAGAAGCTTCAACAGTTTGGACTGCGTTGAGCCCTCTTGGCAGGTTCATGCATAGTACAACAACGATACGATACGATGCGATGCCATACATACATGTACTAGGATATACCTCACAAATTAATGTGATTTGGTAAGCTGAAGCCACTCTAAAGGCACTAAGGCCACATGGTAGCGAGCATTACCCCTTAAATCTACCAAAGCAAAGATTGAGCCCAAGCATTAGCAGCCATGGACAGCTGTTTCGGCCTTGTTAGGCCTCATCAGCATGGCATAGCTAATGCTCAGGCTCAAGTACCCACATATCCATAAAACAAGCAGTGAAAACGTGAAGCTTGTGGGATGTGGCTGGAGTGACAAGGATATACCTCACAAATTAATGTGATTTGGTAAGCTGAAGCCACTCTAAAGGCACTAAGGCCACATGGTAGCGGGCATTACCCCTTAAATCTACCAAAGCAAAGATTGAAGCCCAAGCATTAGCAGCCATGGACAGCTGTTTCGGCCTTGTTAGGCCTCATCAGCATGGCATAGCTAATGCTCAGGCTCAAGTACCCACATATCCATAAAACAAGCAGTGAAAACGTGAAGCTTGTGGGATGTGGACACATTTTTGCAGACTCATTGTTGCTCATGATGTTTCTTGGGTGAGCAAACAAGCGGGACACAACGCAAATATTGTCTTTCCATGCTGCGCAAACTGGGAAACATTTGTCAAACATCAAAGGGGGCGCTTATTCAAGGGGGGGCGCTTATTTGCTATTTTGGCCGAGGGGGTGGGCGCTTATTCGGGGAAGGGCGCTCATTTCAGCGTGGGTGCTTATTCGAGGAAATACGGTTTTCTGATTGGCTCATTGCACTGTCTGCGTCTATTATGATTGGTCAGAAAGATTACTTTGGCTTTGGGCACTCGATTGAAAACCGCTCTATACTTTCTCACACAAGAGTGGCCTTTAATAAATGCAATCGTACTTAAGATGTATCACTGCTTGACTTATAAGTAGACATTACGACAAGGCAATGTTTGACAAAAATTCAAAATATAAACACAGTTAATAGAAATACATAGGAAGTCTTTGCATTTTTCCCGTTACAAACAGCTGAAGCTCTGGTGAAGTCGAATGATACTGACCACTACACTACTGTACAAATACAAGCGCCACTAATGAAGCTGGGAGAGCAGGGATGGCGCAGTGGTGAGAGCACTCGCCTTCCACCAATGTGGCCCTGGTTAGATTCCTGGACTCGACGTCATATGTGGGTTGAGTTTGTTGTTGGTTCTGTTCTCTGCTCCGAGAGGTTTTTCTCCGGGTAATCCGGTTTTCCCCTCTCCTCAAAAAAAAAAAACCATTTCCAAATTCCAATTCGATCCGGAATGCTCGAACGTTTAATACATGAGCCCCCGGCTCGGAAGATTGGGCAACCACTCCTCAGGCTATCGAGCTTAAATAAATTGATTTGATTTGAATTGATGTGAAGCTAACAAGTCTGAATGCTCACCCTGTCATAAAGCGAGAAGACATATTTGATAGGACGGGTGACAGGTAGGTTAAGGTATTCAGCAAACTCCTCCAAATCAACCAATCCATCTTTGTTGGAGTCTATCTCGGCAAATCTCTCCAGCAGCTCCTTCATGCTATCAATTCGAATGCTGTCAAGATAAAAAAAATGATATTCAAAATTTTCGACTACGAATAGTCTCTAATTTCGGCGATGGATTGTGGGGCCAGAGAAAGACACGCACGCGCAAAATTGCGAGGACACGCGACGCGAGGGGAATAATTTTCGGCGCTCTCCCTGCATCGCACCTCCTCGCAATTTCGCGCGTGCGTGTATTTCTCCCGAGAAATGAATGGACCCAGCCAATGAAATGAGTTACCTGAATTTATTTTCCTGAAAAAGCGACTTAGGTGCTGGACATAACGCAGTTTGATACTGATTGGAACATTCAATGGACCCTGGCTAGCTATATATCTTAAGTGTGTGGCCCTGACCTCAATTTTGTGCTTATTTTCTGATACTCCACCAAGCCAGCCATGGATGGTAAGTTCTGTTTTGATGCTTTGATGCTGAATTTATTTTTCTGAGAAAGCGACTTAGCTGCTGGACATAACGGAGTTTGATACTGATTGGAACATTCAAGGGACCCTAGCTAGCTATATATCTTAAGTGTGTGGTCCTGACCTCAATTTTGTGCTTATTTTCTGATACTCCACCAAGCCAGCCATGGATGGTAAGTTCTGTTTTGATGCTTGAAGCATCAACCGTGTATCCTCATATGTGTGTTCAGTGACAGGAACATCTAAAACTCTACAATGAAGAAAACATTATTATTACAGTGTATATGTTCTTGTTTCACCTGCAACGGTTCCATACCACATACTCCCTTGATTCAAGTTTTTTTTTTCACTTTTCTGCCTTAACAAGCTTTAAGGGTATTTAAACATCCTCAGGGCTGTCAAGCAAGTTGTTTGAGCCACATGCTGCACTGTATGCCCACAACAAAATTGTCACTAAATGAGTAAAATGAACCTACATGTACTGTAACAGCCAAAATCATACGTAACATCACACAGGGGCAACCAACGAGTCAAATCAACCAAAAGCTGTAGAAAGACATTTTTAAGTACCTTATGGTGTTTGAAGTCTGTTTAAAGTGTTTTTATTAGCTAGAAGAAGTTCACCTGTTCGGATTCCTTAGCTGAAATTTTAATTGCCCGAAAAAGTTAGGGAACAAAATTTTCCTTTGAGAAAATGCAAACTGAAATGAACTTTCCACGAACTTTCTAGGGAACTATTTTCTTTCCGAAAAATGGTAGCTGACATTTTTGACTGCCGAAAACAGCAATTATGACCTTTCCGAAAACTTTAGGGGCTATGATTTCGCAATTGCGAATTTTTTAGGCCACGTTTTAGTTACGTAAATCCGAGTACACCCTTTAATCCATGCTGAAAACCCAAGGTGAACGACCATCCACCGAACAGATATCTACCGAAACTTGTCGTTGGGTGCCCATGATCTCGGTGCTATGGAGGATCTTAACCTGTAACAGATGTTACAGCTTAAAGCAAATTATTGTTATTGGTGACAGCTCTGATCCTTCATGAAATATAAAAATCCATCTCCTTTAAAAAAGTTATGATGCACAATGTTACCCTATCACTGTTTATTTTGGACACCCCTTAGGCATGCCAACCACTGTATACTATTAAAATGACACTCATTTCAAACCTTGCAATTTTTTCTCTGACATTCCTTGCAAAGAGCTTTCCATCATGGATTTCCTGAAAAAAAAAATGACAGGTAAATGATCTACAAGTAATTTGGTAGTTTAAGACTCAGAAATAGTGGAAGCAACATCCCAAAAGTTAACTTTTTGCTAGCAGCAACTTGTAAGTTAGAATAGATTGAAGTTAACATGAAGAAAAAAAGTATTCTACATCATTGGGGTAAACTAACCATGAAACCAACATAAGGAAAACTGCCAGGGGGGTACTCGAAGTATACATGACAGAGGGGTCCGACAGAGCTTCATATTGCATGTCAGATCCCCCCCCCCTCATCATGTATACTTCGAGTACCCCCCTGGGGGAAAACTGCATGCAGTCCTGAAGAGGAATTTTGAAAAAGCCTAACTTTAGAATTAAAATGACAGGTCTCAGGTCAAGTTTTACAATGTTAAATACAGGTAGAATGTCTAAAAAGTAGGGGTTAGGCTAACCACCTACCCCTGGAACCCCTGAAAAAAAACCCCAAGCCAACTGGACTCTTGGCCCTAAGGTCCAAACCAAAGAACTAACAATGATAAATAAGTGATTTACTTCAGTGTCAGGATTGTATACTGGCAGAATCTGAAATGAGAGGAGAGACCATAAATAAACCAAGAATGTCAACTTGTACAACATACCTTAGTTAATTTGTGCTAAGTAATTTACTTTTCTAATGTAACTAAGTTATTGCACATTACTGATTGTTCCAGCCAGGCAAGGCTGACTCTGGCCCAGTGCAACAGCAACTTGCCTCTCCTTCTCTATCTGTTGAGTTTGGTTAAATGCAATTTAACTTAGTTAACTACTAGGAGCATTGTCAGTTTGGTCTGTTAGTGTTTTTTTTTTTGTGCTATTGGCCGCTCTCATCTTATGGTTTATTTTCCTGTCTGTCCTACTAGTTTTTAGCATTCTTTGGTCCTACTATTAGTAGTGTTTTTATTAGCGTATTTTTGTGGTGAGTGGTCAGTGGGTTTTTGTCAGCGGATTTGCGTGTCCTGTCTAGGGTGTTTGTATCCCTTATGCGTTTTTTTTGCAGGACCATAGCTGTGGGTGGTTAGCAGTTTTTATTGCATATTTCTTGTGGTTAGTGGTGTAGTGCGTGTCCCAAGTATGGTAGTTACCATTTCACACCTAATCCCCACCCACCCTCCTTGGACAGACCAGTACCTGCTTTTCTTCCAGTCCAACCCTCTGCTCTGAGTGTCCTCTACAGCCTTCTTCCCAGCTGTTACACCTTGTAAGCCTGGCTAGCTTCGGCTCTTGGTAAAACCACATTGAGTTGTTCATGTTCAAAGTGCTCCCATCTCATTCCCTTAATTTTCCTTCCTCTTTCCCACAGCAAACTCTCCCCAGCATATTGAGTATATTGATTTTGTTTCTTACATTGTCTATCAATGCTAAAAAGCTAAGACTGTTTGTGGCTCTGGGAGGCTCTACTTCAACATTCATAGTTCAGAACTGAGCTTCTCTTCAGCTGCCTGTCAGCAACTGCTGCAATTGTCATCACTTCTCTTCAAACTAAAGACCTGGTCAGAAAATTATAGAAATTATACAATCATATTCTTTTAAAAAATCCCCAACTCCTTTCGACTGACACTTAACTTGCACGGCCCCCTCTAACACAATTAAAAAAAGCTCCTTAATTAATAACTTCTCTAACCCAACCTGATCATCCATTCCAACAGATCAATTGCTCTTTAATAAACATGCCAGTATCAATTCTTACCTCTATTTCCATATAGTTGTGGAACTGGCATAATGTTAGCCAGAAAAGAGTGATTCTGTAGACAAATGATGAAATAAATAATTTAGGAGGCGCCTATTAAGTTTTTCTCAAAGAACTGTTAAGTTCTTTATTTGGGTTAATGCACATAAAAGAGCTCTGAAAGCACAAGGGGATAGAAATAACTGGAAGTGACCTAATGGTAAATAACTGTTCTCCTACATGTACTGATAATGGTGTAGTTGAAACGTAAAAGATTATACATAAAGTGACAATAGAAACAGGTTTTCTTTGAATTCGTAATATTTAAGAAAATGGGGGGGGGGGGGGGGGGGAGAAGAGGGCACTTATTCAAGGGGAGCCCTTATTTGCTAATTTTTTTTTCAGTAAGATTAAGGAGTGAGGCATGCAAAAACAGTGGGGGCTAATGATAAAGGCACCATAAGGTGTATGGAAAAAAAAAACCTGAAAAACTGTTGAGGATACAGTTGCAAATTGTTGCTGGTATAAACATTCTTCCAAGCATTAAAGATGACATTTTGCTAACTACATATAATTTAATACACACTCAGAATGACAGACAGACAGGAACTGGGGCTGATGACTATGATATATATAGATTGGCAGTGGAAGGTAACTTGGGCATGGTCGTTAAAAAATTGCTTTTAATAAGTGATACTTACTATTTTTCAACCTCATTCTGGTGTGGGGAGATGAAATACCCTGGAAATGAGGCTACCTATTTTTTTGTTAACAAACCAGTAGTCCTTACTCAGACACTATGAATGTTTACTTATTCGCACCAAATTAGGTAAAACAAAAAAATATATATATTAGGCATTTCCTTTTTCAATAGTCAGTGGTCAAGCGATCTAGGTTAATTTATTATAAGTAAATAATCCCATTGACAATTTTTCTTACAAATAATGGAACTACAGCAGAGATAACTTACGCACTTGGCCCAGACCAAGTCCAAGTGACAGTGTCCTGTAATCACAAAAACTAAAACAATTATATAAATAAATATTTAACAATTAGATTATGAGCTCGAGATTTCCATCATGTGATAGCTGATGAGGGCACAGCATGAATCAGCTATCATGCATAGAAATCGAGAGTGAATAATCTAATTGTTTTAGTATAAATCTACTAGTCGTTCAAAACTAATAAAAGTAAATTATCGAAATTCTCCTCACAGACACTTCGAAAAATGCGAAGAAGCGGGCTCCATTTTATTGACAACACTACTCACTATCTATCACAGAATAGATAGCGAGTAGCCTAGCCAATCAGAGAACGGCATTCGTGATAGAATGCTAGTAGATTTATATTAAAAATGGGTAGAATGTCTTTCGTAGAGCGCTCAACTCATTTGATTGAGGAGCATTCACTATAACTTTACAGGAGGTCAGGCTTCAGGAGTAATCATTGTTTTATTGTGACATTGCTGTTTGGTATGGTTCAAAATTATATGACCACACAGTCAAATAGATTTCATTTGGCTTAATGAGTGTACTCTAATAATTTTCATGCACGGATGGCACCAAAACATGGTTGGAACAAACAAGCTAAGTGCACTGTAGTTAGATACAAGCTGACTAGGAAAGTAGCATGAGTGATGTTCTTACCACATTTTGACATCCTCTGTGAGTTATCAGAGTAAACAAGCACTGCCAATTGGAATCCATTTCTTTTTACATTGTTTCTGCTCATGATGTCATTCGCATAATACTTTAATGACAAAATCCTCTTATCTAGACCAATAAAATGTGATGTTTATGCCATCCATTGTTTAGTTATTAATATGTATTTATTTAAAAACAAATTAAAAGAACCAAAACACAAAACATACTGTACATAATGGTGTTTAATTGACTCAGTTGCTTTTAATGTATCACTTACCAATCTGTTAGGGTATTTCAAGGCAACTGGTTGAACTGCACAGCCAGTGTAAAAGGCACCTAGCATTAAATAAAAAATCAAGTAAAACTATAATAATTAGACTAAAGTGCAAAGCAAAGATGGTTATGGACCTACAATAGTATCTGTTAAGACATTAAAAGTTTACATAGTATCTTGTTTAGCCTTTGGAATTTTAAAAGCACTACGTAGAACCTCAGATGGCAGGCCAACATGCAGGATTAATTGGCTCACATGGTTGACTGAGAAAGGTTTCCTGATTAATTAGGTCATGCTATAATGCAATTTATTTGTAATTTTTTATAAGTAGTAATGAATTTTCCTAAAAATGAAAAAAAAAAAAAAAACCATTGCAGTTCAGAATACATTTACGTACCTGGTTTGAAAGTGATCAGGCATTTTCTATTTGTACAAGTTCCTGCAAATTAGGTGTTCAGAAATTGGGATGAAGCAGAAAATTAACTACAATATGCATTTACAATTTGAGATACTGTGAATGCATTTCTTGAACCAACCTTCTGGAAATATTGCAACTTGAGGCCACTTTCCACCAGAACTTGCTCTCCTTTTTATTTCAGAAATTGTCTTTTTTCGTGAATTTGGATCTGTTCTAGACACATAAACAGGTTGGGTTGCACGAATACAAGCTGTGGAAAATAATAATTAACACTGTATTAGTAAAACAGCTTGACAAATGTCTGTTGTGTTCTGCAGCTCCGCCGTTACACTAGGGAATTGTGAATGGAAAATTTAAGACCTTTAATTTGCAAGAAGATGAGACCACCATTTCCACGAGCCCAAGGCAATTTGAGATTGAAGAAGAAATGGAGAAAGCAAGATGGCTTTAATTTGTATATAGATTTGAGACTGTGGGGTCCATGACATTTGGGTAAAAGTTTGTGGGAAGTTTGTTTTTTGTTTTCAAAGGCATTTGGTGGCAGAAATGCACTGACCACTGGAATGATAATAACCTACCTCCTACAAGTGGTATTGAATCATTTTCCTCACGAGAAACTCCTGAAGAGATGCAAATGACAGCTAATGCCAGGGCATCAATGAAAGACGAATGCGGAGCTACAGCAAGAATTGGAGCCTCCTCAGAGGTACTCAGTTTGCCTTTCACTTTTATCCAATGAAAACCCATACAAAACAGAATTGCTCTTGCAATGCCTCGTAAGGGTTTCCTCATTGCCCTAGTAAAAGAGAAAAGGCAGGAGAAGCATTATGTGAATCTTTATCATACTTGCTAATTCTTTGTTTCCTCTGATGAAATTTGCCTAAAAGATGATAAAGTTCCGATTACATAATAACTGGCTACAAGTAATTTTTTAAATAGGAATTAATATTTTGTAATTCTAATCAATGACAGCGACTATAAAATAAATAAGTTATATAGCCAGCACCTGCTGTGATTGTTTTCAAGTTAAGAATGAGCACATAAATCACAGAACATAGTGCGGCTAGTTATTGTAGCTAGAGAGAACGAGGGCAACAGATGGGACACAGAGGGAACATGCAGAAAGAGAAGGTAGGCAAATTCTGAATAGTTTTGTGTACATCAATCACCCAGTTGATTGACTAGGTGCAACTATAAGCCTCTTAATATAAAATAGAAAGGATGTCCTTTTTGTTTTCAACTGTTAGATTTTTTATACTACTGGGCGTAGAAAGTAATTAGTTAGCAAAATATTGGCTTAAATTACTCACCAAGCAAGTCAGATAATGGAAATTATTGCCCAGGCATAAAAGTGACCTTCAAGAATTTAAATATCATATAGCTAAACAGCTGAATATCTGGAGACCTTTTCTTAGGCATCTAAGCCGAAATCAAGACAAACAGATACAGGAAACTGGGTACGGTTTCAAACAGAAATCTGAGCTCTGCTAACATAATGTGTTTTTTTTTTCAAAATAAAATCACACCTATGACATTCTAGAAATAAGGATGGAACATCTTGCAAGCCTAACTAATGACTATAGGATCAATCAATACCTTCGGTATCCTGTGAAGGGTTGAGGCTCTTTCTCCTTTTTCACACAAGCAGTTGTGAGCATTGCTATTAAACTGGCCAGCAAAACAAGCATGAACAAGCAGAGAAGCCGTAAAGGAAACAAAGTTAAGCTAAGAACTGCAACCTGAAATAAACAGGTAGGCATCATTATGATATAATTTGCATCTTTCAGGGCTTTAAAACCAGCCCTAACACCCATAACAGTTTTATATCCTGGTTGTGCTGCACATCTAAGACATCCAACTATCGACTATAAAACTCTTGTGCAACTCTCAAAAGTGTGGGTCAAAACAGGGAAAACTCTTGGGGACTCAAGGGAGGTCAATTGATTGATAACATTTTTACCATTAAGGAGGGGAAAATGAAGGTTTCTTTCCTTGAGCCTCACCCACAGGGAAAAGAGGGGCCTTTGTGAAACAAGAAGTCCTGTTTCATACGTCTAACATGTCAACGAAAGGCAAACAAACACTTTCAATGAAGAGCACTAAGGCCCGGTTCAAACGTTGAACTTTTCATGCGCCGAATCAAATCATTTGATTTGGCACGTGAGAAGTTCGATGTATGAATCAATTAAATTTGACAAATTTAATAGTTTGGTCGACCCAAATTAAATTGTCGAATTTAATTGATTCAAACGTTGAACTTCACATGTGCCGAATCTAATGCATACATGATTTCAATGTATTTTCGGAAAAACATCAAGAGTCACATTTAATTCAATGCATTTAATTCGACCTCTGAATCAATGTCGAATTTTAATTATTTGGGTCGACCCGCATGAAAAGTTTGACATTTGAACTTGGCCTAACTCATCTTGACTGCCTACATGCTCCATGATGGTGGCTATCAGCCTCAAAAATGGCATTGCAGTGATGACTGAATACAATTGCATTACATGTGCACTTGGGTCAATATTAAAAATATAAAGTTGTTGCTGGTGATTTCTGGAAGGACTGCAGATTAATATTCCCTACTCAGATGACTTCAGACAGGGGCGGGTTCCAGGATTTTTCCTAGGAGTGCACCATGTTTTACTTCGACACGGTGTGCGCAGTCCCCCTGTAACCCCTGCACCCCTACCCTAGAACCATCCCTGCCCGAGGTCCTGGCCATTCTACTTTTTTTGTTCTGTGATGACTCTCCAGGAGGGGCAATTCTCTCTATGCTCCCTTCAAGAAGGCGGCGGCCGATACATACTGAAGTCTCCCCCCACCCCCGGTCAGGGTATGGTCGATGATCAGTGCACAAGAAAATCTTCTTGAAGCCCACCACACAGGACACCTTTCGAAACGGCATAAATATAACAATGGCCAGGGTAAGATTGACTCTGAGCAATGCACACTGCATGGGTTATTGTATGAATTTTAAAGCTTGTATCTTCCTGGAGAAAATAATATGAGCTGCGCACATCGTTTGTTTACTTTTCTCCAGCTGTGAAGATTGGCTGCATTTTACCTAACTTTAACGTACATTGTCCTGTTCTCATGAATTCTCGTATATTAATACATAACATAATGTATGGTGGGATTTCTGTAAGCTTAGCGGTCTTCATAAACAGGAAAATAAGATTAAGCTTAATTTAATTAAGCGAAAACTCACCTTCAGTTTATCCAAAGCTGTCAGCTTCAACTTGTATGTGAACGGGTTTTGAACCTCTGGTTCAATGAATGATTTAGCGCGCACAACAACTTTTCTCTTTGGCACTTCAGACATTTTAAAGCTCAAGTTCAACCACTTTGTTTAGTCGTCACACTGGTGGAGGGTTTCACGCATTCATGCTTGCACGCACTCATACAAATATCATTTTGAAAAGTATGCGAAGAGCTGCCAACCCAAATACGGTCATCATGGCCATATTTGGACCGCCCCCAAACAAATACCATGTACTTGCTGTGTATGTGGAAGTTTGCAGAATTTTTCAGGATTTACAGTAAAGGCAATCAGATGGTTTCCCTGTTTATTACTATATGCAAGCAAATGTTTCAACACCTTCGAATTGAACGGCTGCAGACACCTTGCATTAAACGAGTATCGATACCATGCACAACATCGATACGCTACGATACGATTCGCGCTGCCCGGCCAGCTACTGGCGATGCTCTGTGACTTGCTGTTTTCAGATATTTCCCGCGCGAAATCTCCGTAAAGCCTCTCTACTCGCGGATGACCTGTGGTCCGTGCACTAGTATATATTATAAGGTATAGTATTAGGGGATTTGAACTATCTACAAAGCTGAGGCATGTATGCACGTGAGGGGAGTGGTAGTAATCATGTTTACCCAAGGCCTTCTTTCACACTCAGCTCCAGCGTAAAACCAAAACCAAAGCAATTACCCCAGCCAATCACAACAGACCGACCGAAACAGTGCAATGAATTTATACATGTAACCGGCGCAAAGCGCGGGGAAATGCCCGCGTGCAAGTCGCGATTGGTTTTGGTTTTGCTTCTCGGTTGGTTGAGAAAGTGGCGCGCGTTTTGCTGGCCAATCACAGAGTGATCAATTGAAAACCCGGCGCTCTATGTTATTTCCCAACTAAGTGGGTAGCTAAGCTGCCACGATTCAAAACAGCAGGTAGACTAGCTAAGAAGGTTAACCGATTAATTTAGCGTTGGGCACCGAATCTGTCACGCCTCAAAGATAAAGGTTGTCTCGATACATCTTTTGGTGGTCTCCTACACCGTTTTATCGTGACATTAGTTAACCGATGAACTTTAGGTTCGGCACTCGGTAATGGGCATGGCTGAGTTAGGTTATGAGTGGCATTAACTTAACTTGGGGAGTAGACCGCTAGTAGTTCCTTTCTGGATAGAGGAGAGCTCACGCGGCGAGACTGGTGAAACCTAAAGTGAATGCGCTGAGGGGAGAATCGAGACTCTCTTTCGCTTTTTTCTCCTCGCCCCAGTCTCACCGCACTGGTGATAGACTGCGCTTCGACTATCCAATAAGGGACTGCCAAGGGGTCTATTTGGGGAGTGAAGTTGTTATTTCTTCACGTTGGAAGTTGGGTTTGTGAGAGCCGCAAGGTCCTCCTGCAGTCTACTAATCCCTGGGACCGGTTCCTGAAAGGTGTAATAACTCTATTCCAGGGATAAATCTGCCTTATTCTAGGAATACCTTGTAGAATAAGGCAGATTTCTTCCTGGAACAGAGTTATTACACCTTTCAGGAACCGGCCCCTGGTCGAGCGTCTAACGGTTTAACGTTGGATTCGCAGTTACTCTTCATCGTGCTACCATGATTGGTGTTGGTTCAGATCAGGTAACTTCATATACGTTCTTGAAAAGTAGTCAAACCGAGTTTTGTCTATTTTGCCTATTTACTTAATATTACGACAGTAAAATGTTTCCAAACAGTGTACAAAAGTTCAGTTTTCATACCTTGTTTTTCCTAACGTATCCAGGTCTCTTTTCAAGTATGCTTCACAAATTAATGCGATCAAGTAAGCTGAAGCCACTCAAAAGGCACTAAGGCCACAAGGTAGCGGGCGTTACCCCTTAAATCTACCAAAGCAAAGATTGAGTGAAGTATCCTTGTCACTCCAGCCACATCCCACAAGCTTTACGTTTTCTTTTCAAGTATGATTTGCCTGTACCAGCAATATCCAGCAAAGTTGCTGAATTTTTTGGGTGGTAAGCAAGCGCAGCCACTGAACATTGGTCAAAATGGCACCAGACTGCAAACAGTGTCTTTTTTGTAATATTATTAACCTGACACTTAACCTGTACATGCAGCTAACGACGGTGTACCAGACAAAAAAAGGCAACCGCTCCTTGTCTAAAATGCTGTTACTTATTCGTTTTCCTTCTCTCATCTGTCTGCTTAATTCCACATCCGTTATTTCCCTCAGCTGTTTTTTTTTTTCTCCTTCCAACATGAATTTGTCGGCCTAGAGAACACTAGAGAGTAAAGAACATTAGAGAACGTGTCAATCTCATGCATCTTAACTTCGGCAGATCCGTCGGTCCGATCAGTCTTTGTTCAGGGAAACATTGAGAAATCGATCTCAGACACATGAACGAACTCGTTCCCCTGGGGCTCGTCCAAAGGTGAAGCGTCGTCCTCTGAGTCGCTTGAGTCCGAATAACTTTCATCCACCAGTCTACCCCTCTTAGGTTCACTTTTGTCTTCAGAACTTTCTCTGGTTTCACTTTGGCGCACCCAGCAGCCTGCATCAAAGTAACCCTGCATGACAAGTCATAAGTAATAATGAAAAAAATGTATCGGATAATATTCAGAAATAAGTGAAATATTCAAACGACGTGATGCCACCATTAAATATCTTAAATCACCGGGCGCCCTCACAAACTGTGCGACCGTTAGTAATTTCACAGTATAAGGAAATGTATGGGATTAGAAACAAAAAATAAATGGAAATAAAATGACTATGAACATATGTAGATAGACTACTTGAACTGCGGATTAAAGAACGAAGATACGAGTAATCATCGCAGTTATAAAGACCACTTAAGCAGTAGTGAGAGTAAAGCCTGAAAAATAAAATCAGCCTTCTACGGGAATCGAACCCTGATGAACTCTGTGCTACTGTTGCAGTACTCTACCAACTAAATGACTACGAATATATCAACATCATTATGATTTTCATATACTCATAGCCATTTACTCATCACTCACGGGTTTATGACGAACCAACAAAATGACCAGCTCCCCGTTGGCTTGTTAGCCCAGTTGGTAGAGCACTGCACCGGTATCGCAGAGGTCACGGGTTTGACCCCTGTAGCAGCCTGCATTTTTTCAGGCTTTAAGTTGTACTCACCGCCTTTGACCATTGCAACATCATACTGGTCTCATAAGGCCCATACACCTAGGGAAAGAAATATAGTTTACTGATGTATACACGGAACTGACTAACTACACGCATGGCTAGTAAATCACAATATAAACGAGGATCACGTCAGTTGGGAATGCTGCATTTCTCACATATTTGACAATAATTATTTATTACTCATGAAGACGAAAATTTATCAAATGCACATCTGACATATGAATATTGTATTACTTTCCAAATTTCTTTTTATACGGAAATACAGACACATCCTTTTTTGTCTCCATACTCTGGTCCATGCATATTCTCCTGAAAAAAACATGAATACCTCTGCTTCGGCATCTTCAGTCCACTTGTACTCCCAGTATAGAGTTGGGTTTTTGTCATCAACCCCTTTCCTCTTTTTTTCTTCCTCTGAGCGCTGAGGCTGTAAAAGAAACAGTTCTCAAGAAACTGATCATGGGACAAAAATTGAAGATGAGAGTGATCATCGCAGTTATGAGCACTACCTGGGCACTAGTGAAAATAAAGCCTGAAAAATATTCAGGCTTGTAAGGGATTCGAACCCACGACCTCTGCGACACTGATGCAGTGCTCTACCAACTGAGCTAACAAGCCAGCTGGGAGCTGGTCTTTTTGTTGGTTTTCAATAAGTCCGTGAGTGCTGAATAAATTACTGTGAATTATATGAATGTCATATATTTGAACTGTGGATAAATAATGATGAGAGTGATCACTGCAGTTATGAGCACTACTCTGGCAGTATAGTCAAAAGAAAGCCTGACAACAAAACTGAAATACCTTGTACCAGAACGTTTCTTGGGACAATATCCAAACATAATTGACATTTCATAGTGAAAATGGAGAGAACTGCATTGTGGATTACACACATGGTATGTATGTATGCCCACGGTGTTCATAAATCAATAAATACCCATTTCCTGTATAATTTATGCTTTTATATATAAAGGAATGATTGGGTGACTTTTAACCAAAGAACATAATCATAATTATCTGCCAGAAAAGTTCAAACCACAATTAAGTTTACCTGTCGGCACTCAGCTGCTCTCACTGTAACATTTCTCTCATCAATTTTCTGACAAAAATGAATAGATCCACTATAAAATTAGTTCACTGACTCATATTTCTCTCATCAATTTTCTGACAAAAATGAATACCGTATTTATTTGACTATAAGCCGAGCGATTTTTCCATTAAATTAAACCACCGGGAGTAAATTTCCACCAAAGAAGGGGGTTCAACTTATAGCCCATAATTTTCGGGGGAAAAAAGTTCAAAGACCCAAAGACAACAATAAAAATGAGAGCCAAAAACAAGTTCTCTGTGTTATCATTGACTTTTGTATATGTGGTGGCTGGTAAAGGAGCCATTTGCTAGTTTTGCTTCAAGGAAGCTTTCATGAGTCGTCGTTGACATCGCACTTAACCTGTTTGTTGCTTCACATACCCTACTATAAGCTTGTTATCTCCACAGAAGTCGTCACATTTCCTGTGAATTAATTGGGTCCACTTGCTAAGTTTAGGGTCTTGGCTTATAGCTGGGATCGGCTTATAGACGAATAAATACGGTAGATCCTTTTCCAACATATAAACATCAATATTCCACTATAAAATTATAGTTCATTGACTCACACCTGTTGGGATTTAAATTTGTATTTTGACTACCCTCTCCTGTGGATTACACTTGGGACAAAGGAAAATAAAAATTAACAATTTAATAATGTTGGTTTCAAAAATTTAAGCCACAGCATCTACAGATATGCAACAATAAATAAACTTAAGGCAGTGAATTGACCTACCAAATGGTTGTATGCACACCACGATTTACACTTTGCAGCTACAAAAAAAAAAGAGTGACAAAAGTTAATTGACATGATAGTCCGCAGTATAAGAAAGGTGCAAATGCTCTTCCACACCCAATGAAATTGGAAAACATGGGTGATGAAATCATTGCAAGTGGGGTTTTGGTCCTGAAAAGGGTTTAAAGTGCCCGTAACCCCAAATATTTTATCCATTAATTAATATAAAACTTTGCACCTATTGCAAAATATCATTTAGCCTATAATTCCAGTTTTGGACTTTTTATGGGCTTCAAAACTTATGATAAGCTTAAAGCATCATTTGGTATGTGACCGAGCCAGTAGGGGCATGGGTCTGTTCCCGATCTGATGTCTCAAACTGCTTTGTTTACAAAGACTTACCATGATGCAAATCAGGAATACACCCATGCCCTTAAATAGCTCGGTTGTGTGAAGGATGATGGCTAGATCTCGTAACCACCCATAAAAAGTCAAGATTTGGCTAAAAAGGTGCAAAAAGGCACAATGAGTTTCTAAGAGCTGCAAAGATTTATTTCATCAAAACATATTTAGGAGTTATGGGCACGTTAAGGCTCTCATCTAAAATGGATTTCCCAAAGTGCAAAAGTCAAGCCTCCATTTTAGAGTGTAGACTTATTAAATTGTAAAGAAGCTTCTACTAAAGGATACTCACTATAAGCAGACACCTTTCCTTGAATGAAAACACAGTACTAGTGATGACCCAAACACTAACAAGAAATACTCCCATTTATTATCCAAATCTGTTAGTTACTGTACAGAGAACACATGAGACAAGTACAAATATTCTGTGATATTGTACATTTGGATATTTGTACTGTAGAAAACCTGTTTTACAGGTTTTTTTCACTGCGCATGCCAAGCAAAACCTGTCACACTTTCCCCCAAAAGTTTTTCTTTCTATAAATTCTTTGTTTGCAATACAAGTTAGATCATAATAAATCTCTCATTAGATGTTTTGGCATGTAGTATCATAGAGTATATTTTTTTGTAAAAATACTCCATGATACTACATGCCAAAACTTCTAATAAGATATATATATTGGACACCTCCTCTAAGCAGGTGTACCTCAATAGACTATAGCTATAGTGCTAAGGGTTTGTAATCACTAGTATTTTGACTTAGCCAGAAAATAGGTCTTTCAAGTACCAATCAATGTCAATTATACATCACACAACAATTAATTTTAAAATAAAGTTTTAATCAAAAGCGAGAAAAGGACAACTCATACAAAATAATAAAAGCCAATTAAACCTGTCATGGTTTGCTTTTTTTAGTGTACACATAAGGCATTATGTAGTTAACTCTCGAATCACACAATTTACTAAGAGATAAATTCTTACCTGAATCAGCTTCAGTGAATGTGATGAATGCAAATCCCTTTGAAGTACCAGTTTCATGATCCTTTATAACCTGCATATACCAAGATAAAAAATTAATAAATTTTGCATACTACACAGAAAAAAAGAAAGGAAAACCAAATGAATGTGTTTACCTTAAGAGCTTCAATTTCTCCAAAAGTGGAAAAGTACTCAGCAAGTGTGACTGCAAAAATCCCAACAAACTTTGTTTTAATGACTTATATAGAGTTTTTCTAAAAAACAAAAAAAAAAACAATAATGTGCAAAATGAAAAAATAGGTTCGCAATGCGTACATGTGTGGCTTACGAAATATGAAGCTGAAAAACTATTTAGTATTTAGTATAAATCTACTAGTGTTCTATCACGAATGCTGTCCTCTGGTTGGCTACGCTACTCGCTATCTATTCTGTGATAGATAGTGAGTAGTGGTTGTCAACAAAATGGCGGCTGCTTCTTCGCGTTTTCGAAGTGTATGCGAGGAGGATTTAGAGAATTTACTTGTTTAGTTTTGAACGACTAGTAGATTTATACTAAAACAATTAGATTATTCGCTCTCGATTTCTATGCATGATGGCTGATTCGGGCTGCACCCTCATCAGCTATCACGCGATAGAAATCTTGAGCTCATAATCTAATTGTTAAGTATCTGTTCTCTTATCAAGTTTCTATTAGTAGAGCTACTTGTGATTACAATTACTCATAGATAGTTTTCCATATTGTTCCTGTCAATCAAGAAAATAAGGTAACTAGCATACAATAGACCATTTCTGAGTTCCTGAAATCCTCATTTTCAAGATGAGGATTATAATAATAATAATAATAATAATAATAATAATAATAATAATAATAATAATAATAATAATAATAATAATAACTTTATTAAAGTCTCAAATCTTTCTAGCCGAGCACAGAAGCTCTACTAATTGGGGAGACTAAATTAAATCAACACTAAATCAAATCAAATTAAATGTTGGTTTTTGGCAGGAGGGGAAAACTGGAGTACCTGGAGAAAAACCTCTTGGAGCAGAGTAGAGAACCAACAAACTCAGCCCACTTATGACACTGTGAATCGAACCTGGGCCACATTGGTGGAAGGCGAGCACTCTCACCACTGTGCCAACCCTGCTCCCCCAATACATACAATCTTTGTTATGGAAAAGTCTCATTTTCACAACAAAGGTTGCACATGTAGTGTTGCTTTGAAAGTGAGGATTTTAAGAACTAAAAAACTCGGCATCATCTCCCATAGTGGCCTGATAGATTCAGTCATGATTTTGCTTATGTAACCAAGTGGAATTGAGTTCTGAAACTTTTTTGTAGGTTGATCTTCTTTTCCAAGGCAAGTGATGTGAAATTAACTCTAGGGAAGCATTTCATATTCATGAATATCTTTTTTGCATTTTGTGTACTAGCACATAAACACAAAACTTAAAAGAAGGACCGAGACATTTAGCAAATGATGTAACACACACTAGAAGCCATTGGGAGCTTGATATGGTTTAAATGTATAACTAATTTTGGACAATACACACATGTAAGTTAACATGATGCTGAGCTTAGGATTATTTTGTTGTCCATTAGGCCACAAAAGTTCTATTTTAAGTTGGTTGAGACCAAAATGCTCAAAATGTTTATTGTATTTGGGTTTTGTGGGACTGTATTTTAAATAAAGAACACAGAAAAAATTAGTTGAGGTTGTAAATGGAAAAATTTAAGAAGAAAAGATAGGATAACAAGATCAGAACACATTAAGCAATATTTTTAATGAATCATATGTTGAGTAGTATTCTGAACTAACATTACATTAACGTTGCCAATAATTTTTAAGCCAACAAGATTTACAATTTGACCTGGAGTGTTTTATCTAACAGAAAGTTCAGTAGAGATAGCGTGTCACCATAATAGATTCCAGAAACAGTAAACAGAACAAAAAGCCTGCACTCTAACTCATTCAAATAGAAAAATTCTGGTTTCACCACTGGAAACAGCATTCCATTTTTAGCTGCACATGGCTGCTGTCATGGTGGTATTTTCAAATGTTCATAACAACAGGAACAGATCCATTCTACTGTAGGTTATCAATGCTTCCTTTACTTATAATTAGCAAATATTGTCCTGCAATCAGGTTTGACAGTCTTAACTTTTCAGCAGTTGTAACACTCTTCATTCGACATTTTGTACTGTCCAACAACTTCTTTCAATGTTGGTAAGCTTAAGACTTAAATAAAAAGACATTCATATAAAACATCATTAGCACTATATTCCAAAAATGATCTTTGAAAGCAACAAAGCATCTTTTCTTATAAGGAAATTGTCATGAGAGCCGATTCTTTGTCAGTATTGTTCAACAGAGATTCCAATTTCACTTACTTCTGATGAAATCGTGGGCTAGCAAACTCGATCTTGTCAACTGTGTGTGTACAGTTCATCCAATTCAACAGCAACAGCATCGCAAGGACAACACAAGCAAAGAAGAATCTCTTTTGCTTTCAAGTAATTTCAGAGGCTTCCAAATACTTTCAGACACTTTCAAGCAGGTCTACTGAGCAGATTCAAGCTGTTAATACAAATGTTATCTTGTGAGAGTCAATAAATGACTCCAAAGATTCAATGTGAAACAAAGGTCTGGACAGAATGTTGGCCTGTGGGAGTACAAATCCTCGCTGTAATCTGCACTAAGAAGACAAGCCGACTGTAGGAAAGCCAGCGTGTGAAATCTAAGCAACAAAGAGGAACGAATAACTGAATTTACACAAATAAAAAATGGCCGCTTTCTGAAGTGTATGTAATTCAAAGGTGACAGACCGCAAACAATTGTTGCTTCTAAAAATATCTGTGTGTAATAACTGTTCATCAGTAGGATACCTAAAATGTGTGCAATTCCACAATTGGTTTCGGCTCCATCAAATCCTATACCAATTGCAGAACATTTTAGGAGGAGCCACCCACACTGTGAGCACAGTTATTGACAACACGTATTAGCAAGGAAAACAACGTAATATAATAGGAGTACGTTAAATAACGAACTATGCACACGTAAACCAAACAACGAACTAAGCACACGTAAACTAAATAAGCAAGCGCGCGCACAACTTTAGGAAAATTGCGCGTGCACATTTGCATAAAAATGTAATGAATGGAAGCAACAAGGATCTCAAATTTGGGCGTCAGGATAATATAAAGGATATAATCTCATCTCTGGATTGCTAATCTCATCTCCTGTAGTGTAGCACCATACTTCTCAACGATAGCACCGTGGTGTTTCAAGAATTTAGTTAACGATTTACGAAGCAGCGTAGATTTGAAGCCTTGGTGAAGGAGATGTGATGAAAGTCGGTGAAGTCTATCAATAAAATCCAGTTTCGATGTGCAAAGTCTAGCATATCTCACTAATTGAGATATGAAAACACCATAGGCCGGATTGGCGGGAATGTTGCTGTCCATGTGAGGAAAATTGACAATCCGAAATGAGAAGTCATCCCTCTTATCGTAGACACTGAGATGAAAAGGAGTGTTGTTATCACCATTCCTAATTCTTGTGTCTAGATAACAAACTTCATTTGATGTCAAGGTAGTGTCCTTTAGTTCCAGTTCCGACGGGTAAATAGCGCTGATGTAATTTCCGAAATTCTCATTGTTGACGCTGAATAAATCATCAATGTATCGAAAGGTGTTGCTAAATTGGACGGCTATGGTTTTATCTCGTTTCAATGTTCTAAGCATGAAATCATACTCAAAGGTGTGAAGGAACAGATCAGCTAGCAAAGGTGCGCTGTTAGTGCCCATTGGTATTCCAATAACTTGTCGAAAAACTGAGTTTCCAAAGCGAACGTAGATGTTGTCGATAAGAAAGTCGATAGCGAGGCACAGTTCCCTACTTAGCTGAGCGTAGACTGGACCTCGTTCGTAATACACGTGACAAGCGCTTTGTCCATCATGACAAATCCAGCCATTTATATATCGTTCACAGTGACAAATCCAGGAATATATCTTGGGCGATGACATAGAGTGCTTTACACTTTGTGTAAGCCACACAAAAATACATGGACAAAAATAACTAAATGCTTGAAAAATCTTTGAGGGTGTTGTCATCACAAAAGGAAATTTGTGATCTAGGTATTCGAGTACAGGGTAGTCTACAGTTTAATGCTAAGTGCAATATTAAAGGTTGTTATGCCACACTATGATGCCTGTTTAAACTTCAAATGGAAATTGCACCAAATTACTTTTGTTTCACACAGACACTTGAAGTTTATTACATGGCCAAAACCGGCTGTAAAAAAACTCCCATGCTTGAAAAAATTTTTTTCTCAATCGCACGAATATTGCCTTAACTGTTAGTTGTGAGCACGAAATGGAATGTCCTTTAAATTTGGATATCCAATAAACGCAAGAAACGTAGCGATTTTTACCAAATATGGCCTTTTGAGTTTGGACAAGAACGAAACTAACCGTTTTTAACGTCAAAGAGAAGCGACGAAAATGCCCCTTTTTGCCTTCATGTTTTTTAAGGAAATCATCATCGAAAAACCAAACTTCAACCATCATAAACAAAATTCAGTCCTTCTTCTAGCTTAGAAATGACTTTTTTTGTTCATATTCTTCTCCCGAGCGTAGATACAGCCTTTTGTTCCAGTGCATTCGGGCCCTCCCGCCATTTTCAACATCTCGAGTGCGTTGCATGCTGGGAACTAACGAGAATTTTTGACAGCGCCTGTTCCTTCCCCAATTCTTTCACATATAAACTAAGTCTACAGCCACTCCGACCTACTGCCAAAATTTCCTGCTTGTGGTCATCTTCGTGCTCACAAATTCCAAAATATGTGGCGGTAGGTCGAGAAATTCATCAGTAGTTGAGTCCTGAAGGTACTAAGTGTTCGACTGGCCAAATTCCCAGTTCGTTGAGTAACAAGCCAAATTCGACAACAAAGTACATCACCTTGCTCGATTCTTTGAGAAAGTGGACTCTTAGCTACCGTCACGCTTAATGATGCTCATCAGGCAGCCGCTAAAGATGAAAAATGGCTGTAAACTTAGCAAAAATTGCAAGCAAACCAAACTTGGGCCATTGTTGTTGCTTCATGGATAAAAAATAGCTACGTCAAAATGACGTTTTCAGAAACCTTGAGCCTTCAGTGCCTTAGGACAGCACCACTCTTCCCTGGTAGTTTCAAATAAGGAGTCACAAATTGCTATTCATCGTTTATAGGTGGAAAATCACTCCGAAAATGTAAAAACAGCTGGCAGTCAATGGATTAAGTGCTA
>JAEMWC010000194.1:912500-942500 GCA_016490735.1 Pachyseris speciosa
AGCGGCGTGGTCTCCAATCATAGGAGAGTCTCTGGCATGCAGGAATGATGACCGTAAAGAAGCTAAAGAACACAATGAATACGCAGTTGGGACTTATCTTGAAGCTGATAACAAACTTTTTGGGCATGTGCCGATGGAACTTTCCTTCCTTATATTCACATTTCTCAAAGCCCGCCATGAGAATAAAGTACAGGTCAAAGTGACTGGATTAAGAAGACTGGAAAACGGACTTGTTGTCCCCGGAGCGTTCCTAGCGAGAACAACCAGCAGAGCAATCGCCACAAAATTTGAAGAAGAGATTATTTGTTTGAAGGAATTATGTACTCACATGGACATAACAGTTGAGAAACTCAGGCGAAGACCACTGTTTTTGTAATGCATTATTACGTACGGTATGTCGGCTATTAAAGGAAGATGAACCACGTTTGATACATATTCTGAAGGCGCTGTAATATTAGAACAGGGGCGCTTATTAGAATAGGGGCGCTTATAAGAATGGGGGCGCTTATTAGAATGGGGGCGCTTATTGGAATAGGGGCGCTTATTAACAAAAACACATTCGAAGGGGGGCGCTTATTCGGAAGGGGGCGCTTATTGGAAGGAGGGCGCTAAATCGAATCATTACGGTAAGGTACATTCTGTCCGGGCATACTGTAACCAAGCACTTAGAATAATGACATTCTTTCAATTATATAATGATACTCGCTGTTCGTTTCTATGAAAACTATTTACAAACACATCTTGTGACTCATCGCGACTCACATTTCCTTCTCCATTGCGGTGTTCCAGCGTTCAAAGTTTCTGCAGTGTGTGACTGGGGATGAAGTGGTTTCGTGGTTGTATCAGGGCGGTTCTTCTGCCATTCCTCGACTTTTCTCGATTGTTCCCGGGGCCTTTTACTTCCACTTGCATTTGACTTATAGCTCCAGCCAAATGTGGCCATTACGGGCCCAAGCAAAGCGTCGCTGATCTGTTGAATGATCCAGTTACAACCTTTGCGAAGTCGTCCGCCATGTTGGGATGATCTGTTTTCAGTACTTCCGTACAGCGGCCACCTTAGAAGAAAAATAATATGCGCATATGCGCAATAGTTTCTCTTGAAAACATCCTCGAACGAACTTGTTTATGGTTCCTGTGTTTAAATTGCAATCTAAAAAAGTACGTTTGTATATGTGTTTCTTTTGACTGGTGATGCTCAAGGATCGTCGTTGATTAAATCTGGTCAAGATAATTTGCCTTTTAGTGCGATTATTTGGGACTGAAAAGAGCAACTTTACTTGGCGGCTTGACAATGCGAAGACCCTCGTGAAGAGCAGTTCTACGTTTTCCGTTTTCATGGTATTCCTATAAGCTTACTGTTTAGATTAATATAGCAATTGTGTACACTTCGTATATTTATTCAAAGGCACAATTGAACCTATGAAGATGTGAACGACTGACAGTGTCGACTGAGAAGACGGCAGGACAGCATGTAAATTCGAGCAAGTGACATATTAATTGACGTCACGGCGGTTTTTGTGTATGTACTACGACTCGGCAAGGAGAAAAAGATGGCGAATCTGAATGACTTAATGTCTTTCTCATCCGACGAAGAGGACAATGTGCCAGTAAAATCGGAATTTTCTTGGCAAACAGTTTTGTCGTCAGAATTCAACGTTGGCCCGAGTGGTCGTTATGGCACTGAAAGCACACGCTCACTGTCACCGAACTTCTGTCTTTCTGACAGTCATCAGTTCAGCAACGGTCGAAGCGACAGTAAATATTCCGATCATAGTGCACAAGGTGTTAAAATGGAGCTACGTCCGCAGTCAAGCTTTCCTTTGAATGGAGACCACTTAAGATGGGTCGGCTTCTCAAGTGACATCGAGACAGGCCCTCGTACTGATTTGTTTGCTCAAGAGTTCAACTTGAGGACATCGCATTCTTTTGATGAGTTATCGCCACCTAGGAGCCCAGTGAAAAAGCGAAATAATATTCCGCAATTTCCTCAAGGCAACTTCACTAATTATCATGATGCTTTTAGGCCCCCTTCAGAGTTAGTCGCCTCTGAAAGAACAACAAATTACAATGGTTCTGAGGTGTTGAAGAATGCTGGCAGATCACCGTCTTACACTTCTAGTCTGTTTGTGACATTAAACAGTCAACATAGTGACTTAGGCATTCAAAGTACAGACAAATCTTTTGCAAGCAATGCATCATCCCATTCCAGCAGTGAGCACCCTTATGGTTCCATAACTCTGAAGCTCAAAGGCGAATTATCAATAAGAGGGAACAGAGAAGAAAATCTAGCCTTGAACAAGTCCCCAACAGATGATCATGTCTTTCCAGTGGAAGTGACTGAGAGTACTGCCAAGTTTACAAGCAACTCAAACATAAGACCGTTGAAAGTTCAGCTTCCTGCTGAAGAGAGTGGCAGAAATTCCGTCAAGTCACAACAGGAGATTGCTTCTCACAGAAAATCTGTTTCTCCCCCTCGTCCACCCGCCTCTAAGATGTCCAATCGTCCTTTCTCTGCCTCGTTTCCAGACAAAAAATTACCCGGTGTGTCATTGTCATGTGATCGCAGTCCCAAGTTTCTTTTTTATGGAGATGGATTATTTGATGTTGCCAAGGAAAGAAACGAGGAGGCTACTGCCTTCAGTGCAGCGATGATAAAAATCAGATCAGATTTCCACTGGGATGATGAAACAAACCCTGGCCATGTGATAAGTCCCACAATACCTTATGACTACGAGACGTTTCCTCGCCATACAGATGCATGCATTGCTATCTATACTGAGGGTCGACAGGACACTCTGAAGTTCACCTTCAGTGCTCACAGCCACATAAGCAAAATTATTGAACTTGCATTGAGGTGTTTATCAGATGATAGCAAACTAATAGACTGGAGTCTGGCTTCAGTGTTTGTGCTCAAAGTCTGTGGTCGTTCTGAGTACCTTGAAGTAAATAGCATTTTAATTCAGTATGGTTATGTACAAGAATGCATCAAATTTGGACGTGAAGTTGAACTTGTGCTCCTTCAAAGCTGGCAAATCTCCAGGCAGCTGGCAAGAATTGAGGAAGATGACTTTGATGAGAGTGTACCACGGAGTTACAAGGAATTCTTTGATTGCCCCGTCAGCACTGCTGTCTCTGAGTATGGGCTGACTGTACTCTTGGAGGCATTTAACGATGAACTTGTGAAGTTAGTGGAAGAGATGTCAAACAAACGCAACCCACGCTTTGAACCAAGCCGGGTCATCCAATCTGTAAAGGCAATCTGTGCAACTCTGGCTACCTTGGAAACTGAACCAGTGATCAGTTCAGTTAAAATCTTGAAAGATCTCAAGAATGCTGTGGTGTCCGAAAGAGTGGTTCCTGACAAGGCGTTGGTCCATGATGCGCTCTCAAAGTTGCAGTCAGCCGTTTTGTTGTTGATTGAGATGTACTGTGATGCCTTTGACACTACGTTTATACCTACCAGGGTGGACAGGCCTAAATTGGCCGGATCTATAGAGGTCACAGCCATGACTGACAACTTTCGCATCCATGTGGCATTCGCCAATAGACTGCCCCTGCATTGGACTCAGGACTTCGATAGCTTTGAAGTCCAGTGTGGCATTTACTATGGAGGACGTTTGTCGTGTCCAATTGAGGTAACACAACAGCGGAAGGTCACCAGACATTTCTTTGATCAGCTGCGGTGGGATGAATGGCTACAACTGAAGATCCAGGTACGTCAGCTACCGCGGGAATCACGACTCTGTCTCACCCTTTACGGGATTGCTCCAGGCGGCAAGAGCAACGCACTAAATGGGACTAGGACCCCCCTTGGCTGGGTTGCGGTCCCCCTCTTCGACTTCAAAGGTGTGCTAGCGTCTGGAATGCATCTTCTTGGACTGTGGCCAGACGATGCCGCAAACCCCGTTGGTACGTGCACATCAAACCTTCTGCATCCTTCTAGTGTCATTCTACAGGTCGAGTTTGAGCGCTATCTGGCCGACATCGTTTTTCCGGATTTCGAAAGCAACGGGTGGTCAGTGTACGATGAAACTGATCGCTGTGAGCCCCAGGCCACAACTGCCGAGGTGTACAAGCACATTTTGGAAAAAGATCTTTTCAACGAATTAAAGCCAGATGAAAATGAACTTTTGTGGGAGCACCGGCATTACTGCAAGTCAGTCCCCAAAGCGCTGCCACTCATCTTGTCTGCAGCGCCTTCCTGGGAATACCAGTACCTTCCAGTCATTTACAGCTTGTTAGCTTCGTGGGCGCCCTTGAAGTCAGTAGACGCTATGGAGTTGCTCAAGGTCAGCTTTCCAGATACCCGTGTGCGAGCTACAGCGGTGGAGTGGATGGAGGCCCTTGTGGATGACGAGTTGTGCGATTACCTTCCTCAGCTTGTCCAGGCCTTGAAGTATGAAATCTACCATGACTCTTCCTTGGTTCGCTTCCTCGTTCGCCGAGCTCTCGGCAGCGTCCGCGTCATGCATTATCTGTTCTGGTACCTGAAGGACAACATCAGTGATCCTCAATTCGGTCAGCGCTTTCAGATCATTCTTGGTGGCCTGCTCAGCATCTGTGGAAATGCTCAGAGGAGTGAGTTCACCAGGCAAGATGAGGTCGTCTCTGATCTGACCCAGGTGGCTCAACAAGTTAAGAATGCTAAAGATTCTTCGAGAACGAACGTTCTTCAGCGAGAGTTAGCAGTGGTGGCTGGCATCTTGTTCACAAACGTGAGACTTCCAATAAGCCCGAGCTACGAGGTCAAAGGTTTGGACTTGCAAGCCTGTGGCTACTTCACTTCCAACTCTGCACCTCTGAAGCTCATTTTCAAGAACGCTGACCCGTTTGGCGAAGACGTGCACGCCATGTTCAAAATCGGTGACGACATGAGACAAGACAGGCTGATCATGCAGCTTGTAGGCATCATGAACAAGATCTGGTTACGAGAGGGAATCGATTTGAAAATGATCACGTACAAGTGCATAGCCACTGATGTTGGCATGGGGATGGTTGAAATCGTTAAGGATTCGGTAACACTTCGGGAAATCCACACCGAGCTTGGCCTGACTGGATCTTTCAAGGATGAACCAATAGCGAGGTGGATCCAGAAGTACCATCCCGGTGAGGAGAGCTGCCAACGAGCAGTTGAGAATTTCACGGCTTCCTGTGCAGGCTACTGTGTCGCTACCTACGTCCTGGGAATCTGCGATCGCCATAACGACAACATCATGATCAAGAGAAGTGGTCACCTATTTCACATCGACTTCGCTAAGATCCTTGGAAACTCGCAGATGTTTGGTTCATTCCGCCGCGATCGGGCTCCCTTCGTGCTGACTTCGGACATGGCTTTTGTCATTAATGGCGGGTACGAACCGAGTAGTCGCTTTCAGGACTTCGTAGACCTTTGTTGCAAGGCCTTCAATATCATCCGACGCCAGTCCAACTTGTTCCTAAGCCTGTTGTCTTTGATGTTGAATTCCGGAATTCCCTGTTTGAGTAAGGTCGCTGACTTGAGGTACATACGGGATTCCTTGCTGCCAGACGCCTCCGAGGGGGAAGCCACGGCCGCCTTCACCCGTCTGATTAAGTCCAGTCTCTCCTCATGGTTTACTCAAGTGAACTTCTTCATCCATAATGTAGCGCAGATCCGAGACGTTAGTCAGCTGAGACTTTCAACGACAACCACGTCCAATTCAAGCTCTGTTCTTTCGTTTGCTCGTGGTACCTACTCTGTTGACACGGACGGTTTGATTGATTCTGCTCGAGTCGTGGACTTCCAGAAGCGCTACAATCCCGAGAAGTATTACATCTACGTCGTCAACATTTGCCGCGTCGGCGTTGAAGAACCGTCATTTGTGTTCCGTCGATTTAGCCATTTTCACGAGTTGCACACAAAGCTCACGGGGGCGTTCCCTGCCACGCAGCTGCCAAGGCTTCCGAGCAAGATCTACATCGGTCGGTCGCAGATCCGTGTGGTTGCTGAACGGAGGCGAAACGAGCTCGACCATTACATTCGACACCTGTTGATGATGCCAACGGAAATTTCAGAATCTGAACTTCTGTACACCTTTCTTCATCCCTTGCAGCAGGACAACCGAGAGGCGAGCGTGTTCTCGATTCGCTTACTCCCCGAAGAGAAACGAAACCGCGAACGAGCCATCGGAGGACAAGTGAAGCTGTTGATTCGACACGAAAGCGAAGCGCTTCGTGTCATGGTGATGCACGCGAAGGACTTGTCTCCGAGAAATCCAACAAGTCTAGCAGATCCGTACGTCAAGCTTTACCTGTTGCCTGATCCCGTCAAGGCCACAAAGCTCAAGACCAAGATTGCACGCAAGACGCTTAATCCAACATTTAACGAAACCTTGCTGTATACCATGTCTGAGCGGGAGACGCGCCAGCGGCACCTGCAAGTGACTGTGCTGGATCACGATTACGTCGGCGAGAACGAGTTTCTCGGTGGCCTGCTGATAGATCTTTCGCAGGCTGACCTCAAGACGTCAGTGGCCAACTGGTACACTCTGACTGACATTAGAAAACCGCGTTGAAATTAAAGAACTTCAAATCTGCTTGGAGGGGACAGGGGCCCGTTTCTCGAAAGTCCCGGTAACTTAACGGGCCGAAAACCATATTTTGAAATAAAAAACTCAAGAAAAGTAGGGTGTGTTCTGACCTCTAGTGAAGTCAATTTTGTTTCTTTAGCTGTTAAATTTACTGTATAATTTTCAAAACTTTTGAAACTCCCATCTGGAATGGAAAACAAAACAGCTTAACGGGCCCGGTAATTACCGGAAGCTTCGAGAAACGGGCCCCAGAATCCCAGCACGTGCTGGAGCAAGTAGCACAAGATAGTTCTTTGCTCCTTTGCTGTCGTTCAGGATGGAGGTGATACAGGCTTGGCGAAATCAACTTTCCTCGCCGGAATGGCTGCTGAAGGGGAATCTCCATTCAATGGGGAAAAGTTACAGTTTCTTCCTTTGATGTGAATAGATGCATCAGAAAAAGCAAGTAGGTCACTTGCGTGACTTTCCGTCACGCTAGAAATTTATCTTTATTTTCGCGTGACAGACGTTTAACTTAAATCTTTCAGGAAACAGAACTATTGCAATCAAAGTTGCAATTATTTGCCTTGCATAAGAAGTACCTCTAGATAATTATAGGAATTAGATACCGTAGGAAAATTCAGCGATGCATTCGGTTGCGATAGTTGATCTGAATATTGGATTTAGCAGGAGCCCATCACTAGGAGCGTACAACTCCCATACTACATACTATGTCACGGCATTTTCACATACTGATCTATTTTTAGACTATTTTTTCCCGCGAAAAGGGGCTATGAGGATGTCAACGGTATCGAGAGTGCTGCTAATAAAGTAAAATTTCGTCCTTGTTAGGACTCATCAGCATGACAATAGTTTTAATGAGCGAAAACAAAGTCTCTGCACGTGCAGATACTTGTTACACATGCAGAGACTTGTGATTGGTCATCGGGGTTCCTGCGGGAGTGTGATATTGACGGGAAATTCAATCTAAAAATAAATCGGTCTACGAAAACGCTGTGACAGGAATATTGGGCAGTTGTACGCTCCTAGTGATGGGCTCCTGATTTAGGTAAAGAAAAAAAACGTATTTATCACATGACTGCTGTTAGTCAAACTTAATTTGGACACATTCTTGCGACTGCCGTGATTGTTCAGCAGAACAAACAATTTCAATAAATAGTCAATTTTACAGTTGTTTGCTCAGCGACCTGGCCTTTGAGTGGAAAAGAGGCTGGAGGTGACCTCGTTTCGATACAAACCTCTTTGTCTTCCTCATGCAAATGTATAACAACAATATGATTTGCATGAGAAAAGCATGTATCAAAACAAAGTCACCGCTAGCCTCGTCTCTATTCATGGGCCAGGTCACTTGGTATGCAATTCGGTAAAATGGGCTATTGTCATCTTGAACAGCTGGACTCTATTTTTATTTATTAGCAAACGTGGCTACTGTCTCCAGGTGTAAAGAGTTCAGAACTGTATCCGATACTCAGAGATCTACAATGCTAGTTTTTAGTTTCTATTGTCTCCGACATCCTGCTCCTGGCGGGGGTGCATGTCGTTATGTAAATTTCTTCAGCAGTTTATGGCTTCCATGTAAACAAGTAGAATTAGAATTCTGATACGATTTCGGTCCCATTGGAAGAGAGATGTCGTCGAGGTAGATAGTTTTAAAGCCATTTTTCGATTTCTTTTCCAGTTTGAACGTTCCACAACGGTACATTCATTTCGCTTTCGCAATATTAATTCAGGCTGGTGCCTGGGCATTCTGTTTTACTTCGCCTTGGAGAACTGAGAAAACGCCTTGGAACCAGGCTTTTCAACCATTATTTCGTAAATGTCTAGGTGCTAGGTCACGCTGTTTTACTTCTTTCTGCCACCTTGAAGCTGGTCTCATCTAGTGGATCTAGTACGATCAGCAAATTTGGAATCAGTACAGTAGAGTTCAGTAGAGTCAATGTTTAGTCCATGGTGACCAGTATGTAACAGACTGCTGAAGAACGGATTATAACTTACCAGTCAACCGTCAACACGAGCTTAACGTTTTGAGTCTGCTGCATCAACAATGTTTGTTCGTGGAGACGCTGCAATTAGTAGCGTTTCTTGATTTCCGAACGTGAGAGTTCCTATTGTTTACAGACCCTAGGAAAAGAAGAGAAGGCCAGGAACAGGTTATTGTCATAATTGCATATGTAGTTCGAAGATAACAAAAAGTACCTCGCATAGCTTCTAAAATTCACTACACTATGTAGTGCTAAGTTTGTAAAAAAAAAAAGTCTGTCGTTACTTCCCTATTAACCATGACATTTGTGTGGCGGCGGATCCACGATCCTTTCGGGACGGATATGTGAGCGAGATAGTCTTGCCATAGAATGATCAGGAGTTCAGAACAGAGCTTTAGTTTACTGGATTGTTTTTCCTGGTCTCAGGGGCTTTTACAAATTCTTAGGAAACGTAATGGAAAGGAACGATGTAAATCTGCTTGTAAATAGGATTTTAAGTGAATGAGACAAGGATTTATTTAAAGACAAGTCTAAGAAAGTAGTTCTCCTCAGTGTTTCAAAATACATACGCCATGATCTCCCTTGAAAACACTTACAATAAACTGATACACTGCACCTCAAGCCTCTTTACGTTCTCTTTAACTAAAATGTATCTATTTTGGCTTCCTAATAATTAATTAATAATAACTTATTACTTGTTTGGCGCAAATTAGCTAGCTGCAAACACGCTAGCTGCATGTGGATAAACATGTTTGAAGAGAAGTATGCATGGTTGCTCCTTCCAGAAACTGCCTTGAAGAGTGAAAAGTTCGTCGTCTTTAGTATTCCGGGATTGAGAAAAAAGCAAGGGTTATCCCTTAGCTGTTGGTCCTTTCTTTCATTAAACGCACTTTGAGACGAAGGCTGGCGATATAATGGATGCTTACTATTTGTCAGAAAAGTCCGGAAATTTCGGTTTGAAGTCAAATGGTAAGGTAATTTTCCGGAAAATCTTTTCGGAAATTATGGACAACCTCCAGAGTTAGTCCTCTTTTCCCGTTCGGGACGGAATTTCGGAAAATCGCTTACCATTTGACCGAACCGTTCCGTTTCCAGGTCCTTTTGCGCCAGAACGAGTGAGTGCGCATGACGGAATGCCTTGCAGTAATCCAGGTTGTTTACCATTTACCAAAAAAATCCGGAAATTTCGGTTGGAATGTAAATGGAAAGCCTATTTTGGTCTTCCCAAACGGAAAATTTCCGGGGAAAACGGAATTTCTTGAAAGGTAGTCCAAAATTCCCAAACGGAATTTCCAAATGGAAATGTGCGTTCCATTTGCTTATTTCTACCAGTTCCAGGGCTTTCGGCTTGGATCGCTCTGTAAACCTGACCGTTAGAAATGTTTGTGTAAATGGAACACGCGCGTTCCGTGGAAATTTTCATTTGGATGTGTGATACGTACCATTTACTGCAACCGTCGACCAACCGGCTTTCCCGTGTAAATGGTAAACAATCCCAATCTCATCCGGTTGGTCGGTAAATTGGGAAAATCACTTACCATTATCCAACGGTCATTCCATCCGGATTTTTCTGGCAAATGGTGAGCACCCAATAATTCATGTACACGATTGCCTTGTCGTGATTCTGTGCACTGTTTTGTCGTCCTCGTGTGCGCACGTGATTTGTTCCTCAAAGAGAAAAAAGCCGATCAAATCATCATGATCAAATCACACGGTCTAATTTCTAAAATCTTCTGCAATTCGCACCCGGTTGTTCAAGAATTAATTTAAGAACAGAGACTGACTAAAATGTATGATTCTTAAAATAATTTGCCCGGTGATTGGAGATAATTTGTAGGTATCTGTTTCCATTGGCTGAAAGTTGATTGTTTTGACAGCGTGGGAACCGCAATGGTGTCCAGGAACGTGTGTTACAACCACTGGGAAAGGAAAAATATCTTCAATTTTAGAGGTTAGATTCCACTGTCCCGCATTGATCTTTAAAGAGGATGAACATACGGGAACTCTTGTCACGTGACGTCATGTGCGTGCGCATTGAAAATCACGCAACTTGCTGTCGGTGTTTTTCCTCCTCATTTGTGCAGGAAGGCAAATGGAAGAAACATTTGCTGAAGATGGAAACGAGAACTCCATTAAGCGGAGAACCCATGCAGGGCCATTACCGAGGGCCCTATATGACCTGTTTTTAAACTGCCTTCGCCTTCGCGTGCGCTCCGCAACCACCCTCCCTCGGTGGCAGTGTCCATGGCCGAGCGGACCGGATCTGAAAGCGGCGGGTTTTCCAAAACCGAAGGGAGGCATCACAAGAAGGGAAAAATTTAAGAACTGGGCTGAAAGAATGGATGTACGGTTCGATGCCGACGAAAGTTGTGAAATTCTTGTCTACAAACGGACTGGAAAGATTATTGTACCAATTGAAGACTTTGAGCCAGTCGTTAGAAAAGTTCATTCTGTTGGGCATTACGACGCAAAGAAAACCTTTTCTCTGGTAAGTCTTACATGTAACAAATACGACTTCCAGTAAGCTTACTTAGGATACAAAATAAGCTTTCTTTGTGGCGAGCTTTTTTGTATACTTTATTTTGCAAGAAATTCTAAAATTAGCTCTCTCAATTGAAAACTAAACAAAGTATCACCCAAATTATGTCAAGTTGCTATGAGCTGATGTAGAATAATTATGCAGCTTGAGACAACCTAAGGAGCACGAAATGTTGCAATTATCATAATTTTTCCGCTTACGATTCGGTGAAACCGTGCTTTTAATATTTGATTCTCATTCCCTTCTTCACTTAATTAATTGCTAATATTAAATTAATTTAGATTTGGTGACCTTTTTAGCTGATATTACAGACTCTTTTATTTGCCCTTGATGCACCTATCAATGGTTTGCCCCAGGATGGGGGTGGGGCAACCCATGGAAAATTTGGGGTGCTTACCATTTATAATAATAATAATAATAATAATAATAATAATAATAATAATAATAATAATAATAATAATAATAATCACTTTATTTAAGTCTCAAATGTATTTAGCCGAGCACAGATGCTCTACTAATTGGGGAGACTAAATCAAATCAACTCTAAATAAATCAAATGAAATCAAATGTTGGTTTTTGGGGAGAGGGGAAAACCGGAGTACCCGGAGAAAAACCTCTTGGAGCAGAGTAGAGAACCAACAAACTCAGCCCACTTATGACGCCGAGTCCGGGAATCGAACCCGGGACACATTGGTGGAAGGCGAGCGCTCTCACCACTGCGCCAACTCTGCTCCCCTTAACATCCCCTACCATTTGTCAGAAAAATCCGGAAATTTCGGTTTGAAGTCAAATGGTAAGGTAATTTTCCGGAAAATCTTTTCGGAAATTGTGGACAACCTCCAGAGGTAGTCCTCTTTTCCCGTTCGGAACTGAATTTCGGAAAATTGCTTTCCATTTGATTGAACCGTTCCGTTTCCAGGTCCTTTTGGGCCAAAAGGAGTGAGTGCGCATGACGGAACGCCTTGCAGTAAATGGTAAGCTCCAATCTCATTCGGGTTGTCGGTAAATTCGGAAAATCGCTTACCATTATTCAACGGTTATTCCATCCGGATTTTTCTGACAAATGGTAAGCACCCTTGACATTTTCAGGTTTTCAAATGTCAATTTCCCTACCCTTGGGTCTCCATTATAAGTCAAATTTGCACCCCTGAGGACCACAGACCTGCACAGTAAGCTAACAACAAACTTTTCAAGATGGCACTCAAGTCAAATTTCCCACCTTGGATACCATTGTGGATGTCAAAATCCCCACCCATGTGCACTTTATGAAGTCTAATTCCTTTGGGTTGCCCACCCAACCTCCCCCCCCCCCCCCCCCCCTTCATCCTGGGGCAAACTGTTGATAGGTGCATGATATTTGGGTGAAATCTTATTCAGTTCATTAAGTCCAGTTATATTTGAGATGAATAATCTGCTAAAAGAAATCATTTGTTTGCCAATTTAAGTGTCTCGGGTAAGTGCAGACATTACCTATCAAAAGTGTCTGAAAATGCTTTGGCATAAATATGGGCAAGTCTTAAAACAAATTCCAATATTATTTGTTTGTCTAGACAGATTGCTTGTTTGTTTACCTGTAATTAAGGTGAGGTGAAATCATGACAAAAGTGAGAGTGCACTTTTACAATAATTATAAGTAATTATTTCAACACAACAAAGGGGACATTGTTATGAGAATGTTATATTCTCTGTTGATTCAAGGTTAAATTTGTTACATTGCAAAATGTTAAAATTAAGTAAATAAATAAAGTGAATGTATAAAACAAAATTACAAATAAATCAATTTAACATTTGTGTCAATAAAAGTATTTGATATTAATGCAACTTGAATGGAGATGAATTGGATGAAAAAATACTTTACAAAGAAAGAAGTTAACATGATTTCTAGAGGAGGCAAAATTTTCAATTTAAGGAAACAAATGTGATTATGGCAGTCTTGCATTATAGAATCAGGAAATTGAATACTGCAAAATAATGCTTATCCACAGAACACTGGACGAAAAGGTTTTAAGGATAGCATTCTTGAGATCAAGAGTTATCTAACTCAAGGTGCACCTAACCGCAAAATGTTTTAAACCAAATCTTGACTTTTTGCGTTCGACGTTAGGAGAACGCTTCGTAATCTTTGGGGATCCTGTGGTCGATGGGATACCTGTGCATGCCAGGCGTGAAGATTCGAGATTTTTGGTTACTTGGACGGGCGATGTTCAAAATCTGCGCCATTTTGAATAATTATTAAGCGCGCGCACGAATTTTAAAGACCCAGTATTGCCCATTATGCACTGCGCGCTGCGTTCACTCGGCGGCCATTTTTGTGATGTTGAAAATTCGGATGATTGCTGTGTAGATTTGAAATCTGTCTTCATCCACCTTGTTACGCTGCCAACCGAGTACTGAGTGTTCTTTTAGAGTGGATAATTTATTCAAGAATATTTCTATTCGTGTTTTGAAAGATATTTTGCGATAGTTTGGCCGTAATTCGGCGAGGTAAATTAGCATTACAAGCAAAACTTCCAGACGATGGACAATCCTGGTCGAGGAAGACCGCGTTTATCGGGTTCTGTCCGACAAATTCGACTTCGATCGTCTGTCTTTCAACTGTGGACTGCTAAAAAGGCATCACTTGGCTTCGAAGGAAGTACAAACAGCGTCTTTGCGGAATTTCTTCTTCATCTTCCTTCACTGGAAAACGTAGTGCCCTCTCAGAGGTAAGCCATCTGTGTGTAAATGGCTCATTTAACTCTCTGTTACAATTATTTTTATGGTTGATGCATTTGTCCTGAATTTGCTTTTGTTGCCTTTAAAGTTTTAGACGACAATGGTGCCGCTGATGGTCCTGTCCTCAGTTCTACTCCTGTGCATCCCAGACCTGGAAAGCGGCGGAGGGTCGATACATCGAGCTGGATAACGTGTCCAACTCTCCTGGAGAAAGCTTGTGAGTTTATTTTTGTAGTGTTGCTTCAATTGCAAAATGCCTGGACCTTCAAATAATTTACTTACACTGTATTTACCGTTTTGGCAGTTTAATTTATGATTAAATGAACGTGTTGTACCCGTCCCAGAAAGAAAAGTCCATCCTACAATAAAATTTGATATCTGAATAATAACAGGTGTACTTCTGATTAGTAAAATTTATGAAAAATTTGTCATTTCCTGTGTGGGCGCTCATGTAACCTTGTCCACAGAGAATTATAAATTCACTTGTACAAAAAGAATTATAAGTTTACTTGTCCACAATTAACTATAAGTTCACAAAGAATATTATTATAAGTTCAGTGGACTGTCAGCATCATTCTGACCTGTAGACAATCTGTAAACGTGATTCCACCTTGAGAATGTGTATGCAGTACTATTATTTTGGCTTTTAGCTCGAAGATTGTTGCTATTGCTGTAGTTGTTATTAACGCTTTCATTTGGATATTTTTCATTCCTAGAAACGATGTGACTGGGAGCAGTTCATATTTATGCAGTGCGGCCCCAAGTAAACTATTCAAGCAGACATCCTTGTACATGTATATCCTGCCAACGGTAACAGTTGATTTCTTGCTCTTCAGTACTGGTGAGCTGGAGAATTTTAACAGCATGATGACAAAGTATGCACCCAAGAGGATGCAGTGAAGGTGTTATTCTTCAATTTCATTCTTCTTTTGATAGTAACCAGTATTTAATATCTTTTCTTCTTTATGCACTGTAATATATTAGAATAAAGCAAAACGCAAAGGGAAATTTTCCTTGTAGGTTTAGGTGCTGCCATTAATATTGTAATAAAATGAAATGATAACAATAGCAAGCATAAACTTGAACCACAACATAGATTCAAACTGTCACCAATATTGGACTGACAGATAAGAGCTTTCTTAACATTGTTCCATATCTTCCTTTGTCTTGGAAGGCCATTCAATTAGTGCTACACGAGTATACTGAACCCCTTTTAGTTGAATTATAGTTGTGAATGTGTGTAAGTAAAATAAAAACCTCAAGAGCCTTTATTTATTGCCAACCTGATCTTATAAACTGGTCAGTTTGGTATTTTAAGCCAAATTATGTTATCAGTGAATTAATTTTTTTCTTGTTTATTTCTAGGTACCCTTATTTTGTCATGAGGATTCTACTAGCAGCTATTGACCATAACTTTCACCTCTTCCGGAAGCCCAAACAGAGCCCAGGAGGCAAACTTGTTGGTCATCGCAAGCATTCAAAACGAACTCAACGGTATCATGCAGAGGTGGTCAAGGAAGAAAAGGCATATTACTATTTTCCATATATGGTGGCAAGGATGCTGGAAACCTGAAAAAGGATTCGAAGGCAGTTTCTCTGCCCGTCATGATATTGATGAATTCATCCGAAAACAGATTGCACCAACTCGAGCCATGAAGGTGCCACCCTCAGCAGAAGAGCTGATGAAGGCACCCTCCATATTTGCGATGAAACCCAAAGTGACTGAAAACTTTAAAGATTGAAGTGGATTCAAAATCAAAATATACTATAGAATATTTAACTCTAGGTATCTAGGCCTTCTGGCTGATGATTACTGGATGCATGAGATTGGTTTCTCAGTAATAAGTTATGTTCTTTCAAATTCTATTAGCTTTTCTCCACACACACACACACACACACACACACACACACACACACACACAAAAGCCAGATGGTCAATTTGAAATTTTGTCAACTATTTAATCAAAACCAAAAGTGGTGTTAGTTGGTCTGTGGGAAGGGTTCATTTTCGATTATGAAAGGTGTATAGGGTTGGAGAAATGTCTTTTAGCATTTAGTGTTACTGCTCTGAACTACTTTTACATAGAAATTTTAACTTCATTACAGTGTAGATGGTGTCATTATTGACTACACAAGGTACATAAGGAGAGTTCTTTGTAAATGCTTACAAACAGATTAACAACTAGAATGAGCAATTGATTGATTGCACCAAATGATATTCTTCAACTAGGGGCTCATATCAAATGAGTAGCCCTTGAATGCAGTGATGCCCCATTCATAGGCTAATCACATGTTATGCTCTTAGTGTAAATACCCTACCCTCGACCTTATCCTGGTTGTAGTTTGGATGAGATCTGTCAAATGGAATCTAACTGTTCCTAACTATTTTGCGTGCTAATATAAATTTTTTTTCATGATACAACAGGAGCTCATTAATAATAAATTTATTTCTCAATAAATAGTTCCTCAAGATTTATTATGAACTGAAACCTCAAAATGATTGAATAGCCGGCCTAAGTAGATAAACATCTTTGGTTACATATTTGGGTTTCACTATTAAAGTTGCTATTGTTCATGTTGCTCTTTAAATACTTCGTCTTTCTCATTTAATCTCTCAACTAATTTCCTCCTCTGTTTTTGTATGATTTTAGCTAAATTCATTGAACTTCGAACGCACTTATTAATCTTTGATTACTACTAGTTTAAGTTGTAAAAGTTACAAAATCTAGCCATCATCTGCCCCACGACTGAGCTAGTAATGGACACAGATCCATTCCTTATATGCAGGCCATCTGATATTATGCGATGGTGCGATTTTGCACAATTGACCTCAAATCGCATCCAATCGCACAATTCATAAAAAATTGCGTAATTAAAAAAAGGGCATAATTTTTAAAAAAATAAACCATAAATAAATGCCTTATCTGAAAAAATTCCGTGTCTGCACTTAGTTTCAAGACGATTTACCTTCGAAAAAAGGCCGAGAAACGTTCTGAAACACGATCAAAGTTCAAGGCTGGCAGGTCTGGGGCCTGGTGCTAGTTTTTTCATTCCTATAGAATTGCCTATTGGTGCAACGCAAACAAATCTTTTCTTTGAGTTAGCCTATCAGAATTGCTGATATAAATCCACAACATACGTGGTAATTGGAAATGAGCAAAATTTATATCAGGGAAGCGTTGTTTGACAACAAAATATAAGCTTATTTAAGTTCTTTCGGGTACATCGCCGATGTCCTCATGGACAAGTTTATAGTGAAAATGCCCACTGTTCCTTCATGTTCAACTACTGGGAAAACCAAATCGCACCTTTCTTCAAATATGCCACCGATACTGGACGTCCACGTGGATGGTGGACTGATGTTTTGTTCGTCGTGTAACGTAGTAATCGATCCTCTAAGAAAATCATAATTAAATTTTTATCCCAATCCACTCATACTGCATATAATGTTCACTCGCACACAAGCGACATGTTAACAACAACAAGATTTATTGCATAAGCCCAGTTCTACAAGCACGTGGAGGCTATGATAATGTATTATAATTATGCAAATTAATCATGACACTGCATACGTACTGCAGCACTGCCTGGCATTTCTGTAGAGCATCAGATAGGCGTAAACTCTAGATTTCATTCGCAAATTTTATACTTTAGGAATCTTAGTCATTTTTATTTAATTTGTATATAGATGTATTTTAGTTTTTAACTTTTAAATTGTGTCACCAGTAAGCGAAAGCTAGAATGACTGACACGTGAATAAAGTTACTTACTTACTTACTCATGATTGCTTATTTTTTGTTCCTTTATGAAAAAATCATCATTAGAGCAGCACAAAAGTGGTTTTCTTTCTCAGAATCCTAGTAAAACAAGCTTAAAATAGTTTAGGAAAAAATTGCATAATTTGCATAATTTACCGCATAATATTAATTAATAGTCCGTTCTTATCGCACAATCTACCATGAAAATATCACACAATTTCTGATTTTTTATCGCATCCTATCAGATGGCCTGTATATGAGATCACAAACTGATTTGCATGCATGTTTACAAAGACTTAATGTAATGCAATCAGTTTGGGAAATCATGTAAGGAATAGACCCATGCCCCTTACTAGCTCAGTCATGGGACAGATGATGGCTAGATTTCATAACTTTTACAGCATATAAAAAGTCAAGATTTGGTTTTAAAAGGCGCAAAACAGGGCAATGTGTTTCGAACAGGTGCAAAGTTTTATTTAAGCGAAAAAATATTTTGGAGTTAGGAGCACTTTAGAAACCCACATTCACCCAAGATGCATTGCTTGCTGGGTACAATTTCTATATGTGAAAACTCCATCCACATCGAGATCTAGCCAATCAGATTGCGGGGCTCAACAAGAGAACCTTTTCAAAACAAAAAACAAATGCTCGCAAAGCCTATTGGGTGAATGTGAGCCTTTAAAAGTTGTAAATATGGCCTGATGCCTTTTTTATTTATTCCTACACTCAGTTATTTTTCATTTCTGTGAAGACGATTCAGTGTTTTGTTTGGAAATTAGACCACTTTTCAATTGAGTGTTGTAAAACCAAATCCAAACCAAATACTCGATCCAATCACAACAGAGGCACACAGGGTAATGAACCAATCAGAATTCAAAGTGTTTACATGTAACTGGTGCAGAGTGTGAGAAAATGCACGCATGCAAGTCACGATTGGTTGTGGTTTTGCTTCTTGTCGGTTGAGCAAGTGGCACACGTTAATGCTGGCCAATCACAGCAAAGATATGGAAAGCCCAAGCAAACGCAATATTCACTTTTGATAGTCAATAGGCTAGTTTCGAATTGTGGGAGAACAAAAGCACCAAGTTGAGGTTCAGAGGGATAATTTGCATTTTCTTTTGTTTTTGACAAAAGAAAATGCAAATTATTCCCCTGAACCTTGACTCTGCTCTTTTGTTTTACCACAATTGGAAACTAGCCTATTGAAAACTGTTCTGATAACAATCCATTTATCAAGCTTTGTTCAAACTTAGTGGCCTAGGTTTCTCAAATGTGTTATGTTTTTAGATCACAGAAATAAGAGCAAAAGAGCCTAAATACTGCAAAACTCCCATGTTAAAGGTCCCCCCACCCGCAACCCCCCCCCCACCCCCCCCCCCAACAAAGATATTGCTCTGGATATAAGCCCCCCATTTATAAGCCCATTTAATGTATAAGTGTGTTTTACAAACATCAAAATTTTTAATCAAAAGTTTTAGGCATAAATAAGTGGCTGAGGAGTTAAGAACAATAATTATAATGATACCAAAGAAAGAAACAAATCATTGTTCATGCATTAACAACAAGAGGACCATTTCACTAACAGGCAAATTGATAAGGTTAAGGCTTGTTGATTTTTGACCTCCGTTCTGTTTTGCTCCAGTTGTTCCAGTTGCATTAGAGTTTTATAGATGTTTTTGAAATAAATCTCTTGTTATTGTGATGCCCAATAAATGTATTATAATGTAACTCTAAATGTAATCGTATGTTAGCTTCTCAGATATGTTTTATCTTGTTGTTCGAAAATTTGTTTTTGCTCCGCTTGTATGCCCCCAGATATACCCCACCACCACCCCCCCCCCCCCAAAAAAAAAGAAATTTCACCTCAGGACACAAATAAATTGTACGTCGGGGTCCCCCCTTTTTAATTCAGAACAGCTTTAATTTGGTACTTGAATATGATAAATGTCAAGAACCTTGGTTTATGATAATACAAATCATGGAAGAAATTGATTTTGGTGGTTTAGTTCAAGGCTAATGAATAAAAGAAAGATATGCTTTTTTCAGTGATTGGCACTAACATACTTGAAGAAAAGATAGGCCAAGTTTTCCTAACAGGAGTTCAACTTGTGACCTTTGTATTAGTAGTCTAGATGTTCTACCTCTGATTACTGTAGCCTGTGAACACAAACGTATTTCCGGTTGTTGCTTTTCTTTACCCGAAACTAGAGCCAAAAAAGCAGGATGCTCTCGTAGGCTAGCCACTGAGCTATAGTACAGACTTTTGGGAGCAAAGCAATTAAAGTAGGTTCACCTGTGACAAACATGCGGCATACTGCTAGAGTATGAATATTGACGAGTGGCACATGTGCATTAGAAGAATGTGATGGTATATTTTAAGTCTTTTGAAGTCAGAGAAAGATGCCTTTATCAGACAGGAGTGAGAAATAGTTATTTGCTAGCCAATTGCCTGTGTTAAACCTTTGAAGTCAAAGAAATATGGACACCTTTAACAAACAGGAGTGAGAAATAGTTATTTTCTCTAGCCCATTGCCTGTGCTGTACCACTGAGCTCCACTGTACTGGGGGCACCTGAAAAGGAATTTTATTTAGTGGCTTTTGTGCAATGGAAGAAATGCAATCTCATTTATAATTTACACCTGGTCAATAAACGAAAGATGTATTAATTTTCAGTGAGTGATAACAGCACACTAAAAAAGAGAAACTCTGAGTTGCCCTAAGAGGATTCTAAATTTTGACTCACTGACAAGTACATATTTCAACGGATTAACGGTCCCTGTTTTGTCCTTCTGTCAATCAGTAATTTTTGAATACTTTTTTTTTTTTTCAAAATCAGACATTCCAAGTTTTTTTCTGGGGGGTGGGGGGAGGAGGGGGGAAGGGATTTCTGAGTAGGAGGAGGGGGGGAAGGGATTTCTGAGTAGGAGTTGGGGAGGGGAAGGGCTAAGAGAACTTTAAAAGTAGGCTAATAAACCTAATGAACATGCTATGAATTTTTATTTCTAGATTCAAGAAAAGTATACAGTGGGAAATAGAGACTTTGGAATTGACAAGAATATTGTCAATATTGTGGTAGAAACCTGTCCAGCTTGTTTGATGAATGCAAGGCTTACAGGTAGCAATGGAATAAAAAATGGCGACAGTCATCATTTTTCAAATGGCAAACATCCTCATTACACCTTCAAAGGGAAGAATTTATCTGAGGCTACATCCATGGTTGCTAATGTTCCAGATAGCAAGTGCATGTGGTTTGATAAATCAGGTGAGTAATCTCAAGCCCTGGTGGCAGACTTGTGTCGTTAAACTTTCTACAGTCCCTCCTTTCAGTCCAGGTTTTTGAATGATAGAAAAGAGCCCCACTAGTGTGGTAACAATATGTTTGTCAAATCATCTGTCAAATCCAACGTCAGAATATTGTGATAACTCATATATTGAGTCACACAGTTCATCTCAACTGAACCTACATGTGGCAGTTGGCATGTGGCACACACTGTATTTAGGTAGTATTTCAGGCCTATAATTACTTACATCGTACAAAAAGGTAAGGAACATTAGTTTGTCTCTCTTATGGGTTTTTAGTCTCTCCTAATTAAAATCACAGGGCTGTCAAAGAAGCATGATGGATTTGTTTTATGCTTTGTTTGAACCAACTCCAAAACCTGCAATGCAAACATGTAGCATCATTGGTTGTATAGTGTATTTGTAGCTGTTCTGATTTAAACATACATGTACATGTAGCTGGCGGATTTTGTTCAATGTTTTGTTCTCCTCTTTCTGGCAGTTCTTTCAGCCAGCTTGGACTTTGATAGCAAACTTCGTGGCTTAGTTAATGAACTTAGAGGCGAGATTGGATCCACTTTGAAAGGGAGCAGAGATGCAAGAGACAGGCTCTTGAAAAGTGAGTATGACCAGCAACCATTTTCATTTCCCATTCACTGAAAAACACCTTAGAGCAGCAACGTTTGTGGTTTAATAAACAAGTAAGTGAACAGCATTGCTGAGAAGTTCACCTTAGCTTCATACATTTTGGAATGGTTTCACTGGCCTATGCTATTCTGTAGGTCCAAGTCTATTAAACTATGGTCATTAATACTTGGTGACATATGGCCAACAGCTAGTTTGATTGTTGGTTTCTGTGTAAGCATGAGGTTTCTATGGTGACAGGTGGTTACCCATCACCCAGCCTCCACACAACTTGGATGTAAATTAGGATAGGCCGCAAGACCGGAACATACGTTCCTTACTCTATGAGAATAGTGTGTGGGTTCTTTTAGGTCCGCTTCGAGCAGCGGCCTAACGTCCCTGCCCAATGACACATATCATCCGAGCAGAGGCAGATGTTGAGCACACAATCAGCATGATCATACCCGTAGTTATTTTAGGTCATTTTAATGCCCTGTTTTGTCGGGTCCGGTCTGGGGTTTGATCTCGCGAGCTTCCGCTCAGCAGTTCACAGTTCTTAAGATAACGTTTGGCCATTAAAAACTCAGCGCGGCACGGAACTACTTGTACCTGGCTTGTCAGTAGTTGATAGTTATGTCATTTTCTCCTTCTCCTCTTAGAAATATCTATCACTCAATTTATAATCAGAGAACACCGGATTTCGTCGCCTCTCTTACCGACTGAAATACCGGAATACGACCAGAAATTTATAGACGATATGAAATCGCTTCTGGACAGCTACAGACAACAAGGGAAGGAGGAGCTGTATCATGCGGACATGGAACTTTTAGTCGAGGCTTACAGGAGCGCTGGATACACGGACTTGTTTCTTGAGAGTGTAGAAGCCTTAATTCGATCATTAACATCGAGATAGCACCGGCTGAAGACAAGGAGTTTTCACTATAAAATGACGCGTCCTATCTTTAAATAGGAGTTTTCTGTCATTTTCTGCTTTCCTTTAGCTCTAATTTACCATTTACTTTTCATTGTCGGTCATGAAACCAAAGCCAGTTATCTTTTCTGATCATTGCTGTTTGCTTGTCGGCTGTTTTTTTTTTTCTCTTGTTTTATTTTGTTTGGTCTTTTTTTTCTTTTCTTTGGTGCATGTTGCCATTCTTGATGATAAGAAAGGTTGTTTGAGGTAGTAGTGAAATTTCGTTGTCGTTAGCATGGTTTTCCTCTCCCCGTGCATCTTAGATCTTTGGTTGTCTGCCTTGGTGGTGGCAAGCCCAGGGTTTACTTATTTTTGTTTTTTATGGCTTGTAATGAGAGCAGCAGTCGATGGAAATAGCGCATAGTTTGTACAGCTGATATGATTACTTTGGCCTTCCTTAGGCTGTATATACATGAAAATTTTAGTGAGAGTTCAATTTTGGTCAATAATGAAGTGCTTGTTTCGTACCTTAATCTAAATGTACAGCTTTATATACTACCTTTTGTACTCGAGAATTTTCCCAATCCCGTATGTATGGATAGCCTACACCATAGAGTGTTCGCTCACGTGACCAGCAGCCATATTGGTTTACTGAAACAAAAGAAACAATTTGCATAAAATAGTTCAATTCCCAAAAGAATATTTTTCTCCTCCAACATGGCCGCTGTGACGCAAGTGGACACACACTTAACCTGTTATCCATCAGATATCTTTTGTAATTTCATGCAGATTTGGACAAGTTTTCCATGCTATCCATGCCCTCCAGATAACCTTTGTAAAAACTGAAGAAAAACTGCCTGCTAATTTGCCTCGAGTTTGAATTTCGACTCGCCGAGAACCACCACCAATTTTACTGAAGGAAAAAGTAAAACTTGTCTGTTAGAGAGTACGTAAATGAAGCAAAGATGTTGAATTGAGTCAGTGATGTTCGACTTATTTCTCATTTCTTTCCCTGCTACCCAGTCTGCTAGCAGGGAACTCATTTCTCTCCTTGCTTACCTTTTTGCTTGTTTTCTTGTTTTTTGGTTACCAACAGGCGTTTGTACCTGTATGAACAACTTGTTGAGCGTTCTGGAAACACTGGAATATATCGAAATCTTCAATTTAGACAAAATATTGGCCGTTTTCACGCTAGAGACGAACAAATGGTCTGGGCGTACAAATCGTCTCAGACGGACAAGTCGTCTTTGTGTGAAAACGGGACGAACAAATTTTTATACGAACTAACCGTCTGAATTTGTCCGTCTGCGAAGACGATTTGTTGTCCATCCAGACGAACAAGTCGACTGAAGTACGACCTAAATTCACATCAGATGAACAATAGCCTGACGATTTGTTCGCCTCTAGTGTGAAAACGGCCAAAATTTCTTGTGCATTCGTACGTAAATAACGCTTAGGGGTGTTCTTTTGCGAGTCGAAACTCAACGTTATAACTGCGAGGTGAGAAAAATGAGTTGCTGTTGAAACCAAGGTGCAGTAAGAATTACAAAATAAAATGATCTAGAGAACTACTACTGTGCTTCATGCGTGCTCGACAGGTCTCTATACTCGCAAATACAGTAGTTTGCGAAATTTCGCACCCTCGCTACAAATTTTGTGATTTTGACATTTCATACCCTCGTCACAAATATAATTGGGATCTAGAGATGACCATTTTTTCATCAATGTTATGACTACTCTTTACGATGCTTGAAAACGTCTGAAACATTTGCTTGATTCATTGTTGTCGAGGATTGTAAAGGTCCCTGTGAAGAAAAGTGGGTGGTACTGATAGAGACAGTATGAAGTTATGTTTCTTCCGTTTAATGATAGCTCCACATTACATACTAATCCTACATATATCATTCACAAAGAAGAGCTTTATCTGTATTCGACCGCGTGGCAGTTACACAACAGATCTAAAGGAAATTTAAGTACACAAGCACCTCTATCACAATTCCCCTCATTCTTAAATGACGCGTCAGAAAATAATTTTAGTTAAAAACGATTTCCCTATCCTTTTCACTAACTCCATACAGAATTAACCCCTCATTTAGTGGTGCAATTTACTGTAGTTTAAATTACTTTTCATTTACTATGAGAAATTATTGCCGTTGGCATGTACGCACTGAAACCTTTTTTCACAGTAACAGTAACTGTTCATTATCTGTGCAGGTTAACAGTCATCTCGATTATTATTTACCTTTCCTGAAAAAAGAAACAGACTTTCGCTCAACCCTTATCAAAGAATAATTGCTAATAATTAACAATCTACGTCTACAACCAAATCGATTTTATTTTAGCTTGATAGCGTGGGGAGTGGTTGCCCCCTAAACTCCCGAGTCAGGGGCTAATGCCAGACATCAGCAACTCAAGACGAAGATGGTTATGGCGTCTAGCCATCCGTCACTGGCTAGATAGGAGAGATGTCCGTTGATAGGGAAGGATGTACTCAGTGGATAAGCAACGGTTAGGGCAGATTTCTTTCTAAGGAAGATGTATACTGAGTTTCGTTCCCCACACTTTGATTAGGAAGAAAAACCCACGATATGCGCTCTTGAACGAGTCATACACCACAATTGCCACGCCTAAAATCACTATAATGCAAATGCTGCGAACACAGCTGTCTAAGCCCTGTCCACGCAGGCTTGTGACAGGGCGAGAAGAGGACAAAATAAGGAACCTGTTTTCAGGTTGAAACGTCTGTTCAGTAACTGAATGGATCCTAACGATTTGGCAGTCGTTCACGTTTTCTTTACAAAAACACTTTTCCAGGGTTCATGATCCAATTGGGGTCAAACAAGGATTTGACCTCCTTCATCACTGAGAAGCCAGTTGGGCCGATCTCTTCTGGTAACAGAGCTTGCTTGCCACACCCAATACCATGCTCCCCTGTACAGGTACCACCCAGCGCTAAGGCACGCCTGGAATGGAAGAAAACATAACGACCGATGAGAAAATTGCAACAACATGATCACATTTTCATAGATCAACCTGAATTTGTTGTCAAGGTTTTTCCTTCAAAAGTCTCCTTGTTTTTAACGACTTCGCGGAAACTGAAAAAAAGTTACCCCTTTTAACAGGAACCCCCTGACGTCAAAATTGTGAAACCAGCCTTAGCTTTAATCCCCCACAAAGACAGCCATTTGATGGGAAAAAAATTGTTTACTGGGATTAAAACGTATAACAAAATCAAATTTTAAAAAAATGACGTGCGACTAAGTTACTGTTGAATGCATGTCCCTTCCACTGATCTCATGACACCAACACCGTAGCCGTGTCCGTGCCATTAAGGAGTTTAAGAAACGAGGACGGCGACGGCAACGAAAACGTCATTTCAAAATATAACTTCTCGTTATTGTAACACTTTCGCGATTATTCCAATTTGTTCAACTTGTAAAATGTCGGCGAACTATCCAGGAACTAAATTTCTATGAACGGCGTTAAAGTAAAGAAAAAGAAAGAAAAATTTGCCATCATGTGCTCATGTTCTCGCCACAACCTAAATTTGGTCATTTCACGTTGTTGTTTTGCAGAGGACGGCAAAGAAATGTACCAAAATGTAAAACGCACGTGCAGAACTATTGTTTTTGCTCATTAAACCTATTGTTTTGTGACGTTCTCGTTGACGTTCCCATCCTCGTTTCTTAAACTCCCTATTACCAGCGGGTAATGTACGAGGCCACTCGCACTAAGCACTATACAGCCTTTAACCGGCGAAAGACGAAAGGGTACGGGGAGGGCAAACCAACTACTTTGAGAAGAGGAAGATAAAAACATCCAGGTCTGAGAGGAAGATAATGTACGGTTTGCGATTAGGTGGTCTATTCCGCGAATCTGTTATTCTAAAGCCCATGAGTACAACACAAGGCATACCTTGCTAGTCTGTCTATAAATTCTTTCACTTTTCTTACTTCCTCTTTGCATTCCAAATCAACAGGCAGAGCACAGTGAAAGTTCCCATCTCCCACGTGGCCAACGATTGGCGCTAAACCAAAAGAGACCAAAAAACACAATTAACAGATCATGTTTACTTACCTTCCCAATCTGAGAGTGAATTCTTTTACTGTCTGTAGCTCTCCCTCGTCGCCCGGTTTTATTGGGATAAAGCAATGGAAATTGCCGTCACCGACGTGCCCAACAATAGGGGCTAGAAATGAAGGAGCGATATTAATTATCTACTTGGACAAGTTTCAGTTACACAACCTCGTTCCTCGCTTCAGGGGAGGGGGGAGGGGGAGAGGAGAGACCCTGGGAACGAGGCTGTCAGTTACATAGTAAGTGTCGCTAGGCAAAAACCAAAATAATTACTTCGGCCAATCACCACAGTGGCAAACAGCGCAATCAACCAATCAGAGTTTAAAGCGAATATGTGCAACCACCGTCAAGGGCGGGAAAATTCGTGCGAGTCAGTCAGGATCGAATTTAATTTTGCACACCCAAAGCAAAGGCAGTTTTTCGACAATTCAATAGTCTCTTTTCGTATTTAAAATAACCGCTGAATACAAACACCAATGCCATATTGATACAGGGTTAGTCTCGACCTAAAGTAAAACATTCACAAATAACGGCGGGAAAAAATGTCTGAAATTTGAAAATTAAACAATCGACAGAGTTGTAAACAGGTCGCGCACATTGTGTAAAACTCAAATCAAATCAATTTTTACTACCGTAAGCTATAAGCAGATCCGTGAAAAAGGTAGTTATGTACGCAGGAAACTTATTGCACTTCATTTGAGTGGAAAAGCAACTACTTTTGATCTAACAGAAAACATACAACGCTGTAGTGACGAGAGATTTGCCAGCACTCACCTACTAAGTTAGAAGCTATGATATCTTCTTTGGTTTCCACAATGATCTCTGGCAGTTTGGAGATTGGTACACAGACATCGGTTGACACTCCCTGAAATAAATTCATGAGGAGTTGATTGACATTCCGTCCTAATCTAAATAGAGAGCTTAAGCAACGACGACGGCAACGAAAACGTCATTTTAAAATGTAACTTCTCGTTGTTGTAAGTCTTTCGCGATTTTTCCAACTTGTTTAACATGTAAAATGCTGGCAAACTATCCTGGAGCTAAATTAGTAACAATGGTATTGAAGTTGGGAAAAACAAAGAAGAGTTAACAGTCATACGCTCACTTCTCCACAAAACCTAAAATTTGGTCATTTCACGTTGTTGTTTTGCTGAGGACGGCAAAGAAATGTACCAAAATGTAAAACGTACATGCAGACCGATTGTTTTTGCTCATTAAGCCTATTGTTTTGTAGCGTTCTCGTTGCCGTCGCCGTCCTCGTTGCTTAGCTCTCTCGCACAACGACGTTGTAAAAACGAGTCTTGAAATGGCTGGGCTGACGGAGAATCAAGACTTCCACTAAATTAAAATAACTGCGGTCTGTACAAACTAGTGCATCATCAGCTGTAGTATAAGGTCAGTTTTTTCGCGTAGTAGTCGACGGCGAAGGATGCTCGAGGAGCATTTGTCAACCACTTGGTCTCGAATCATTTCGTCCACATGATCATTTTGGGTCCAGAACAAGAACCCGCATGCAATACTATTAGCCCCAGCTGTTCGATAGCCAATCAATGCCAATCGATTAATAGTTAACCGAGGTTTTCCTTTAGAAGGAGTGATTCTGTATATTTCACTAAGAACTGTCAGGCACAGCTAATAGAGGGGACTGATCATGACTGAAACTGGCATTTTGAAAAGATTTAACACCAACTGACGGTGGTGAAGCAGACGGTACTCGTAGTCGTGAATGGAGTGGTGTGACAGGCCAGTTCTGTCAATGGCGACTTTAGCAGAGTCCGCGCCATGAATTTGTATCCTGTAGTGGAGTCTGACATATAAACAACCTGGCAGCTGCAGAACAGAGGTCATTCTCAGGACAAGCGCGAAACGCTTACAGTCCGTTGATAAAGTCAGTAACAGTTGGCAAGTACACTTTAAGATACATGTCAGGGATACTAACTACACTTGTTACCTTGCATCCAGGTCTAAGAGCCATATCTGCATACCACGCATTATGTCTGGCTTTCCAGAGCTTGTTACGTTCTTCTAGTTCAGTGGCCCATTGAAATTTGGAGCCACCATTACTTTCAATGACGTCGGCTGAGAAAATGCAGAAAGTTGCAAAGCATAAGCAAGGACGTCTTTTACATTCCTTGTGTCAAAAAAGAGACGTATTTGGAATTCAAAACGAAAATGCAAGCAAAACAACTGCATGGTCGCCCTGGTTTTGGCAATTCCATTGAAATGCAATCAAATGTGCGCTACACCTCCCATCAATATATAATACAAAGACTTGTGATCCCATGTCTGATCCCACTGTTGATATATATGCTCTGCGTTCAACGCCATCAGGTGTGAGCATACAATGATGTAGAAAAGTAAAAAAATTACATTTGTTTAAATACTGTGGGACTCTGACCTGCTACAGCAGCTTGCTCCTTCACACTGTTTTCAGACCCTTGGAATTCCAAGAAGAGAGTCGGTGTCACTGGGTAATTTAACCCAGAGAATCTGTTGCAGGCATCAATCTGAACATCATCCAGGAATTCTACAGAAAAAGAAAAGACCACAACACACTGGTCAAACACTTGACGGAATTTGAAATGTTTCGTCTTCAACAGAAGTTTGGAGTCGCCATAGAGTTCGGGCAGTTCTGTGGTGCGCCTTGGATCTAGTGAGCGGTGAGAGGCGAAGCCCAAAGGTGCCGCGAGAAACGCGGGCGTGGAGGGAAGGAAGGAACTTTTTCCTTATTCTTTCCAATCCCTACTCGTTCTCTTCTCTGATTTGCATAATTTTACCGTGCGTTTGCGTGCATGTTCCCGGAGGAGAAAATCGACTGCCCGCAGTTTAAGGTGGCCTTCACCAAGCATGACCTCTGAAGTTAGTCTTGCCACTCTTGAAAATCAATCTTCATAATCATAATGGGGAGGACAGAAGTTGAGTCAAATGTATTACTTTGTGTTTATGATTAGTATTAGGATCATTACTTTGTGTTTATTATTAGTAGTTATTACATATTATTAGTAGTTATACATAAATGTATTATCTTTATTTGCAGCTTGTAATTGTATCCGTCGTCATGTTCTTCTTTTTCAATGTCATCTTGTAAAATTAAGTTACATAGTTTCCTTTAAGCCTCCTCGGCATTGTTACCTCTATTCATTCTATCTTTTTTGTTTTCATTATGTTATTTTTTTTAATTAATAAATAAATAAAATGATGTAATTTTCTTGAATAAAAGACACACAACTTCAAAAATTTTATAACTATGTTTTCTCTAATGTCCCCTCGCTAAGTGTTATCCCAAAGGTTGGGCAATGTATCAAGTTTCCTTTCAGTGATGAAAAAAAACTGCATTGATTATGAGGACAGAGGGAAGCACATTGTCAATGTGGGAATTCAAACACAGCTCAAGTTACACTAGTAGGTTTCAAGGACAGTTTGCTGCAGACGACTTACCAATCCGAGCCATGGGCAACCCACACTGAAGAATCTCCACAACAGCATCAACAGCTGACTTGACATCAGGAAAAGATGACACCCCAGATGCTGTCTGAAGATCAAAGGAAATTTATGCATGAACCAA
>JAEMWC010000194.1:950000-1089089 GCA_016490735.1 Pachyseris speciosa
CAACAAAGTACCTCACCTTGCTCGATTCTTCGAGAAAGTGGACTCTTAGCTACTGTCACGCTTAATGATGCTCATCAGACAGCCACTAAAGATGAAAAATGGCTGTAAACTTAGCAAAAATCGCAACCAAACCGAACTTGGACCGTTCTTGTAGCTCCACGTATGAAAAATAGCTACGTCAGAATGACGTTTTCAGAAACCTTGAGCCTCTAGTGCCTTAGGACAGCACCACTTTTCCATGGTACTTTCAAATAAAGAGTCACGAATTTTTTTTTGTATGCTATGGATCATTTATAGGTGGAAAATCACTCCAAAAACGTAAAAATGGCTGGGTGCCAATGGGTTCAAATGACAAATAACACCCTTTCTTCACTACTTATAACACAGACAACCTTCAAATTGTAGATTGAAGTACCTTGTTCTACGCCCTTCACCAGCAGTGTTAATTATCCTTCCATCTGGTAACACAACCTCCAGATTCATAACATTCTCTCTCATTGTTCCATACCTGTTAAATATGGGTGGCACCATAATAGAGGTTATTTAAAATCAAACCTGGCCAAGCAGGCTCTTTTTAAAGAATGGTTGAATTAATGAACTTCTGATCAGGGTGAGTAGACATCAGTCAACTCGTCCGGGCTGCATGAAGAACATGTTGCAGTCTTACCCAGCAATACATACAGCAAGTCTAGTCTGGACAGCATCAGTTGTGGCCACACTTCTCAACAATGGATCATCAACAATGTTGCTTCACTCCTTGCTATTTTAAGCAAATGTCCTAGTGAAGGATCCCACCAGGGGAAGGAAATATGGAGGTTTATAATCTGATGATAGAGCAATGCTTACCTCACAGCATTTGTTCCTGATGCACTAGTTGACGACATGCCACCCAAACTGGCATCTGCTCCTGGGTCTACAATTAACAAAACTACAATGTAATTGAATGACGTAATTAAATGTGCATGTAATTGGTGCTTAAAAATGGTTATAACTGCTCAGTTCTCAGATTTTCATTACATTTTTAAAGAATAATCACTACAGCTATGTGCATTGCATTGTGTATGCAACATGTACATTGCAAATGCAAATGCAAATTGCCACATCCAAGTAAATTACAGTGTAAAAGACAAGATCGAATTTTCTACACAACTTCTTTATTACAATAATAACAATAATAATAATTATTATTATCTGAATAATTAATTACTTACCAATACTCCCTAGAGGGAAGCCAGGGAGGGACCAGACAGGAGCAAAAGCCTTTTCCGCAACCGAACGCACAGAACAAAACGTGCAGATTTGACACCAACAGGGGAGTTGTAAAACTACTGATGCCGTGCAGACACCCAAGACCATCCCACATAATTTAATGAAGAGACTGCTGGCTGGAATTGTCTTGACTTTAACCTCGCCTAAATTACATTTAGCCCCATTTTAAGAGGTTTTTTTTTTTCAACTGACTGAATCAGCCAGAATGCCCAGGAATCTCTTTTGACACTTTTTTTTCCTATGTTAAGTATCCACGTTGTTCTTCAAGCTGCAATAATTTCAAAGTTTTACATGACTTGATGATTAGACAATGTTGAGGTTATCATACATACCCACTGGGAACCACAATCCTGAGTCTTTGACATAGTTGTTGAGCTGATTTCTTGTGACACCTGCTTGCACTGTGACATCAAAATCTTCTGGGTTAAAGTCAAGTATCTCATTCATCTTTGTTACATCTACACTCACTCCACCCTGAAACACACACAAAACATAAGTCCAAACCTCAATGGAGAAATAGAGGGTTAGACTTCTTGAAAGGCCTGTTGTAGGCCATTCATGCAATCAATTACAGCAGTACAAAAAGGAAAAAAACTGACATAAATATTATGTTTGAAATTTTGGTTTTTCTTTCTGTCATGTTTACATAATAATTATCCTAATGTAACAAACAGCTGTGCATAATTATCCTAGTTCCTAGTTCATTCAAGCAGCAAACCCTCTTTTTCCCCTGGAGGCAGTAATAATACAATGAAGGAACTGGTGCTTTACATTCCAGGAGGGTGTTCATTCAAGGGGGCGATGATCATCGCAAGGAAATGGAGTACATATTAACATTCTTGTGACTATTAATAATGGTGTGTGCACGCTTTTTTAATACAAATTGAATATAAACATTGAATAAGTTACAATACAAAACAAGAAAAAAGTATTTGAATATTAATAAATTAACTATGAAATGTAAACTAAGCATCTACATACATTGAGAAACAGCATAAAATAGGCCTTACCGGTAACTACTGATTTAAAACTGTTCATGGCTCACTAGAAATACAAGAACATATTAAACAAATCTAGTAAGCACCTTTTTGGCCACCACCCCTCCTTCCAAGCCTGTTCCAGATCCAAACGGGATTAATGGAATGCAATGATCGTTACAAAGTTTAGCAACTTGGCTGACTTGTTCCTTATCTGTTGGCCACACAACAAGGTCAGCAGGATGGCAAGTGTGGTGAGATTCATCTCTTCCATGTTGTTCTCTCACAGCCATTGCAGATGACACATTCTTTTCACCAACTATGTCTTGAAATCCCTTTTTGAGGTCATCGGTGATTTCACAATAGGTAACCTATGAAAAACATATCATCCTATCATAATAATAATAATAACCTTTATTTACCCTCGGTAGTATTCGGTAGTATTTATGGCACAAAGGCTAGTGGGGCCGAGCAAATACAGAAACAAGTAAAGTCAAATTAAATCAACTCAACTCAACTCAAATGAGATCAAATCAAATAATAAAATAAAATAAAATAAAATAAAATAATAAATAATATCAATATTTTTTTTTACTCTGTCACTGGGTCTTGGGCAACAGAGTCGAACTTTAGTACTCCTCAATCTTTTTGTTTGAACCAGGAAGAATCAGCATTTGGATGTTAAAAACAAATGAATATTAAGAAGGTACTATAAACATTCCTAGAAACTATCATTATGAATTATTTTTAATTTAGATTATAAGGTTTGTTAGTTGATAGTCATATATAAAAAGTTTGTTTCCTTTCAAAGAGTAAACGTTTTAGACCAATGTTTGCACATGAAGTTCAATATCTAAGCTACAGTACGCATTTTTTTTTTCAATTCGGATTTACAAAATTATTTCAGTTCTGTTTTCTCTTATTAATATTCATATTTTCTATTATCCTGACTCTTGATTATCCAGACTATTTACTCCAGTCCCAGCAAGTTCGGATAATCGAGGTTTGACTGTCCAGTAATCAAACTGAATTGAAGGTTAGATTGCGTTTGATTTTGTTCGATTACCGAACTTAATTGAACCCAATTGTTCAATTAACAGAGATTAAGTCACAGGGTACGCAGACAATCTGTTTGTGTGACCCTTTGTTATTTTATAGTAAATGTATGGGATTTATCGTATTCGCCGCTGACTGTCCCTCATAAGAAATGAATTTCTTATGAGGCACAGTCGGCGGCGAAGACAAAACCCGACAAAATCGCTTAAAATATCATTGTTGAGGCAAAAGGACGACAGTACACCACAGGTAAGACAATTTAACTTTTATTTAGCGTTGTTCAATACATATATTTAGCGATTCGTCGCTAGAGCATGAAACATACGGTAAATCCGATACATTTACTATAAAATAACAAAGGGTCACACAAACAGATTGTCTGGGTTCCCTGTGATTAAGTTCGATAACCGAACAGTCGATCAGTAAAGTCCCGTGCAAATGGCCTACATGCACAGGCTAACAACAGCCCAGCTTGATTCAATTTTCTTATGTAACTGTGGCTAATGTTTTAAAGTACCATGAAACCCGGCCCCGAACACAATGGTTTGTAAACAGTCGCTAGAAACTTGAGATCGTCGTGTTCCCGAATTATGCAGCGCAGGCTTTCTTTGCTGATTCACAACAGACAATATGAAAAAAAATTAACTTCGGAAAACTGAACTCAGATGCAGAAAGAATTAACGGAGTAACAATTTTTCACCGCGTCAGTTAGAAGAGACTCAACTGGTTTGTTCCAGAAAGTAGCTGTGAGGGAAACTATAAGGGGCCTATAAGCTTAGTTGCTTTCGTACCTGTGGTTGTGTGAGAGTTGATTTCCATCGAACGGAACATGATGGAAGAAGTAACCTTCGATCAATTAGCCGACAAAATGGACGAACAGAAGTTCGAAATAGTGACGCCATGATACATACGACCTACACGGAGCTGAAAAGTCAGGGACCAGCCACGAAAAACAAAAGCATCACTCGATGTCCGACATTATTTGATTACTGTCGGCAAAACTTTCCGATCGGGCAGCCGAGCGGAAACTTGTGTGACTCGTATCACGCGGAAAATCAAAACAGGTCCGCATTGCGTGTTAAGGCCGAATTGGACGGTACGAACCATTTCTTGTAGGTGACGAGCTGATAATAAATGATAAACATTTCTGTTGCGCAAATCTCAAACCAGGATTAGAAGCATTGCTCAAATGCACATTGCAATAAGGGATTAACAAAATGACACTCGCTGCCCAAGAAGGGTAAGATTTAACAATTATTCACCGAAGTGTAGGTGAAAGTAGTGGTGGATATTTACCGAGCCGCAAAGCCACTATTCACTTGTGTGGTATATACTAAGTGATAAAAATGTCCTGGGATTTTGTTTTAAAACTCTTCGACAGTGGGTCGAAGGCCTTTAAATGACAAAAAAATGTAGACAGTGTTTTGCATGCGTGACTGACGTTATGGAAAAATGGACAAAAACAGACACAAAAGAAGAAAGAAGGAAAACTGGGAACGCGAATATCTACCTGGTAACACAACAGTTGACCGATATTTCCGCTTGGACTGAACAAACCTTCTTCGGGGAATCTTAGTGCAAGAAAAAAGTGAGGAAACGCGCAACTTTGTCCGATAATATAAAAGCTTACGAATAAGAATGAAGGAAAATGATGGGTAGAAAGGCGAAAAAGGAAAGGTCGTAATTCTTAAAAATTCACGTACTTCCAGTGGGGTTGGTGGTGGTGGTGCGTGTTTCCATGCAAAACAATAGCATGAGAATGGTATTCGCTTGATCCCTTATTGCACAAACAAAACTAACACACGGTTGCAAAAACAGTGTTAGTCATAAAATAATCCGGATTTGACAAGTGAACTAATGAAAGTCTAATTTGATGAAATAATTATGTGCCAGCTAAATGAGGACGCTGTAAACCAGCCGAAGGAGATCAAGCCCAAATTTTGACACAAGGACAGTGCAAATATTCCAGTTTTTAAGTTCACTGACAATCTCAGTAGGACTCTCCTAGCTCTAATACATCTAATACATTTTCCATTTCCAAGGAAGGCTTTAATTAAACTCCTAATGAAGATCAGCCTTCTTGTTACTGACGTACAGCGAATTTATAACCCAGATATTAACTGACGCGGTCACTTATCTGGAAAAGTACAAGTGAAAAGTAGCAAACCCGGTCCGATTTTAAACCGCAAAAAGCATCGTCGTTCTTTCAAAAATCCCTGACATACAAAATGCAAATGACAGAATGCTTTCAATTAAAAAGCGGCAGGTGGGTGAATTTATTCATTACCTCGATTAATCGCATTGAAAACCAATGCGAGGTTGATGTTCCAAGCACAATACTTCAATAATGTACGACAAAGCCGAGTACTCTTTGCATATTTTTCTACTGTCTTCGCCTCCTTTTTATTGACGTAGAGACGCGGCAGTGAGTTGACAAGGTTGACAATGACCGCAACCATACAGGAATTCTGTGATTCAAGTCGGTTCCAAAAGGGTAAGCCAGTCAGTTAGTGCGATGCTTTCTTTTTTGGAAGTACAAAAAGATATAAGATTCGATTCTGCCAGTGCTGATTCGACGAAAACAGATTATATTAATATCGTTCCTGGACCAATTCTGTCGCAAATAACATGAAAACATCAAAGTAGCTAGATTGTACAAAACCAATCAGAGTTAACTATACAGTGTACGTTTGGAAACCGGTCTTGTTTTTCCTTGGTTTTATATAAACCGGTGATTTTCTCAAACATCAATTTGCCAGCCCCTGATTTGTCCAACTAGAGTCCGTGATTTGTATTGTCTTGATGTTCAGTGTAAGTGGCTTGATCCGTACATACAACGTTTTGTATTTTAATTATGTCGCCGTAGGGTAGTGTTCTTATATGCCGTGCTGTAAAAAGAAAATTTAAAATAAAAACCTAATTTCGTGGAAAATTAAAATTACAAGGAAAGAAATACAACTAAAATCTTCAGACCTTACTAATCCACCTGTTATATATATATATATATATATATATATATATATATATATATATATATATATATATGTATATATATATATATATATATATATATATATATATAACACGTCCTCAATATTTTCATACTTGCCTTCTGTTTGCATCCTAATTGCTTGCTTTGCTGTAGATTTTTACAATAAGACATGGCTTTGATAGAGCTTTGCCATTAATTTTCCTAACAACTGAACTTTATGCAACGCATAGAACACTGGAATTAAGGACGTCATTGATGCAACACCAAATAAAAAGACTGAACCAGCATAAGTTAAATCAAACTGGAAAAGTAATTGGCTGCTGATTGTAACCGATTCACAATTAAAATACACAGAGGAAGGATTAAACGCACAATCCAGCTGTTAATTCTTTAGACAGGGAAGCCAATTAACTTGTTTGAGTTCAGTTCTCCGAAGAAAACTTTAATGGGTATGGATTGTTTTTACACCACGTTTGACATTAAGGATCAATTTTTTAAAAAGGCAAACAAAATGTTAATAATAGGATCCTCACATTAATAATGTTTCTGCGAACATTTTTCACAGCGACGTAGACATCGACAAAATGTCAACAGATAAAGTCACTCCAGCATCAAGAAGCTGGTTCAACAGGACATTGTTATCTACAAAAACGAAGCGAGAAGTAAGAGAGCTGTTCAGCTTGTCATGGTCTACAATCCTGAGTTACGTCCTATACAATTCACTCTTCACCATCAGCCTTCTCTTTGCTGGACGGCTGGGCGAAGCAGAGCTTGCAACCGCAGTTTTAGCCATGTCCTACATCGCGATCACAGGAACGGTGGTTGGATCAGGCGTTGTCACAGCTATAGAAGCACTGTGTGCACAGGCATACCACACCCGAAGATACAGGCTTGTTGGTGTAATGGTTCAGAGGGGAGTGTGGTTCCTGGGAATTGCTTTGCTGTTAGTGTGGGCCATATGGACAAATACTGAAGCACTGCTGTTGATTGTAAGGCAGTCAAAAGACATAGCAAGGTAAATACCATAAAAAATTGGTTTCAGAACGCATTGAATGGATTTTAGCTCAGTGCAATGTTACCATTTTAAGAACAGCCCTCTTGATCTCCAAGCTGAGAAATAATTAAGGAAAATATCTTAAAATTAACAAACGTCAACGTAAGAAAGCCTGGAAAATAATGCATATGGCCTTCACTTACCTACCCGCGCAATTACATAGTTGACAGACCAAAACGTTTGCGTTAACTTGCACATTATAATTAGCAACACCACTGGAAAGCTGGGACCACTTTGCTTTTATTGTTTTGCTTTATTTCGTTCTGTGATTGTTTGACAAAATTAAGTGCTACCTTCTCAACCAATAAGAAACAAAACCACACAACCAATAGTGACTTGCGCTAACTTGCTCACACGCATTTCCCACGATGGGCACCCGCATTGCTTCTGATTGGCTCCTTGCGCTGTTCGCGCTTGCTGTGTTCGGCTGGTTTTACGACAAATAAATATTCGTAAACCAAAAGGTTCAGTAGCTGCGTGGCACAGTAAACAGTAAAAAGTTTTAAATAGTATTAACGCAGTGCCAAATTAAAAACAAAGTTTATAGCAGACGTTTCGGGCCTAGCCCTTCCTCAGTGCTAAGTTGAGTTTTGAATGGGACACGTAATTGAATAAGTCAACAGTTGTACGCGCGACTCTAACGGATAGGTAAGACACTCGATCAAGAATTGCTCTACAAAGATTTTTACACCCCTTTTGTGTGTTTCAGGTTAAGTCAGCTGTTTGTCTTCATTTGGTTTCCCGCACTCATTGTAAGTAACCGCTTTTCATCAAGGTTTCGGTTTTTGAGAATGGTTTTGTTGGACCGACTTGCTGAAGCAACTTTTGCTCATCACTAACATAATTGAATAAAAGTAGTTTTCACATACCGACTAAAAACGTTACACCAGCAATTTTTTTAAATCTCTGTTAAAATTGATGTTTTCCCAATTTGTGGGGGAGCAGGGATGGCGCAGTGGTGAGAGCACTCGCCTTCCACCAATGTGGCCCGGGTTCGATTCCCGGACTCGGCGTCATATGTTGGTTGAGTTTGTTGTTGGTTCTCTTCTCTGCTCCGAGAGGTTTTTCTCCAGGTTCTCCGGTTTTCCCCTCTCCACAAAAACCAACATTTCCAAATTCCAATTTCATCTGCTTGTAAAGCGCATTTGATCATATACACATGGAAAATGCGCTATATAAGTTCTAAATTATTAGCTGTGCTCATTATTTTTGCGGCTTCAATACTCTTTTAAGAACTGCATCTTATGTCTCCGTACAATATCACGGCTTAATCAAATGAACATGAATTGATCAGCTTTATCTTTACGATTGAAGATTTCTACGGGAAAGTTGTCGTAGCCTAATTACCAGAATTTATAATAGCCCTTGAAAAGCGCAAGCAGAGAAAATAGAGAGGGAAGAAAGGCGAAAGCAAATGGACTTTTATGTATGAATGAAAGGATGATGGACGTCCACCATACCAACCACGCCACATGACCTGGCGAAACTCACAGCAGCTGCATGAGTATTGATAATAACGGAATCTAAGTACGTAAATACTAAGTACGACAAAAACATGTGGGTAGCGCTGACTACAACAAGTCTCAGCTTTATTTCTTATTCTTGGTAACCTTGTATGAAATCAAGGGTCTCGTGCTTTTCTTTCAGGCAGATTTTGCTTTTGTCTTGATACGACGATATCTTCAGATACAGGTGGGTAACACGATTCTGGAGTATTATGATCATTTTAGTAAAATGATTGAACGAAAATTAAAATAAAAAAATAAATAAAAAAATGAATGACCAACTTTAACGAAGTGCACGCACTTTGCATGAGCGAAAGGGTATCGCCGCAACTTCACATCACAGCAGCTACACGCTTTGCAAAAGGCTGGTTTACACAAGAAACCTACGTGTAAACCGGTGCCACGCAAGCATAAGCGCGTTATGCATGCTTATTCTTGCATTATTCCAGGTTTACACGTGTGACGCAACAACGCAAGCGTAAGCATAAGCGCAAGAAAATGAACTGTTTCCATGCTTATGCTTACGTCGTTTCGTCACACGTCAGTGTAAAACAGGAGAATGCAAGCATAACCACAAGCACAAGCACACACACACACACAAAAGAAAAACAGGACCCCGTTGATAACAGTACTCTACTGTACTGAAGGGCTATCCTGGTTAAATATTCGATTATTATTATTATTATTATTATTAGGTAATAATTACGCCATGTCAGCGTAAATTCCGTTTTCAAAATGCGTATATTTAACAATTAGTAATGGTAATAGGACTGAGTGAAGTACAGTTCTGGGAGTAATCGGGCGAGTGATTTCAAATTGGCCGAGCGCGTAGCGCGAGGCTGATTTGAAATTACGAGCACGATTACCCCTGAATTGAACGACACGAAGTCCGATTACCAATGAATTGTGTCAATAACAAAATGCAAGAAACTCTAGAGGTCAACTTCCTAAATTGTAAAATGTATTGTACAAAATAACCAAAGGAAATTGTTGCTATTTTACAAAGCGCGAAGATTGACAACTGACACGACATGGCAGCTACTGCTCAACATACCCAAATAAGGTAACTGTCCGATTTGGCCTGTCCGATTACAGGTGTTTGTAACAGTTTGGACCTGAAGCAGCCAATTAAGCCACAAATAAAGACTGTTAAGAACCAATAACATTCGAGCATTTTGTTATTGACACAATTATCCTGCGAAATCGGGCGGAATATCGCCAGGGCCGAGTTTGCTAAACTTGAGCATTCAACCAATGAATGGCAAAGCCCACATTTCTGCGTTCATTGCAATAACATCTGAAAGAGCCGCGATTTTTCGCCGCGACACACAAACAAACTCATATCGCAGGATATCTGTTGAGTACGCACGACGAATAAAAACTATTGAGCGCACTTAGAGCGCACTATTACCATATATAGACATAGTCACAAGTTTCACAACTGCGAGGATCATTCTTCATTTGATAGTCACATTGTGTTGAATAATACGTCACGTTATGTTTATGCTCGTCGCACGTGTAAACGTCCTTGTACTTATGCTTGCGCTTATGCTTATGCTTGCATCTTGCGTGTAAACCAGCCACAACGATCTTTTCACACTTCGAGGAACTGTGTCGGCACTTTTCATTTCAGGGTATTTTCAAACCTATGATCTTTGTCGGTGTCACTGCAAACGTAATGCACGTTGGACTAAACGCTCTCCTGGTTCAAGGACTCGACATGGGTTTCAGGTATGCGATTCTATCAAAATGTGTGCTTCTTGTTTTATACGAGCTGAATGTCATGATCATGAAAACCCGGCTTTTAGGCCCATCGATTTACCATACGCTCGATCAAGATTTCCAGGGTTACCTCGGAACAAGCTTATGACCTAGAGTATCGCCTGAGCGTTTTCCTAAACCTTCTCAATTAAAACTTGACTTTGCTCTTTCAGGGGCGTGGCTTTGGCATCTTGCTTAACATATTCTCTTTTCCTCGGTGTATCTGCAATTGTTTATCTTTTATGTTTTAAACTACACCACAGGACGTGGCCTACTGAAGGTAAGAAAGAACGAATTTTAGCCTTCAGTAAAGATCTCAAAATAGTAGAATAATGAGAAATACCGACGAAAAACGTAAGAACTACAGCGTGGTTAAAGAAGTCAGATAACGCGGCAAGGTATTTAACAAGCTACATTCAATCTATACAGTAACCGCTATCAAAAGGTTTTATGTCGAGTGAATTGGTTTTCGTTTTTCCCTCAAAAAGGGTGGACAGTGGAAAGCCTTCAACACTGGAGTCAGTTCACTATGTTAGCTGTGCCTGGTGTGCTAATGCTGTGCATCGAATGGTGGAGCTTCGAAGTGGGAACCTTCATCGCTGGTTAGTAAGCACTGATACGTCCACAATAGAAACGATCCCTCACCCGAAATGGTGCTCAGTCGATCACTCTAATGAATTCCAAGGCTTTCCGCTCGAGCGAAAAACACAGTAACAGTTGTTGTTTTGGGCGACAACTGCAGTTCCATCGAAGTTGCAAAAAACAATCGAGTCGTTGCGAAAAACAAAAACAACAACAACAACAACAACAAACAATAACACATGAACCATAGGTCTTATTCTAGGGACGACAATGCAACGGGAGAAGGTACGGAAGTGTCTGTTGAGCTGTGTGTTCCACTGGCAGTTTCCCGAAATTTCCAGGAACTGAAAGCTATACAAAACATATACGCATATTTTTTCTTGTTACACGATGTCATTTGAAGCATCGGCCTATCCTCATAAATGGAAAAGACAACTTATAACAAACACTTTTTTTCCGGTAGGAACATTTGGAGAACAACAGTTGGCAGCCCACGGTATTTTGATGCAGTTTGCAAGCCTTGTCTACATGGTGAGAACCAATATCCGTACGATATTGAACACGTCAACTAGTCGGGACAATCAATATTCTTAGAGTACGTGGCACCGAAAATGCAAGGGCCAAAATTGCCTTTTGCACCTCGGCTCTAACAGTGCGATAAAACTGCACAATGAATCCTTTTCTTTTTACAGATTCCTTTGGGTTTGTCCGTGGCGGTCAGTGTTCGAGTGAGAAAAGCTTTGGGAAAAGGCGATCACACCACGGCTAAACTCATCTTGAAAATCTCCATTGGCTTCACTTGTAGGTTTCCTCAGTTATAAACCAGTTTTAGAACAGGAATCGTATAAAATATGTACCCTGCCTAGAAAGAAAAGCGGCCTTTGATATTGTCGGGTTTTTTTGGTAATTCCCCTTAAAAGGCTGGGCGAACTAACGTTATGGAAGAAAGACAAAGCTGTCATTTTTTGGTAATAATTATTGCATCCATCTTCCAGTCCAGTTGTGGTTTAAGTAGCCTACGTGCAGACGTCTCCTATTTCCTTTGCTAAGGGGAGGAGGCGGATGTACACAGGCTATGCACTGTGCTACATTATTGTAGGCGCACGTGCAGATAGTTAGCAATAGTACTGAGGAAATAAATCGTAAACAATGGAACTGGTGCTAAGGAAAGGAGGATTCCTTCGAACGATTCTTCCGCACCCAATTCACCTCTGAATGTACTTCCAATATTTTTTTCACCATCTGATCCCCTGTGCAAGTAGCATTCTTATAGGTGCTGTGAGTGGTGGTTTGATAGAGAGTAGACTTTGACGGTCAATCTAACTAATTCGTAACTGTCTTTTTTCGGAAGGTTCTTTTACAGCCCTACTGTCAATAATCCTTATCGTCCTAAGAGATCACCTCGGAAAGACTTTTGCGACTTGCAGGTTTGTTCGTGACGGGAAATCCTTGCCATCAATTTGAGGAATGCGCCCTAGGTTAGGCATTTATTTTCTCTTCCTCTAGCCCTGCACTACGCGCTTGATGTCTCGTGTTTCGTATGAAGTAATCGAGTCAGTCTATAAGATGAGATTAAGTCTGCGCTTGAGGGACAAGAGAGGAAGGTCCTTCGACAACCTTTCCTCTTGAGAGTTAATTGGTATAGATGCCCCATACTGAAGGCTCTCTCCCTGGAAGACCAACGATATCGAGCTTCGTCAAAACTCAAGCGTCTAACTCTCAAAACGAGGGAATATTTCTATGAAAATGAAATTTTCGTCCGCCTGATGTCCCTTTCTTTTGTTTCTAGTGAGGTGGTGAGTTTGGTTAGTAAAGTCACCCCAGCAATGGCAGGATTTGCGATGTTCGTTAGCATACAGGTAAAACAGACATGCAAAGAAAAGTCGTGCAACTCATTTTACTCCGAAAAGCTTTCCTTAGCCTCAGGTTTGTAAAAACGTCCGCTATCCTTTTCATTACGCACTGAGCGCTGCAATGGAAGACAGGTTTGGTTTTTCTTGGCTAGTAGTAGATGACGGAAACCAAGGGACTGATCAGATTTACGCCGGAATTATTTTGAACTTCTGCCAATGTCAATATCCTGCTATGTAGGTTTGATCTGATTTATGCTGTGAACTTAGCTTTTAGTTAAAACGGTCGAACGCTCGGCCGCGTTAGGAGGACAAAGAAACACCGAGTCTCCGACTGAAGGGAATTGGTGTTATGACCTTCCGCACACCCGAACGTCGAATGAGCTACCAAGAGACTCCCTGCGGTTGAAATGTTCACAGGTGTACTCGTGAGTAATTTATTTCATCATTCTCTCTCATTCTAGGTAATATGTTGTGGCATAATCCGTGGCTCCGGTCGCCCGAAGCTTGTGCTTTTTATAAACTTCGTTTTCTATTACTGCGCAGCTTTACCGATGGGTACAACGTTTGCCTTTCATGTCTTCGAAGTCGGATTGGAAGGTAAGGTTCGAAACCGATATGAGCCGATAGTCTGCGAAACGGGCATAGCTAGTAAAGTGACAGGAGCCCATAACTAGGAGCGTACAACTGCCCTATATTCCTGTCACGACGTTTTCACAAACCATTTAACTTAAATTATTGCTCATTAAACCTATTGTTTTGTGGCGCTCTCATTGCTGTTGCCGTCCTTGTTGCCCTTTTTCGTGGGAAAAGATAGTCTAAAAATAAATCGGTCTGTAAAAATGCCGTGACATTGGCTTCGTATGGAAGATGTACGCTTTTAGTGACGGGCTCTTGGTAGTGGTAGGGGTAGCTAGAGATTCAAGCAAGAGGTAAGATCTACGAAGCAAAGTAATGAGTAACGTTTCCATTGGAATATGATTCTTACACCTCTCCGGCCATGAAACCTAACAGTGACTAGCATGTAAATTCTCCTTGCATTGTTACTACTTAATTGAGCATAAAATTAATGATCACCAAGGGCGGAATGTCCTGATGATTGAACAAATTCTCTCAACTTATACCATAAGACACATCTAGAGTTCAGCGAGGAGAATATTTATATTGGTCCCAGGGCTTGAAGGGCTAATAGGGGATGTTAAAAACCCAAATCAGATCACTGTGCCAAGAAAAATAGACGACGGACGCTCTGGTTTTGTGAGGGTTTATAAAACGGGCGATTTTCAATAACCAAGCAAATTGGCCAACCGCAAGCATGGATTTCTCATTTACTCTCCTTCTTCTTGATCAAAGAGACACAGAACAAAGATATTACATTAAGGGCCAGATTTATGCAAATTGCATCAAATGCCGAAAACTAATAATAATAACAACAATATTTTGCCAGGAGGCTTCACTCACCGAAGTGTACAATTCCACCATTTATAGTCCCTAAGCAAAAATGGCTGCCTTTAAATTATTCTTTTTGTTCGTATTCAAAATAGCTTCACTAAGCTCGTTTTTGAGACTAAAATTCTAAAGAATTTGTTATCCCGAAAGAGGTTAGTGAGGCTAGTTTGACTGAATACTAACAAAAGAATAATTTGAATGCAGCCATTTTTGCATAGGGTCTATAGCACTTCCTAACATCATTTGTCGCTCTTTATGCCCGGTAGGCTTCTGGTGGGGTATCACTGCTGGACTAGGCTTACAGGTGGGTATTTTCTACTGTCTAAATTGCTCCTTTTGGGCGCATCTACAACAGGCACGCCACAACCTTGGCAAAACTTATGTTTTGAATAACTTACAAATGCTTGGATTTCTCCTTTCAGTCTATCGCATTTATTCCTATCCTTCTGTGGATCGACTGGAGCAAGAATGCCAAGACGGTAAGAAATCGTCATTAAAATATCAAAGCTAGATCGCTGTTTACGTTTATTCATTATTGGAATAACAAACTATATGTAGCCTCAAGACTGATACAAACGAAGGGAGATCTGGATAGTCATTTAAGGATGGTGCTTCCTAATGCGGAAGCATTTTTGCGCGCCCTATAACTATGCATGAAAGCAGACCTTAAAAAGAACAGTGAAAAAAAAAAACCCACATATTTGGTGGAAACCACGTAGTTGTCAAAGATTATTAATCAGCTATATATAGTCCAAATGGCTGTAAAGTAGGTAATGATGCATGGAAGACGTTTTGCAATTTGAAGCTTATTCCTGAAAAACGCGTGGTTACCCTGGGTTTTTTTCGGATTCTAGCCTGCGTGGGGGCGCTAGAAAGGGAAAGGGAAGGGGTAAGCCGGCACGCGCGCGAAGCGGGAGAAGAGAGCGCGGAGCGCGATGGGAGGGTGGGGGGACGAAGCCAGCGTCCTTTTCCTCAGTTTCCCCTACGTTCCCCTCCACGCGCCCGTTTTCCCCCTTCCCTTTCTAGCGCCTGCCACGCGCACGCAGGCTATTCGGATTCCAATGACCCTTACTAAGATCTGCTTTTTTAGCATAGACGTGAACCACCTTTCCAAAGAAACCCTGAAACTCTCGGGCGAACCCAAGATACGCAGAACACATGCGCCGTACAAAAGGATGCACATACTCTACCGATCCAAAAATAAAGTTAATTAGCAACAGTTGGGTAACGTTACAAGCAGAGCTTCCATAGATTTTCCTTCACTGAAAACTCGATTGTTCTGAGATCACCAAGAGCAGCCCCGTTTACAGGGTTAGCTGCTCAATCCAAATGAACGCAAATAACGAAATAAGCCAAACAGAACACGAAAAAACACGCGACTGATCTCAAACGCGGGAAAACACACAACCGGTTACAGGCGCGAAAAACTAGCAGTTAGTTTGGGTTTCACCAGACTGGCTTCGAACAAAATGGCTGGAAAACGCTCTAAAAGCAGTCGAACGTAACACTCACAAAACTAGAGATTGCTTCTGAAAGTAAAATAAAAACGGTACAGTACATAAGAGACGCGCTGAGGGAGACTTCCTTTGCATGATTTAATGCAAGTCATTAATTTACTGCTGTCTCATTAGTCTCGTAATAGAATATCACAGCTAAGCTGGAGCACTGGAAACGAACGAGGAGATGACGAGGGTAAGATATTTCTCAGGACTCTCAGCTATGGACCAAGGAATGCACAAAAACAACATGGTGTGAAGTCTGTGAAGTGTTTTTCCTCAGTACTTCCGGTTTCCCTGAAGTCGAAAAATCAGCTAGGTAGAATGGTGAGCCTGGTTTTCATATGTCGGGAAAATCCCAGACGGTCGGGGATTTCACTATTTCCCGACCGTCCCAGATTTATGGCGAGATAACGATCACCGCAGAAATCTGGGACGCATCGGGAAAATAGAAACCTTCCCGATTTGTCCCCGACCATCCCAGACGATCGGGGATGTCTACGATCTCCAGTTTTCATTAATCGGCATAATCTGGGACGGTCGGGTAAAGCCTGGTTTTCATATGTCGGGAAACTCCCTGACGGTCGGGGATTTCACTATTTCCCGACCGTCCCAGATTTATGCCGAGATAACGATCACCGCAGAAATCTGGGACGCATCGGCAAAATAGAAACCTTCCCGATTTTCCCGATTTGTCCCCGACCATCCCAGACGATCGGGGATGTCTACTATCTCCAGTTTTCATTAATCGGCATAATCTGGGACGGTCGGGAAACAGTGAAATCCCCGACAGTCTGGGATTTTCCCGACATATGAAAACCAGGCTTTTTCATTCTGAAAGGTTCGCGATCCAAAGGATCTGGCCTTGTGTTTACATATTAGGGCTACTGTTGCCAGTGGAGTTTGCCGATCTTATCTGTTGTCTGAATAGTCCTTCAAAAAATGTAGTTAAGTCAGTTTGCGATTAAACATGCACAGCAAACAACGAAAAAATTGGATATTTGTCGTCTGTAATTTTTTTTTTGCAGATCTGATAGTTTCATGGCTCTCAAGAACCTCGTCGCTTTTCTCAATAAACACAAACTCTGCCCTGCGAGATTTCACCCACCCACCCGACCCCATCATGTCCTGGGTTGTGCGCTCATCATCACTGCTTAGCCTGCACACCACCCCACTCAGGACCATGAGCGTCGGAAGCAATCTACTTCTTCCAGAAGAAACTCTCGAAAAAGAAAGCGTTACCAAGAAACCTGGTATCGATGGAAACAAGATGACGTCAACGGAGAAGAGGAATCTAGTTGCGCGCAGGCTCGTGTGCTTCATATTAGCATTGCTGGTGTTGTTGTCAGCGGTTATCGTACGAGTGGTTATTCCTTTGCCCTGGAGTGAAACAAGTTCATTCACAGTCGGTAACACGACCAGCGAACTGAAAAACGTAACAAGTGCATAAACAGCACTAGAAAGATAATGTATAGACACAAGAAGAAAAAGACAGGAATAAAACAGTAATCCATTTTCGTCGCCATAAATGTTCGTTCTTTGACCGATCTGCGGATATTTTTTTTTTGTCAGGAAGCGAGTGTGGGAATGAAGTACTTAGTTTGAAATTGTATCGTTCGAGAGTGCCCTGTGGCACACCTTTCGATAAAAAAGTCCGCAGAGTACTTCCCACGGGATCCCAGGCTCAGTAACCCCAGGGGTGGATAATCAGGGCAAGAGATCAAGATCAAAAGGATTCGTTGGTTAGCGGTTAAAACTCGTTAGCACGAGAATTCGGGGTTTGAGATCAAATTTCAATGTGAGGCAGAGAATGAATTCTTTTAAAACACTATTTCCTTAAATTTAAGGCATTTTATTTCATTTTCCAAAGTTTAAGGTTTCTTTTTTTGTATCGGAGTCTTATAAAAATTGTTTTGTAGAATTGACAGCATTTGAAGACAGTAAAGTACAAAAGTGGTAGTGGTGTATGGTAAGGACAATCTCAAAGATTAAACTTGTGCATCAAGTCATTCCATGAATTGTTAGGACTAAAGAAAAGCTTTCAGATGGAGTTTCGTTGATGGTCAGTCGGTAGCGCAAAGAACTTCTTCGTAATATTCGTTAAACTTGGCAGGTAACAACTCAAAGTCCTCGCTGTGCATGGTCGGTGAGCTTGTGTTCTTTGATGGTCTTGCTGGTAATCTGCAACTCGCAGTTAATTCTAAACATATCAAGAAAGCTGAATTAGCGGAGACTAAGAAAGAACAGAGCGGCCATGTGTTCAGGGCGCTAGACTTCTAATCCGTGGACTTGTCCTCGGTAGCCTTGAATTCAACTCCTCTACGCTTTGTAAATGGCCAGGTAATCAGCCTTCTGCCACTTGAGATTCTTGAATATGCGATTTCAATCGTACGGCCCTACGAGCTTATAGCTTTAAAGTGCTCCTAGCCGCAGAATATTTTTTCGTTAAAATAAATGTTTGCACCTGTTCGAAACGCATTGCGATTTTTTATTTTAAACCAAATCTTGTCTTTTTATAGGCTGTAAAAGTACGAAATCTAGCCATCATCTGTCACACGACGGAATTAGTAAAGGACATGGGTCTTTTCCTCATTTGACGTTACAAACTGATTTGTGTCGCGGTAAGTCTTAGTTAACATCCATACAAATCAGTCAACCTCGAGCCCAGGCTCTCTCTTTTCCTCCCTTACAAGGGAGAAAAAGAGAGAGAGAGAGCATGGGTTCGAGGTTGACAAAGCAGTTTGTGACCTGTGAGCTCACGTCAAATCAGGAATAGACCCATGGCCCTTCTGATTCGGTCGTGTACCAAAGGATGCTTAGTCATCGTTTTGAAGCCAACAAAAAGCCCAAAACTGGAAATAAAGTCTAAATGTTTTTGGAATATGTTGGTACAAAGTATTAAAAGAGCGGAAAAAATAATTTGGGGCTAGGTGCACTTTAAATCAAACCAAATTTACCGTAAAAGCTCTATTAAGCCCCCCGTCTCTATCAACCCCCCCCCCCTCTCTAATAAGCTCCCCGTTTGGAAGTCGGTTTTTGTAATAAGCCCCCCCCGCCCCCCCTTTTGGGAGAGAGGTGATGAGATTTTGTTGTTAGTCCCTCCTATGCCCTCTTATGAAATCCACTTCATGCGGCCCAGTGGGTTTGTTTTTAAACAAATACACCCTCAAACACATAATAGTGTTTGCTTCTCTGTATTAAATACTAAAGTTTCACTGCAGTTGTTTGAGTTTTGAAAAGAAAAACTATTTTAAGACGAAACGGCATGTTTAAAGATATGAAATTAGCCTCCCCCTCTCTACCAAGCCCCCCGTCAATGAGGCCTGAAATTAAATAAGCCCCCCGGGGGGTTAATAGAGCTTTTACGGTAAATGTATTTGCTTTGCGTTTACTGTTTTCCTTTCTTTAGCGAAGGCCATTGAATCACAAGCAAACGTGTGACCCTTGACATTCAGATTGAAAACCGATGAACACAGACGAAACAGGGCTTAAATTTGAATTCTTTTACAACATCTACTTTACCTGTTCTTTAATGCATTTTCCACTGATTTCAATACAGTTTCGGAGATTTTATACTCATCGCAATACTAATATTACAGCGTTTTGCGTACCTTCCTTTTGATTCCACCAATTTCCTAACACAATGACAACTTCAATTTCCCGGTTGTGCCGCCGTAACATCTCCGACTGTGGAAATAAATTAATCACCAAAAGAGGTGATGGCAAAACAGAGTCATTCACTGCGTTTGCAAAACAAGTTGGTGTGTGTTTGAATGTCGCACGAAAAGACCCTAAAGACAACTGAAAATGTTCATTGTTAACTGCTAAATTTGAAACTGGTACTAAGTTCCGCGTTAAAACGAGGTTTCCTCTCCCAACCCCTAATCTAAAACAGTGTTAAAGAAAGAAAAATTTTGGTCACAGGTGTTCAACATCGTAAACGTTTCAGTTGTATGCGCATGAATAAACATATTGTAGAATCGACCATCCAATCCGAAAACAAGGTAAGACAAGAAATTCTGCGAGAATTAGAAGCGGCCTTTTTGACCATCCGAGCCGGATTAATGCACAGGATAAAGAAAGCGAACAATTTGGTATAAATCTGCGTCTTCGATCCGTTGACCAGTTTCTCGACGATAACCGATATCTCAATACTACTAATGTATGTTCAAACAACGCCACGCAAAAGAGCTGTGTTGGTTGATTTAACTTCCGGTAGTACTTCCGGTATTGCACCATCACTCTGAACTCGGTCAATATTTGTTTATCTTTAAAACCGGGTCAAAAGGAACGCTCAAATAAATTCATTTCCTATAATTCTGACTAAACATTTCTTTTTGAAAGGATTTCGCCATTTCCGACTCTGACTCCTGTATTTTATGGCCACCAAAATCTACAAGTTCAGTCTAAAAACATTTACGGTCTTCCGAATAGCTTTCGTTAAGTCATCGGTGTTGTGAAATGCTGCTCAAAATAAACGCTTTCAAATAAATTCCTTTCCTACTGGATGTACGTTGGAGTAATTCTATTCTGACAAAACATTTCTTTCCTCTGTAACCCTTGAGCATTGAAAGGCTTTTAAAGGGACGATGCGTGACCGACCTAATGACTTTATTTACTACAAAATTCTTTAGTAACCGCAAGAAATGTCTCCTTAGCGCAATCGCATAAGGGACCGAGATTGGGATCCGAAGGTCGCGAGTTCAAGTCGCGGCGCCGCAATTAGAATATTAATTTCTTTACTTATGTCATTGTTTCTTCCTCTGGGGCACGGGCGCGGACACCACGACAAAAAAATGGGGTAATTTAAGAAGCGGCTCGTCGCTACGCGACGGCCGCTTAAAAAGGGCTCTATCTCGGTGTGAAAACCTATGAAACTCACGAATGACGTAAAACAAAGAAAACGAAACATTCTAAACAATAGCGTACAGCAAAACAACAGCCCATAATACAAATAAAACCTCGCCAGGTTTTTACACCGAAGTAAACCCAAGAAAGGCAGCTCATCGGCTATACTTAATTTCTGATTGGACAGTCGATCAGTAGGAAAATTATTCCAATGATTTAATCAATAGTTAACAAACTTTAAGCTCTAGGTTGTCCCAATGGTGTCAACCCCCCCCCCCCTCCCCCAAAAGGCAAGAATCGAGGCTGTTTATGCCGACAAAGCAACGTGCAAGTAATGAAGAGTCTTCCATTACCTTAAGCCTGTTAAACTTGTTCAGGATCTTGTCAACTTCACATTTAAAGGATGCAGGATGCTTCTCTGCACTGAATCTCTGGAATAAATCAAGGGTTAAAGTTCTCAAACATAGAGATTTGAGAAAAAGTAAATGCCACACCACAGTTGAAATTTAAGTAAGCATCCAGAAAAAAAGAAGCCTTCAGTTTAGCCTGCATAGCTGTTGGTTGTCACTCGCTCACGTACCCCCAACAAAACTGAAACCACAAGCTACGCAGGCTACCTACAGTCGTAACCGCCAATCATAATGACACGTTCATACTAAACTCAATTAAAGTGTTCACCATTGCACAACAGTAAATACAGTCCAATGTGGAGTGAAAAAACATGATATGGAACAACACAAAGTTGTTCGTGAATCCTGGGAAGATTCTGAGAGGTACCAATAGGCCATTTCCGAGTTGCTTATCGCCTCTTCATCAAAGCAAGACTAGGTTCACACACGAGTTCTCAGTCAGGCACATAACAACACCCATATGAAAAAATTTGCATTGACTCGATTTGAAGAAAAGCCTGTAGTGAAATTTGGAAATGGCAAATTCCTTTCCCTCTCACACTCCATAATTTATACATGTTGTAGCTACAAGTGAATATTCCATACAAAAATGTTTCACTTTTGCCACGCACTCAGCATTGTAGTGGGGCAATAGAGTGCAGATAAAAACAAGGAAGTGCTGAGCCACAACCCTGTGAAAGTAGCTTTTATGGTCAGATGCTGACACCTGTTTGACTGATTTAGGGCCAGATTACATGGCAAATTCAGCCCAAGCTGAAATCTCACTCCTTCCCTGGGCTGAAATTTTGTTGCAATTACATTGCGAAACTCAGCCCGGGTTGAAATTTCATCCTGGGCGTTAGGCCGTCCCACCCATCCCACCTCACAACCCACCCCACCCTGCCTCTTCACTCTATGAGGCCCAGTTCCTTCTTAGCTCTCCCAATTTGCAGGAAATCAAAATGGCGTCAAAAACACCATCACTGGGCATGCCCAAACTAGCCTCGTTTGTGAAATTGCAAACATCTTTTTTAAGAAGTTTTGTTCTGGGAGCAAAGCTGAAATCTAAGCAAAGTTGATCGGGATGAAATTTCAGTCCGGGCTGAAATTTGCCATGTAATCAGGCCCTTAGATACACTGTGGTGGTGACACATCGTGAGGACACAGGCCAAAAGGGAAAAAAGCGAGGGAAAGTAAAATGCTTGTACAGGGCAATTAATTAATTTACCTTCATTACACCTGGCCTCATTTGTGATGCAATCACAGTGCATACGCTGAAAGGCACTTGATAACCAGCTGCCTCCCGGGCATCCGTACTGAACAGGCGAACAAGCTCCTGCTCAAGGGACATACGCAGTTTAATCTATATTGCAAATACAAAAAACAAAATGGTGTAAGAAACAAAGCATCTTAGTTTGGTGTGAATTAAACAAAGTTCAAACAAGTAAACCCTGCATGTACAACATGTATCATTCACACTACTTTTGTAGCCTGCATAACAGGCATTTATTTAGCCAAGTGTGAAGCACAAGACATCAAGCACAAAGCTCAAGATATGAGCCAGGAGCATGAGGTAAGATGGAGAGAAAAAGGTGTCTCATGCTTCACGTTCAATGCCTAGTACTTCATGCTCAGCTAAATAAATACCTGTTATGCAGGCTACCACTTTTGAAACACACAAGTCACCTTTTCAGTATCATGTTGAGAGATCAGCTTGTCCAGTTGGGTTGCATTTGTTAGATCCTTGTTTTTCTGGAAAATAAAAAGAATCAAAAATTTAGAATCATTTCATGACAACACAAGCCACCAGTTAGGATTCACAGCGAAGTCAGGAGGGAAGGGGGTCTGGTATAAAGGCATTGGAGACTCGATAATGTTACGAGTCCAACTGGCTGATGTATCACTTGACTAATTGCCAGGTGAAGTCAACAGCACAATAAGAGGGAAGGACTCACCTCATTTAGAGAAGACTCTGAGCCAGTTCTGCTGTTTATGAGAAAATCCTCATATCCAGGGATACAAACAGGTATATCTGACAAGCTGTACCTGTGTTTAGGCAGTTCTGACCGCCACGTAACATTGGGTATGTGGATCGTACATTCTTCCTTTACCAAGTTCTGGCTAATTTCATGTTTGCTACTCTCAGAAGACCTTGTTGATGTCCTCTTCCGCCTCCCAGATTTGCTGCTTCTCTCGACTCCAGAGCCCTCTCTTTTCTTCTCACTTCTTGGCTTGATTTTAGTGAAATTAATGACCAGCTGCTTCTCCATGGAGTCACTTCCATTACTGGTCAAATCATTAGCAACAGCATTGCTTGCACTTGTTTTTACTTCAGTGTTGGCTATAGGCTGAGTAAAGGGGGCAAGCTGTTGATCTTTGTGACTGTAATCACTAGTTAGTGCCATCTCTGACAGCAATGCTGCAGGTCTGTGAGATCCGTTGGAAGTGTCATTGTTGGCAAATGACCTATCCTCAGTCCCACCTTTATCATTCATGGACAGACCTGAACCAACCTTGCTCTCAACACTTTCATCAAATGGAGTTTGTGCATTTAGGTTTTGACTGGTTTCTAAGTAAGACGAGATCTCAATAATTGCTTTGTCAAGACACTCATTTAATTTCTCTGGAACTATTGTGTCATCCTCACTCTCCAGAGTCACAAATGCATCAGGTTTTTTCACAGACAAACTTCTTGCATTCATCTGGACAAGAGTTTCTGTTGCCACAGATTCTTCTAGACTGTTATAGCCTATGCCTGGCATGGACTCCTTGGTGTGGTTTTGAACAATAATTTCAGGAGACATTTCTTTGGCAGTCATTTTGTTCAAAACTTCAGAATGACCGTGTGGCTCCATCTCTATAGAGTCAACACCATAACAGTGAGGTTGCTGAAGATGCCCAGCCAGCTTGCCATTGTGTTCTGAAACTTCAGGAGATGACAATCCTGCACATAGTCCGTCATTTTCCTGGCCTTCTTTAACTTCTGCTTCACTAGCTAAAAGCCAAGCATTTCCAGAAAAACCATGAGGGCTTTGAAAACTCTGTGCATGAAAATACTGTCTGTCGCTATGTTTCCCTGGATTGATTCTAAAATCTTCATCATGTATTCTCATTTTCTCATTCTGAGAATGTTCAAGTGACCTAATGGGTAGTGTTTCATCGTTTCCATTTATGCGCATTGTGGGTTCAAATCCACCTTTGTATAAGATTCTGTCACTGTAAGAACTGTTAAGTCTATCAATTGTGGTTCCTTGTGAGTGAAAGTTAGGGTCAACAAATGCAGATGGTTGAAGATGATGCTGAGATTCTTGGCAGCTGACAGCATATTTGTCCCTTGTGGTTTGCTCTAGACTTATCAGGCTAAGAACTGCTGCAGACCTTGCTAAGTCAGCTGTGCTGTAGTTCTGAGATGTTTGAAGCTTTGAGTCTGCTCCATTTTCTAACAAAAACTTAACAACCTGTGAAATGATAAAAAAAAAATATTTTGTGTTTTAACATTAAGAGGAAGCAGAAGCACAGGGGTCAATCATTACACTAATGTCTTCAAAGTCGTCCTTTTTTATAACTTCACAAGGCTCTTGTTACCACTGAGCTTGTCAATGCAGCTAGAATAGTTCTCATAGCTAATAACTTATTGCTACATCTGCTCTAACATAGAGTCACGAAAAAGTGATGGAATGACACAGAATGGCACAAACCTTGATATGGTCATTAATTACAGCATCATGCAAAGGAGTGATGGCCTCATATCCTGGACTATTAATGTCTGCACCAGACCACACCAATTCCTGGACAATTCTAAGGTTACCATAGTTACAGGCTTCATGAAGTGGAGTCCAACCTGCATGTTAAATTAAAGTTTTTGTCACAACATGTTCACTGTACATTCCATTTCACACTAGACGTTTTGACACTTAATTCTTGTCTGGCATTGAATGAAACTCAACTGTAAATCACTTGGAATGGATACACCATGAAAAGGCAGTGGAAAACAATTTTTAATTTATTGTCAGAAAGGGACAATGGCTGGGAAGTTTGCCCTGGATATTTTGAGTTAGACTCCTGGCTAGTTCTTCTTATGGAAATTACTGTCTACATGTACTTAAATCAAAGGGCTCTCTGAGTCAAGTCATGAATGTGGTATTAGAGTAACTTAGAGTGAGATCTGTCAAAGTTAGATAGCTGAAACATGGTTTGTTTACTTCTCCTGGTGCAAAAGAAACAATTGTCTGAATTTTCTGCTACATCTGGTTGCTTGTCAACAGTGTATCTGTAACACCTGAAGTGTGTTCATCAAGTTCACACCAGCCATCAATATCATCATTTTCATTGTATTATCAACATCTGTTTTGGCAATCCTGTGGTTTATCCTTCGTAAGAATTTCAAAAGTTTGCAAATCACCACTTGCAAATCACTCCACTCTTCATGGGCACTAGACTGCAAACTTACATGTATGTTAATTATACCCATGCATTTTGCAGCTCTATGCTTTCACTTGTGTCTACTATACAAGATAGATGTATTGATGTTTTTAGATAATTTTGGTAATAATTAGCCCAATGCTTGATGCAAACAGACAACTTACAGGGTTAAGAAAAACAATTAACACTCCTTTTGCCAATGATGGTTAGAACGGTACACCGCTATCTTGAAAATTCATGCGTGAAAGAGGACATATCATTTTGAACACCAAAGCTAAATTAGTGCTAAAATGGCCAAGTTACCCAGGGAGTTTACACCAAAATCGGGTGCTTCTGCATGTACCGGAGCATATAGGCACCGGAGGACATTGTATTACTAATGTTTTGGGGGTTTTGTGATAGGCGTTTCTTTGGAGCTCCAGTACATGCAGAAGCTACCCCAAAATCCACCCCCATTTTTCCAGCTCATAGCTATAAGTCGTTCATTGCACTTGCATGCATTCACAACTTAAAAATTAGGGATAGCCCTATATATATTGACAATCTAAAGACAAAATTAATGTAACATAAAGAAACAAGTTAATACTTAACGCAGGAGTCACGCATCGTCTGTCATGCTAACTAAAAGCCCTTGAACAGAAATGTTTACTCAAAATTGAATTACAATCGACTTATTTATATCCTTTAACCCAGCCTGGAGGCCATAAAGCCTGCTTTGGAATTTGCCACAAATTTCTTGTTCCAAGATTATGATCCAAGACTTTCTCAGCTGTCTGCTGACATTTGAAAAACCATACAGTAATAATAACAATAAACTTTAGTTATCCTGGAAAGACCAATCAGTTGACCATACAATCAGCTGGTATCAACTGGTGTCCTGCAATCTAATTACAAATCTTAAATGATTTCTTTGGGGGATTGGGAGGGGAGAGGGAGTACCCCCAAAAAAAACCTCTTGCATCAGAGAACAAACAAACTCAGCCCACATGTGATGCCAAGTCCGGGAATTGAACCCAGAACACATTGGTGGAAGGTGAGCACTCTCACCACTATGCCAACCCTGCTGTCAAGATGTGCAAGAGGAAACGTTGGACCAAGAAACAGGGTTCACACTCTTCGTCAGAAACAATTTCAAGAAAATGTCTATGATTAATTCCATTTATCCTACAAAAGAAACTGGTGGAATGATCGCCTGACAAGTATAACAGATTTCACAAAACTTTAAAACCTACTTCGGGGTTGCCATTCGTGGGATAGATACAAATCCCTGACATTTCCCTGATCACAGACCAATTTTCACTGACCATCTTCATTATGCAATGAAGCCATAGAAATCAATTCTTTTGCAGGGATTTTTTAAAACAATGCCTTTACTAACAAGGAATCTCCTTCCAAAACTTTTAAAATGGCTTAACCAAAAGTAAACTTCCCTGACTTTCAGGTAGAATTTAGAATTTTCCTGACTTGACACAGTTCATACAAAATTCCCTGACTTTGCCTGACCTTGAAAATAGTCTGTTTTTCCCTGACTGTGGCAAACCTGTACATGTACTATTCACAACAAAAAATCTCTATTTTTTCCAGGGCATTCCAGTCATGGAAAAGGCCACAACAAAATTCCAGGACCTTTAACCCATTGGCACCCGTGCCGGCCAAAACCGGCCGTAAAAAACTCCCATGCTTCAAAACATTGCAACTCTCTCAATCGCACGAATATTGCCTTAACTGTTAGTTGTGAGCACGAAATGGAATGCCCTTTAAATTTGGATATCCAATAAATGCAAGAAACGTAGCGATTTTTACCAAATATGGCCTTTTGAGTTTGGACAAGAACGAAACTGGCCGTTTTTAACGTCAAAGAGAAACAACAAAAATGCCCCTTTTTGCCTTCATGTTTTTTAGGGAAATCATCGTCGAAAAACCAAAATTCAACCATCATAACAAAATTCAGTCCTTTTTCTAGCTTAGGAATGACTTTTTTTGTTCATATTCTTCTCCCGAGCGTAGATACAGCCTCTTGTTCCAGTGCATTCGGGCCTTCCCGACATTTTCAACATCTTGAGCGCATTGCATGCTGGGAACTAACGAGAATTTTTGACAGCGCCCGTTCCATCCCCCAATTCTTTCACATACAGCCACTCCGACCTACCGCCAAAATTTCCTGCTCGTGGTCATCTTCAGTACACAGAAATTCCAAAATATGTGGCGGTAGGTCGAGAAATTCATCAATAGTCGAGTCCCAAAGGTACTAAGTGTTCGACCAGCCAAATTCCCAGTTCGTCGAGTAACAAGCCAAATTCAACAACAAAGTACATCACCTTGCTCGATTCTTTGAGAAAGTGGACTCTTAGCTACCGTCACGCTTAATGATGCTCATCAGGCAGCCGCTAAAGATGAAAAATGGCTGTAAATTTAGCAGAAATCGCAAGCAAACCGAACTTGGGCCATTGTTGTCGCTTCACGGATAAAAAATAGCTACCTCAAAATGACGTTTTCAGAAACCTTGAGCCTCCAGTGGCTTAGGACAGCACCACTTTTCCCTGGTAGTTCAAATAAAGAGTCACGAATTGCTATTCATCGTTTATAGGTGGAAAATCACTCCGAAAATGTAAAAACCTGCGGTAGTCAATGGGTTAAAGAACCTGAGCAGATACAAAAGTTGCTTCTCACCAGCATTATCTCTCACATTGACCAAAGCACCAGCTTTGATCAATGCAACCGTATCATCCAAATCCCCTCTCATGGCAGCCACATGCAGTGCTGTCTCCCCTCGTTCATTCCTCTTCCTGATCCGTGCATCAATCTGATTATCCCTGCTGACGTCTTTCTTTCTCATTTTGTTGCTGATGGCAGGCAAATCATCACTGCTGCTAGACCCAGAGTCTTGCTTCGCATCTTTAGCCGTCACTTCAAGGAGATACTGCAGTTGTTGGCGTTCTGTGAGAGGATAATGAACCCTGGGGCCAGCTTCTGTTGATCTTGAAGTTGGCGTTGGTACAGTTGTTGTCTTTGGACCACTGTGTTTCTTTGCTGTCAATAGACCAAAAAAAGTGCTTTACTGTAAACTGCCAATTAATTAATATTGATCATAATAATTGAGCAAAAGACATCATGCCATCACGGAAATAATTTATTGTTGTACGCTTCAGGTCTGCACATTGCTCAGGTGAAAAAAGACCTGGAAATGGCATATCATACCAAATTGGATTTTAAGGCCAAGTATACACTGTAGTCACTTATGTCCTTTTGCCACCACACCCTTCAACTGGAATTTTAGTGGTACAGTCAAACCTTCATTATCCAGACCTTGATTATCTGGACTTCCTGATTATCCGGACCATTTCTTCTGGTCCCATTGTTTCATGAATATTAATAAGGTATGATGAAGATTACTAAAATGTTATATCCTTTTGAATTATTTTTAATTTTGGCATTGAAAAGTGCATATGAAACGGCTTTGTTTTCCTTTCAAACATCGGATTTCTAAGTGCTGGCACGTGTTGTAAGCACAGTGCATTCAAGTGAGTTCTGATTGGCTGAGACTTGTTTTGTGACAGTTGCAAAGTGAAATTTTGGTTCCTAATTAATTCATTTTTATCTCATTAACCCATTGACTACCGCAGGTTTTTACATTTTCGGAGTGATTTTCCACCTATAAACGATGAATAGCAATTCGTGACTCTTTATTTGAACTACCAGGGAAAAGTGGTGCTGTCCTAAGCCACTGGAGGCTCAAGGTTTCTGAAAACGTCATTTTGACGTAGCTATTTTTTATCCGTGAAGCGACAACAATGGCCCAAGTTCGGTTTGCTTGTGATTTCTGCTAAATTTACAGCCATTTTTCATCTTTAGCGGCTGCCTGATGAGCATTATTAAACGTGACGGTAGCTAAGAGTCCACTTTCTCAAAGAATCGAGCAAGGTGATGTACTTTGTTGTTGAATTTGGCTTGTTACTCGACGAACTGGGAATTTGGCCGGTCGAACACTTAGTACCTTTGGGACTCGACTATTGATGAATTTCTCGACCTACCGCCACATATTTTGGAATTTCTGCGTACTGAAAATGACCAGGAGCAGGAAATTTTGGCGGTAGGTCAGAGTGGCTGTAGACTTAGTTTATATGTGAAAGAATTGGGGGAAGGAACGGGCGCTGTCAAAAATTCTCGTTAGTTCCCAGCATGCAATGCGCTCAAGATGTTTAAAATGTCGGGAAGGCCCGAATGCACTGGAACAAAAGGCTGTATCTACGCTCGGGAGAAGAATATCAACAAAAAAAGTCATTTCTAAGCTAGAAAAAGGACTGAATTTCGTTATGATGGTTGAATTTTGGTTTTTCAACGATGATTTTCTCTAAAAAACATGAAGACAAAAAGGGGCATTTTTGTTGTTTCTCTTTGACGTTAAAAACGGCCAGTTTCGTTCTTGTCCAAACTCAAAAGGCCATATTTGGTAAAAATCGCTACATTTCTTGCATTTATTGGATATCCAAATTTAAAGGGCATTCCATTTCGTGCTCACAACTAACAGTTAAGGCAATATTCGTGCGATTGAGAAAGTTGCAATGTTTTGAAGCATGAGAGTTTTTTATGGCCGGTTTTGGCCGGCACGGGTGCCAATGGGTTAATATTCAAATTTTCGATTATCTGGACTCTCCATTATCCAGACTATTTATTCCAATGCCACTGAGTCTGGATAATTGAGGTTTGACTGTATTTAGTATACCCAGACAGGGAGTGGTAATCATGAATATAGTATCAACCACCACCACATGAGAAAACAAGGTGGAAGTGAGCATTGCCTTAATACCTGTGTTGAATATTTGTACACTTTGTCCATTTTGAAGGATAAGCTTTCGCTTTGATGCAAGTTTTCCAGATTTCTTCTTCAGGGTGGGATTCTACAAGCCAAAAATAGTCAATAATGACATTTAATTTGACAACCATCTTTGCTTTACAAAAACGTATCATCAAAATATTTATTTCACTATCTCACCAAAAACGCAAGTTAAAGTGCAACAGCTCAGAACAAAGACGAAATAAATGAGCTACCAGTATACAGTCAACTCTCTCTAAAGAGGACACCCTCGGGACTAGCTCCAAGTGTCTGCCTTAGAGAGGTGTCTGCCTTATAGAGAGATAATGTAACTTGACACTATATAAACCTGTGAAATCAGAACTGAACCTGCTAATCAGTATAAAAACTGTAATGTATAAATCAAGGTCAAAGTAAAGGCACAGGAAAGCATGTGAGCCATAGAGGTGGCTATAGACCATATACAAAAATGGCTGCTATTTGAATATTCTTGTGTATATTCAAATCGGCCCAACTACCCTTGACCTTGGGACTAAAATTCAAAACAAAATGTTATCTCGAATGAAGTTAGTTGGGCCAATTTGAATATACACAAAAGAATATTTAAACAGCGGCCATTTTTGCATAGGGTCACTCTATAGAATGGAGGTTCCTTGAAAATACACATTTCAGTGGATCATTTAACAGGCAGTAACATGGCTAAGCAGCTGCACAATGAAAGAAAACTCCAAGGCATGCAATTGTTGACAATCAAGAATCGAGAAGAAAAGGAGGAAAACGAAAGAAAAAAAGCGATGACATAGACAGGCTACAAAGAGCTAGAAAGTCAATGTTTAGCTAGTACAGTTGTTAACTTGATGTAACTTCAAAGTGTATGTGATTCTATATGATTGTTCACTTCCACTCATAATCACAAACATAATGTTATTTGGGAGATTTTTACAATAAACAATAGTTTTTCTTGTTCTGAGATCAGTTTGATATTACAGTGTTGCTATAGTAGCCACAGGGTGGGATGGATGATTAATCTGAAATAATATCCAGGCTGTAAATCCATTGATTGTACAAAGAATGCCATTCTAGTGTCTGCCATGAGAGGTATTTTCTACCAGAAGTTTGCTAAAAAAAAGTGTCTGTTGTCCACTTTACAGAGGGAAATTCGGGAAATTCGGTTGGGACCAGCCATCACTGTCCACCTTAAAGAGGTTTCCGCTTCAAGAGAGCTGACTGTAATAACAGAGGCTGTCAAAGATTCAAAATCTTTTTAACCTTGAAAATTGTCGAAGGCCCACAGGGATTGACATTAACACTCACCCGCTTTCCATTAGAGAGTAAATTTACATCTTGGAGAGTACAAAAATGAAAATGAATGAGAATACCCACCCGATCTGGAAGTGATCTGGCTATGATGGAAAGCAGACTTTTCTTTTAAAAGGCTTTAGTAAAAATGTTTGCATATGAAACAAAAGAAAACAACTCTCAGACATTGATTCATTCTTGAAAAGGAGAAATTTTATCATGCATTCTTGCATTTACCACCATAAATTATTGAATGACCAAAAAACCTCCCAAGAAAGTCTGGGAACAACAATAATTTACACACAGTAAGCGAATGCGACATATTGGAGATACATAGCAGTAAAGAATGAGTCCATTTTGGTTCGATTTTACATGGACAAATGAAAAATACTTTAGACATGGTAACCAAAACATTGTGGTTCGCAACTATGACATTGCTATCCATTTTGGAAAGTAAAATTTTGAGGTGGAAGGTAAATTTTAAAATCTGCTTCCTAACAGTGGAAGGTGTTGTCAAAAGTTAGTGTCGAGCCCTGGGCCCATTCTTCTCACCACTTTATGCTTGAACATACGAGGATTCCTATAACAGCTGTCTGGATCTTTCTCATATGCTATCTCAATGCTCGGGAATACACTATTCTTATCAGATAAAACAACAAATAGCCCATTTTACAGCTGCATGCTCAGTGACCTGGCCTGTGAATGGAAATGAGGCTGGCATTGACCTTGTTTTGATACAGACCTCACTGCTTTTCTCATGCAAATCATGTTGTTCTTATGCTAACAGTTACTAGTCCACATTTGTATGAGAAAGAACGAGAGGTTTGTATCAAAACAAGGTCACTTCCAGCCTCGCTTCCACTCAAAGGCCAGGTCACTGAACATACAAATGTAAAATGGGCTATTTGCGGTTACCAGTTTCGCATCACTCCATGCTCGCCTTTTACCACTTAACCAAAGTGATCAACTTAATAGTGATTTAAAAAAGCTTTTTGAATAACAGAGAAATAAACTTTTTAGTTCAAACGGACAAGAGTTTTTTTGAAACTGATGACTCTACCCGAACCGGCAGAAAATTTGTTTGACTAAATTAAATTGTCAGCGTGACAGTTCAAAAGGCCAAAATATTTTTCGTGACTAGATAACTCCAGCTGTTTGAATGAGGAAGAAGTTTTCTTTGAACAGATGGTGGGTATTTAACAGATAGGTAAATATCTATTTGTTTATTATATTAGCTTGGCCACCATTAGAATGGAAAATGGATGAGTTACATAAATAAAAGTTCAATACTCATTTTCCTGTGATTATGTTTAATCTTTGAGTTCAAAAAAGTTAATGTTTGAAAGCCTGATAATATACCCCCCCCTGTAGACTGAGACTATATGATGGTAAATTGAAAAGGACGATAAAGGTGATGTGGGAGCTGTTCAGAAGCAACATAAATAGGACCGATGCTCCAGTGGTCAGGGTTCCAGATAAGATTTTAAGGCAGGGTGTCAACAAGGAATTCCATTGGGTCAAATTTCCAGTACTCCCACCAAACCAATATAAATTTTCTATTAATTTGTTGGGTCATATAGCTGACCTTGTAGGGTTTTTGACCCAAGACCCTCCTCTTATCTGGAACACTGAGTGTTACAGAAAACGTTTAAAGTCACAGAGAAAATAACAATTCTTATTCCTCAATAGGCATGTGTTTTATAAATCTTCTTAACTTTGATCTACATGTACAGGTATCAACATGTTGAGTCACAAAGCATGAGCTTTCTTATGTTTTTGACTCAAGACCCCTCTCTTATCTGAAGCACCAAAGTACTACTGTGGAATCAACTTTGGAAGCTTATGAGTGAAGGAATGTTTATTTTGTTGACAAGTTCTAATCTTTCTTGCCCACCCAAGGAAAGGACAAAAAGGCTTTTATCATTTGGACACATCCAGTTGTTACGGCATTCAGGTATGTGAAGGGCCTTCCCTCCTCATACTTATGTGACAAGTTTATAAAAAAGATCTGATATTTAACAATTAGATAATTTAATAATGAGCTCGAGATTTCTATTGCGTGATAGCTGATAACAGCACAGCCCAAATCAGCTATCACGCATAGAAATCTTGTTTTAGTATAGATCTACTGTCGTTCAAAACTAAACAAGTAAATTATCTAAATCCTCCTCGCAGGCACTTCAAAAACACGAAGAAGGGACTGCCATTATGTTGACATCTTGAATTTTGTGTGGCGAATTGGGACCCCCCCCCCCCCCAAAAAAAAAAAAAAAAAAAAAACTCTGGTGAATCTAGGGTTAACAGTATATAGCTTCTGAAGATGCTTTTGTGGTTTGATAATGAAAACCCCTGTAGGAGTATTCTGATACAGTTTAGTATAAATCTACTAGCATTCTACCATGAATGCCATTCTCTGATTGGTTACACAACTTGCTATCTATTCTGTGATAGATGTGAGTAGCGGTTGTCAACAAAATGGCGGCTGCTTCTTTGCATTTTGAAAGTGTCTGAGATGAGGATTTAGCTCATAATCTACCGGTAATTGTTAAATAGCAGTATAGTAATAGTTGCAACAGCCACCTGTCTTTCACATTTTGCAGTTATGTTCTTTGTACTCACAAGTTTATAATAATGCAACATTACTTTTCAATTTTAGTTCTACTTTGTATAAATGGTACTATAGAAGCACCTGAAATGAGTGTCATTTTTCTTTCTGTCACACAACTAAACAAAGACCAGTGGAGAGTGTGACAGACATTTGACAACAAATTTTGTTGTGTGAAATGAAAAATTTTCCACAACATTGCGAAGTACATTCATTACAACAAAGCAGGAATTTGATATCTTAACTTCGCCGAGGCAAATCAATGTGCAATCACCAAACAAGAAACAAAATTTTTAAGGGAGCAAGAACCTAGAATGGGAAAATTGTGGAACTGAGGTAAATCCCTAAAGACTAGTGGAATTTTGCCCCAAATCCTAAAAGATGGAATGGTGGAAAATTGCACCAAATCCTAATTGAGAGAACAAAGGACAATCGCCCTAAATTCTAAAAGACAGAATCCATAAGACTGAGAAGAGAGAAAAAACAACGATAAACTATTATTAATCCGCACTTGGAGGTAATTTCGTGACATGTACATGTACAGGATAAGGAAGTCACCAAATATCTGTGACATAACCTCAGATATCATGCATTGGCGACGGCTATTAGGATTTGGGTTGATTTTTCGCTGTTCCGTTTTTGCGGCTTTTAGCAACGAATATTGGAATCAATATCTCTGGCTTTGGGAATTAAGATATCAAACACTATCGGCCTTTCTCTGTAGTAAGCTCGGCGTTTTTTAATATGAACCAAATAAACAATAGACAAAAGAGAGACAGAGGAAGATATTATAAACAGCTCACTTAGCGACAAAATACGAACATTTCCTACAAAATTAAAAAAAAATCCACAACAACCCAACAAGGAGATGACGCAAACGCAAAGAGGTTCTAATGATCCCAGCTGTTCAGTTAATGTACAACGCGTTATAATTTTCAACTTCCGTAGCAACGCGTTCGATTACACGGTATCATACCTTCCACCAACATTTCAAAAGGTAGGCTTAAATTTACTGCTCATTCGTCGCAAATAAAGTTACGTAGTGGGCAAAACGGCTTAGCAAGCCGGCAGAAAGTAAAGAAATAGAACTGGCTATCGTAAAAATGTAAGCTTATCTAAAATAAGGTTAATGAAAGCTAACAAAAAAAAAATAAGCTTAAGATTAATTTTCAGCTCGTGAACTTACTTTTTGCGGTGTGTTAGGATTGCGGTCGGTTTCGACCGCGGTCTCTGACGGAGTGATGTGTAATGGCAGACCGCTCGCTTCTGTCATCAACGTTGTGTTACCGGGCGTCTTCGGAGAGCTACCGGTCCTGCCCAACAACGGGGTTCCTTGCACGGCCATGGGGACAACAACGACAAAATGAACTGAAATCAATTACCGAAAAATCGTTTTGGTGAGGACATTTGCGAGTTAAAAACTTGAAGCTAGAAAACGGATGAAAATTGTTCACCAATCGAAAGTGAGTAAACCCGATACGATGATGCTTTTCGCCGGCAAATTAGCATGCTTTCCAAAACACCCAACGCTCACTTCCCACTTCAGCCACTGCTGTTCTTTTGATTTCGCGTTCGAACCCGATCATCAATTCTAGAACGTGGAGTAACTCGGCTGTGTCACACCACAGAATTATTCCGTCCCATGAGCAGCTAAACTAGTTTCGTTCCAGCGCCTCAAAGGAGACGAAATTATCCGGTTATTTTTTTTAAGCGGAGCCTGTAAACAAGCTGAATGAAACTGAAAGTGATCACGCATAAACAACACACTTGCAATTGATCAGATAGATTCAAACACACAAAACGTTCGAAATCGAAAATACATTGAAATGCGGCTGAAATATTCTCTTTACCTGATTATCTAAGCTTCCACTTGTTCTCCATGAAGTTTTCTCAGCCTCAGCTGGATTTCTCGCGAAAAGTTGATGATTGATCAGAGACTCGACTACGAACTTGCTCTTTGTTCGTTTTCAAGGTTATGATTCCCGCCAAAAGGGTTCATCCGGGAGTTTTTTCTTGCACGATACTGCTGACCATTACTTTCTTTCGCCGCTGTACAGAATTTGTCCCGCATGGTGGGGCAATTGACTTTCGTACTTTCGGCGGTCGCCAGCTAAAGGGTTTCGCGCGTCTTTAATTTCGCACCCAAATATTTATTCATTCATTCACCACGGGAGCCGCTTCGCTCCCTTCACTTCAAGATTCCGCGTAGGTTTTTCCGTTTGGAGCGCCGACAAAAGAGATCGGAAAAGAGATCGGAAAAGAGTTTTGGCGCACAATTTTTCGGATTTGGTTTGAAAAAGGTAGCGATTTAAGAATAAAATATTCATTGTGAGCGGGGAGCGTGCCAAAATGCTTCATGCACCGAGTGATTTGCTATAGATTTACACTTAATTTGCCCTTTTTGAGGCCCTGATAGTGGGGCACTTGACCGTCTAAACTGGAAACACAGCGGGGCATTTGATCAAAATTTAAAAAAAAAGTCAAATTCCCGACTGTTTGCCCGAGGGGGGGATGGGCGCTTTTGCGAGATCTCTCATTACGTGTGCGAGCATGTACTATACTTGTAGCGAAAAATTAATTATTCTGATTGAGGTCTGATTTTGAGCGAACTCGAAATACAGTGGAACCTTCCTTTGCGACCACCTCACGTAAGCGACCACCTCCGTAAGTGACCACTTTTCCAAAATACCAAAATTTTCTCAGTCAAATCACTGTAAATGTAATAAGAATCTCTCGGATCGTCAGAAGCGTATCACCTTCTGGGATTGTATAAGACCGCCTGAGCTGACGGTTTGATTTGTCTATGTACCGTATTGTTTTTAACCTCCCGTAAGCGACCACTTGTCACATAACTTTATCTCGATCTCCACGGGCTGTCACATTTTCGCTCTCTTTGCCAGCAGCGCAGACGTATGTGTTTCCCCAATTAAGCGTACGCTGTAATAATAATAATAAAAATAATAATAATAATAATAATAATAATAATAATAATAATAATGCAGCAGTTAAAACTTTTGTGTGCAGCAGTTAAAACTTTTGTGTGCTATTATTATTATTATTATTATTATTATTATTATTATTATTATTATTAAACACTTGTTTGGAATTGGAGCAAATTAGCATTAAGATATGATCAAATGCGCCTTACAACACTGGCCAGGGGACTTTTTCCAGACTGCTTGTAGTGCAGTTTACCTGTTTGCAATTGAACGACCTTGAACTAACTAGTTGAGTTGCGAGTGCCCCCGTAATATAGACAGACAGACAGACAGACAGACAGACAGACAGCCTTTCATTTAGCACGATAAAAAATTAAAGCTCGACAGCTTGTGGAGTCCTGCAAATAAAATAAAAAACATTTAAAGATTAAAATGAACATTATGCAGACTATATACATAATAAAATCGTTCATCTAAAAATTAATTGTTAGTTAATTGTTAAGACTCTGACTAGTGTTTCTTTTAGGTCCCACAGAGTCAGATTAAGTGCTGTACACTGAAATGAACAAGTTAATACTATTGAATTTGTCAAGTTGATCGAATTTTATCTTGGCAATGCGTGCATGATTCTATCAATTGTTGCGCAACAGATTTTTATGTTGAAAACTCATTGAGTGTGGAGCTGGTAATTAATTAGCGCGCTTCATTCAACTCCCTCTCTCAACTTTATACAAAGGAAGCAATGTTGTGTAACATGTGACTGGTCCGTTTTACTTGGCCTTAGGGGATTTATGCAAAGTTTGCGGATGGCATTGAAATTAAAGAATTTGCAAGACGTAGTTCCTAGCATGTTTCCTGTAAGCCTAAGGATTCCCTAGCAAAATATATTTTATATTGACAATTTGAGAAGGCTCCGGAAAACGAGACGAGACGAGACGAAACGCGCAAAAACTCAGTTGACAAATTTTTTTCTATCTCATTTGTAAAGCTCCAAATCATCAAACTCCACATCCCATTTTTCTCGTGCATTCCATTTCAATTTGATTCCAAATTTTACTTTCGTGACACCTGGCATTGATCAATGTCACCCAACTACCTAGCACTTATTAACATTTTTGTAAATGACGTCACAATTGATAATGCAACATAATATAGTAGAACACGATTCCACGATAACATCACTTCGGGGCGTACGTGAACAGAATTGTAGAACAGCCAAGGTGACTTGTTTCTCTAACGATCATGGCAGCAGTTGATAGAGACGCGATGGAGAAAGCTTATCTTGAAGTAAGAGACGACAAAGCGGACACGAATTGGTGAGCTTTGACAATTTTTTTCCCGTTTAGATTCTGTTAAACGCCGATAGAAAAATATATCAGATTGCAAAGTCGCGGCATACCAGCCGCGAACCGGCTTTTTACTTTACAAGGCGGTAACTAGCTCCAAGGTCACTGAGAAAACATTCCAAAATCTTCGCGAAAATTGCATTTGTGCAAGTGCCAGTACTGAGAGCAAATTAAGATATTTTTTGATGACTTAGAGACAAAATTCAGCAAAGATATTTGAGAACATTAGACCGGTTAGGCGTAGAATGACAACGCACTTGAAAATGCTGAAATCAAAGCGACGGAAATTGCGGAAATGAATTGAATATATTGCCCTTGAGTGATTTGCTAAATATTGGTTGAGCTTTAATAGGCATTCACTGGGCGATAAATTTCCTTTAAAGTTTCTTTCCCGTGAACTGAAATTTGTTTGTTGAAATAGTTAAAAGTTATTTATTTAACAAGCTACTGTATTTATTTTTTACACCATTTTGGGAATCTCTTATTTTCCAAGGGGCGGGCAGCCCGGGCGATTTCTTTCTTGAATATTTCAAGCGCGCGTTAATACGTATATCGCATTTCCCTGTACTGGACGTCTGCATGCACACAGAACACAGAATTTTAAATGAAGCCTTGATAGGATCTTTATTTCCCGTTAATGCCAAGAAGAAGACTGACAGCTGAAAATAACTTGAATTGGCGTAATTTTCAATAACAAAGTACTCATCCAGCTTGAATTTGTTCGGCCATTTCCTCCACAGACTGTAAAGGAAAGGGTGTTACACGTGGTTTCTTGATCACGTTTCACGGGAAGAAAACGGATTTCGCTCACAATGAAAATTTCACGCTTTTCGAGAAAAAAGGGAACGCTTTTATTGATTACGTCAAAAGTTCAGACTTGTTAGTTGACGCTTTTCATTCAGTTACCTGTCGTGCTTTTTACAACAACAGAAATACTAACAAAAGGATTTCACCCCGGAAGACTCAATATTTTCTCTTGCGTACGAAGCTGGGCTTCAATTTCACAGACAAGACACAAATTAAGTTCCGTTTGAAAGGGAACGACTTTTCAGCGAATTAAAGACTTACTGCTCACAATTTACCATCCACGAGAAATTTGGCCCTACCTCGGTGTAGAAACCTGTGAAACTCACGAATGACGTAAAACAAACATAACAAAACATCCTAAACAATAGCGTACAGTAAAACAATACCTCATAAAACAAAGAAAACCACGCCAGGTTTTTACACCGAGGTAAACCCAGAAATTTAACCTTCGTATCAGGCGAAGGAAGAAAATGAGTTGCGAGTTTGAGCGGCGCCGGGCGAGGGAGGTGACGATGCTGTAACTCGGTCGCGCCACATTTTTCTTTAGCAGTGTAGGCTACAAATCAAAATAATAAGTTCACATATCAAGACACGAAAAAAAAAAAAAAAGAAGTCATTTAAGATTCAGAGGGACTGACTTGCAACTTCAGTACTCATAGGGTACACAGCACCTGAGAAAGGATATATAGCGGTCTTTGGTTTCAAGAAATTGCAACCAACTGATGTGGTGCCTGGGCGCAAGTTAAAGAAGGCGCGCGCGATGGAAAACATCCACGACAACAAGAGAAATTTTGTTTCCTCCTCGCGCGCGCCGCTCTAGCTCACACCCCATTTTTCTCCAGTGCATGCAATGCAGGCTACCGGCATATGTCATGTTTGTGTGTTGTAAATGTTGAAGGCTTCAGGTGGGAGGTCACTATTTTGTGGGGAAAGAGGTGGGAATCAGGAAAAGCGCGGGTTACTCCAGGAATATAATCACGTCACTCTACATCACGCCACACCGGTTCCGATACAGCTGAAATACCTTACGACGCACGCACCATAATAATATGGTCGAGTATCTCAAACTATTTGTATCATTTCCTTCTGATGTTTCAAGGGCCCTTTTCACGTATGACGACAAGACCATCGTTCACAAGGCATCAGGAAACGATTATAACGAATTTCGAGCGAGTTTTGAAGGTTAGTGCTGCTTTCAAAAAAATATATACATATTTCAAATTTAAAGATGGCGTAATTTTAACGAAAACAAAACTGAAGTAAGCGAAATCTCTCGGTCATGGCGTACGGACCTCGCTGCGCTCGGTCCGTTATTTTCCCATCCGGCCCGACCTGACTCAGTCAATAAGTACATAGTATTCGCAGGCTACGAAACTCAAGTCAGTAATGATCACAAAAGGGCCATTTATATAGAGAAATCAGGGTTACCCTCCCCACCCACTATATCGCATCTCCCGGCTTTCATTTACATGAGTTGAGCATCCAAGACGTAGAGTTACCTTAGCTTCTTGTTGAAGTGCTGAACCTTGGACACGTGCAATGACAAATTAACACCACCCCACCCCCCATTTCCATGGTGGATAAAATGGCCCGTTCTTGTTTTCACGCAACCTCATTTGTGAATTTTTGTTGTTGTTGGGAGGTGGGAGGTGGGGGGGGGGGGGGGGAGTATTTCTTTTTATTCTCGAAACCCTGAAGAATATTAAGAGCTTTACGTGCGTGCGTACTAGGCACCAAAACAAAACAGAAGAAAATCAGCAGTAACGCTCGCTACGCAGACAAGAGCAGACAAGGAAAAAGATGCTGCAAAAACTGCAAGCTCCGCGCGCACTTCCAGGGCTTTTCGGAGAGAGCCTGGGAACGAGGTTGGCACTCATACTACGGCTGCAATGAAGACAGGGAGTTTTGCAGTTTACCAGGGTTCACGCTGCTTGACACTAATCCAAGAATAAACGTTTACAAAGGTTTTTACCTCGATCGCTTAGAATGTTTTAAATGTTTTCAGCTAAGCTGAAAACATAAGAGTAAAACATTTCGCAAATTTCTTTATTTAAGCTGGAATCTACGTTCACTGCGTTCGTCCTTTTGAATAACTGGGATGTTACTCGAGACTTGGTGTACGGTGCACCACTCTTGAGAATGATTCATACCGAGGCTTGAACCCGGGCGTTAACTGAATTACTAAGTTAAAAAAAAACATTGATGATGATGATGATGATCACGACGACGATGAACGGCTAAAAACGTACATTGCATCCAAGCCTTTCATTATTTTGGTTTTCATTGAACAGACGGTGACCGCGCCTACGGTTACGTACGGATTGAAACTGGAGACGAGCTAAGCAAACGAGCCAAGTTTGCTTTCATCACTTGGATTGGAGAAAGCGTTGGTCCGCTACAGAAGGCGAAAGTTAGCACAGACAAGAGTTCCGTTAAACAAATTCTCCAGGTACAGAACCAAAAAACAATAGGAAACTCTATATTATGAGTAGAATGGGTCCGCGAAGGATTGAATTTGTCCATTTACTCATCGCACTGAAGTTCACTCTTTTCCTCTGGCGATTATCATCGGGCAATCCAACTAGAAGCGAGTGAGGGGCGGTGAGGCGACGGGAACCGAGAGAAAATGATGAAAACTGTCATGCCATCTAGAGTGTATTGGATATTTCTCGTTGTTCCTTCATTCTTCGAGAACGCGTTGAGATTACCGGAGCCCCTCACTAACTAAACTGCTAGGAGTCCCTTTATGGATAGTGGGGAGCTCACGCCAACAGCACTGCGAGACTGGCCTGAAGTGAATGCGGAAGACGCGCCTCCAGTATCTTTTCTCGTTTTTCTTCGCGCTCCAGTCTCACCGTACTGTTCTCTGTTGCTCACCGGCCCGGGCTCACCGCGCTGTTGATGGATAGCGCTTCTCGACTATCCAAACAGGGACTACCAGCAATCTACTCACTAACGGGTCCCAAGACATGCACAACTCCTTAGCTTACTCTCACTATAACCTTTGATTTGTTTGCAGAGCTTTGCGGTAGAAATCTTGACGAGTGACAAAGAGGAACTGAAATATGACCACGTAAAAGAGCTTGTTGTGAAGGCCGGTGGAGCGAATTATGGCACAGGAAAACCTAATCATTAAGAGAATTTTAAAATTCTTACTTCCCTTTTCCTTTTGAAATGAATTGTCCATGAAATTATAATAACCGCCTCTGAAGGGAATGCTTTGCGGGTTCTTACAGAGGAAGGTATTAGTCCTGTCCTATCGAACGCTGTAGTATTCCGAGATGAAAGTCTATCCAAATGATTTTTGATAAATAAAACAATTGAATGCTGGAGCCAGAACTGGTGTAAATCAGAAGTAATTTTATGGATGGCTTTACACAGTTCAAAGCTATCTGTAATTGACTTTAACTCTCGTGATTTGATCTGGAAGGATTATAGTTTCGAACTATAGATTTCTGCTTCTATCTGTAATTTCACGCCACTGATAAAGAATAAACAATATTCATCGGAAAATCCACTTATAATGTGGTGTTAGTTGACTTCATAAACATTTTGGCTACCGTGAAAAAAACAAACAAACAAACAAAGAAGGAACTTCCTTTTCCCGCTTTATGGTATCTTTTCTTCCCGCTGTATAATTAATTTATCATCATCACCATTATCATCATTACTAATCCTTCCACTCTTTATGAGTGGCGGAAAAGACGGGAAACCGGCGAATAAATCGCCAAAATCGGGTTAGATCAGGAAAATAGTGAACCACAAAGGAAGCAAGAAACACACCATGAAAATAAGGAACAGGTCTTTTATTGAGACCTTTTGCGTATAATTCTTTTCTAGAATCAATTTACCGGGATTCCCATACAAATCCTTATAATTGCAGCCATCTTGATATTGCGTAATAAGCTGGTGTTACATGTAACCGACTCTCATATTGAGCTTGGGCCGCCTGTGTTCACACGAGTCGGCGTGTTATGACTTGCGAAATGTTTCACCCTGTGCAGTCAACAACGGAGTTGACTCGTTGTAGGAGCGTGACCTGGAGCGATCGAATCTCGTATGCATGATGAGAAATGTTAAATGTTAGGGAAAAAAATCTCCCTTTGAGAAAATGCAAGCTGAAATGAGCTTTCCACGACCTTTCAAAGGTACAATTTTCTTTCCGAAAATGCTAGCTGACGTTTTTGACTGCCAAAAACAGCAATTACGACCTTTCCGAAAACCTCAGGGGCTATGATTTCCCCATTGCGAATCTTTTAGCCCACGTTTTAGTTACAAAAATCTGAGTGCACTTCTTAATCGACGCCGAAAGCCCAAGGCGAACTACCCTCTACCGAACAAATATTTACCGAAGCTTGCCGTTGGGTGCCGCTGATCAATGTCTAGGTTCTTTTACGTCCCCTTTCAATTTAACGTGTGGAGATGAAGGAGACAAGGCGAACAGCTTTAACGTCACTGCCGAATGACGTGATCATTTGAATTGAAGCAGATGTCGAGCACACAGCCAGGATGGTCATACCAATTATTGTAAGATCCTGGTTTGCGGTCCCACGACCTCCCCCTTAGCAGTCCTGTGCTCTGTCAACTGAGCCGACCGGGCGGCGAGCGGAACTCATGTTTCGAAAACTGGGAACAGTTTCGATTCCTCTCGTGTTAGCTACGAAACCCTTCATTTAAAACTGAAAGAGCCACATGTAAATTGTATCAGCAATTATATAGTTAAATAACTATTTTTACGGATAATTTAGCTTCAAAAACATTTAATAAAGTTCGCTCGGGACGACTCACGGTCAATGATCCAAGCCAACGTTTTAAGGCAGGGCCAGCTATCACTCAAGTACGTATCGCCTCTCGCTTCCTCATGGAAACTGACCGCTGTTCCCAAAAAATCAACACCTGCAGGAACTCTGCTACGAAACCTGAACATCGTCAATCGGATTTTTGAAGAATAATTGTCATTTCCAAATTAAGCAACAGAAATTTCCCACGTATCAGCGCTGTTTTGGTACAATTATTTCAGATGGAGCCATTTAATACGATTTCTTATTAGCTGAGGTCAGTCGGTGAACAGTGAAATCTATTTAAAAGAAATTTTCCAAGGCTAAAAGGCTGGTACGAAAGTTCCCCATACCAAGGTTGATAACAAGTATCAGATCTATGCAGATGAGTGGGGATCGAACCTACGAGCCGATTATTTTTTAATTTCCTGTTTTATTTAAAGACAAAGGCAACCAAAACAACGAAACAAAGGAAGAATAAATCGAGACAAAAGAAGCTACGTGTATTACTATCTATATACTATTCTCTTCCCTCAAATGCCTCCTTTTGCACAACTCTATACACGCAATGCAAAAATAGCTGGCTTTAAATTATTCTTATGCTCGTATTCAAAATAGCCTCACTAACCTCGTTTTTGAGATCAAAATTCTAAAGAATTTGTTGTCTCGAACGAGGTTAGTGAGGCTATTTTGAATACGAACAAAAGAATAATTTAAAGGCAGCCATTTTTGCATTGGGTCAATTACGTCCTAAATCAGCTTAGAAGTCACCCACTCGATTTCAAAAGTCAGCTTAATATTTCATTGTAACGGTGGTTTTCTCATAGGCCGAAAATGTTCGAGAAACCAGAATAACAGAAATATTTCAGAACACAAAGATCACAAACGATGAAAGAATGGAAAGAGATCCCCTCTGACAACCCATTCACTGGATATAACTTGAGTATCTGAGAGTTATAATTACTCAATGGTAAACTTCTTTGGCTTCACACTATGTATATAAAATTCAAGTTACTTTGTAAAAACTATACTGTGCGTTTATGTTTAAAAATACTTTGCTGTTACTTTCATTTAAAATTAACACTCAAAATACTCCTTTTACCGAGATAAACGGGCTGAAATGTACCCAAGAAACAATTATCAATAGATTATTGTATCATAAAAAAGTAATTTCCAACTATATCAAGGGCATGTATTAACGTTTTTCAAGGCTTTTGATTCTCTCGTCCATATTACTGGAAAAAACTAGATAATAATCTCCAAAACTTAATGATAATTAATTACATTACTTTATACAAGGGACGATGTAATCCTCACGTTTTGTTCGGCTAGATTAGTTTGGGAAGTATAGACGCACACATCACGTCATGAGCCGAAAAAGTTGAAACAAACAAACAAACAAAACAAGAAAAGAAAAAACAAACAAACAAACAATGTATAAAACAAATGGATTTCATTTGACAGTGCGTGTGTCCTCTGATAACACACGGAGCACTTCAACACGTGGTAGAATTTTCGCGATCCAGTAATTCACACGAACAGTCCTGTTATGACTTGCGAATGAACAGCTAAGAGAAACCTTGTGCTTGCGAACATCACATCTCCCGTGATGTAGCAGTCCCTGTCAGTGTTTCACCTTGTACAGATAACAGCGGAGTCAACTCGTGGTGGGAGCGTGGCCTGGAGCGACCGAATCTCATCTGCATGATGAGAAAATTTAAGCCCATGTGGATAAGGAATCCAAGATGCATGGTTGAACCAGCGCTGTGCAACAGAAGGAGACTGTTGTTTTATTTCCAACCTACAAAACAAAATGGCATTAATTTCTGTGACACGGAGCGCCATCAACACATGTGACTTCGACACACGGCGGATTCGAGGACAGGAAATTCTATGCGCGATTTCAGATTGAAAGGGCCGGGCCCTGGACATAAAGTCGCAGCAACTGTTAAAAGACCTTACAGTTAAAATGGAGACATTCTGGTTAAATGTTTGCGAGGAGCTGGCTTACTCCTCCTCTAAACCGACTGTGCCAGAGCAGCAGGTACTCCTGTAATGAACTGACATGGGGTACTCCTTTCCATCATTCTCTGTCTTATCTCGCTATCAAGACTAGATTCCCGTTGAAAAACCGTGAAATAGTCCAGTTTCGAGTTCGTCGTGACCGCTGAATAAAACACGCATGACAACGCATTTGCACACCATTACCCTAGACCTAAAGTAAAATATTCACAAATACCGGCGGGAAGGTGCCACAAATTTGAAAATTGAACAATAGACAGAGCTGTCAACAGGTCATCTTCTCGCCGGAATTTGTGAATATTTTACTTTAGGTCGAGACTAACGGTGTTCAAATGCGTTATCAGTACTTTTATTCAGCGGTCATGGCGAACTCGAAACTGGACTATTAACTGACAAAAGTGGTATATATTGACTTGGACAAGGTTTTGTAAACAAAATATTTTGACATTACAGCCAACGTCTTCAGTTGAATCCATGTATGCATCAGTCCTTGGCGAAAAAGAAAAAAGGTTTCCGGTTTTCGTCCGTGACTGATAGACGTCTGAGCTAAATCTCCAAACTCGTTAAAAGGGTTTTGAATTCCCCAGCGGCGTGGGGAGAGGTAAGACTCTGGAAACAAGACTGTATCGACTAAATACCTGAATCTACAGTCAAGTGGACCGATTTGCTGGTCAACCAAGCAGGCGGCAAAATCGGCTATTATCCCAAGCATAAGGACTGGCACTAGAAAGTGGTTTATCTGCACGTCTGGGTTTCTTAAAGGCAAGGCATTTTTTTCAGTCATGCACTCACCATGATTTTGACACTTTTTGATTCCTTATCTCTCTTGTCAAACTCTAGGTTGTTCTTTAGCAAGAGAACTATTCCGCTTACAATTATGACGAGTGAGCCCAAGAAGGTAGCCACTGCTCTTATGTAAACCGTCAGGTGAAGCTTGCGGACACAGAAAAGCGCGCAGATAAACGGGACGAGTAAGCAGAAAAAACCAACGATAAACCCAATGTTCCTCCATTGCCGGCTTGACGACGTCATAACCACCTGAGTGGGTATTTCGTTTTCGCTGTTCCCGGCTGCAGCCATTTCAGCACCTTACGCTTGGTTTTCAACTTGAATAGAGTGCTCAAGGAAAAGCAGTGAGCACAAGAGGCGATAGGCTACCAACAAGGCCTTGTACAACGCGTACAGGACATTAAACCATTCGCCGTAAGATTGTTTCGCTCGGGAGACGTAAACGCCCCTGTCTAAATTCACCTGTGCGTCAACCCATCTGATGAAGTTGAAAAACGCCAAGACCCTGAAATAAAACTGAGCGTTTTTTCTGTAAGTACTGCGGACTGTCAAGTCCCTAAGCCAAACATAAACAGCGACTTGAATTAATTTCTGAACGACGAAAACCGCTTCGTCAATCACAAGCAATTGCCACATATTCCCAGTCGTTTTATATCTCGACGCCTGAGCCTTAATAAGAATTAGCATCTCGGTCGCACTGAGTGGAAGGGTGATTATTGTGAGAAGGAGTCCCATGGACGGCTGATGTTGACCGAGGGTGGGATGATCAGAAAGGCTGCTCGGCTTTTGAAAGAACAAAAACGCACCAAACAGGACGAAGAGAACTCCCACGAGAAAGACGGAGATGATGCGGTGGTAGAACATTATAGATGGTTCTCCAGATGTGTTGAACACATTGACAGAGGTCATGATTATCCCGATGAGGAAGGAATGAAAAATGTTTAACGATGATGGTGAAAATGTTTGTCTGAATTGTGGTTCCGTCCATGGTTATGATTATGGTAAAGAGTACGTTGACTTTTATGAGAATATGTATAGGATACAACGGAAATCGGTATATCATCGGAAGTACCATATTGAAAATGTGATAAATAGTATATGTTGTAAGAATGGATTTCAAATTTCTCTAAAAGATAGTGGTAAAATATTAAAAATATTCGAAGAGATAGACACAGTCCTTCCTTTAGTGAATAAGAATCGTAAAAGGATGATAAGTACGAAATTTGTCCTTAAGCAAATATTTTTAATGCTTGGTCTTCCTTTTGAGAATATGACTGTTACTAAATCGAAAAAGACGCTTGAATTTTATGATCGATATTGGGTTAGGATTTTATTGTTGAGATTTGATAAAATCAAATCTATTATTCAGAAGTAAAAAATTTGTTATATTTCGTTAAAAACTTGTCGACTATTGGACTGTTATCACAGATAAAATTGTCAGTTTGGGTCGTGGTTATCTGTAAATGATTTGAATCGTAATCTCCAGATCTTAACATATTTTTGATGGAATTTAACAGATGTTGGTATGTTTGAAATGCATACACACATTGTTGTATTTTCAAATCGAGATTTTTATGTTTCATCCATGCTTGTATCAGAACAGCAGATGTTGAAATTGCAACAAGAGCTACACCTCCAGTAGCAACAGAAGCCGCCAAACCTCCAGATGCAAAGATGATAGAAAGTGAATTACCAAGTAACTTCATTTTTTTGAACTTTTTCATGGCTCGCTTGTACGCCCAACACTTTCTATGGTATGTTTTATAATAAGATTTCAATTCATTAACTTGTTCTTTTGAAAGTTTGGCTGAAATATGGTTCCAGTTGAATATGCTTTTTCGACGTTTTATCATATATATCATTTATATTATTATTCTTTTGCAAATGCAATAAATTAATCCAGAGATTTGACCACATAATGGAGATCTTTTCATCCATTTTGGTGTAAGGTTCTTGGGTGTGATATATGTGTACCCTCGGTCTAATGAATAACGGTCATAGAATTGACCAAAAGCATCGTGGAGAATACTATGTGAGTGTAATACATGAATCCAACCAAGTGTTCTTTCAAAAAATCGTGTAATACAACCATTTCCTGGACCAATAAGTCCTATATCATTATGAATATATAAAATGTTGTTAATTGGAAGTATTCTTTTGAAATGTTTAAAATACAAAAATTGGTATACTAGGCATGATTTCAATATTGTGTCATCAATATGAATATGTTGTTGTTTGGTTTTATTAAAAAGATAGCTAACGTATTTAATTATGTCTTCTATCATATATTATATCTTTGCATTAAAATTTGATGATGATCTAAAATTGTTTTTTCATCTGATATGAAATCTAAGTATACACAGAAAAAACTAATACAACCATCTAAAGGTGCGATGGAATTTGGATTTAAATCACCAAAAGTCATTTGTTGACTACCAGTTCTATTAGCAGATGTAAAACTTCCTATATGTTTTTTGTTCCAATAGATTTTACTTTTTTCTGTATTTGGAGAAGATAAATTATCCCAATGAACAGATAAACAATGCCAAACATTAATTTGACCTAAATCATTTACGGAATAATCTGCTAATTTTGTGAAATTTTGTATAGATGCTGTTGGACCAAAATATACACAATTTGATTGATCAACACCACTTATAACTAAATTTGAACCATTGCAATAGCTAACAAACTTATCATAACCTCCATTATCATGACCAAAAAGTCCATTTTTCCATGGATTTCCACCTGTATTTGAATTTAATTTATAAACAATGTAAATATTAACAACATCATTATTTAAATTGATTTGACTTATCATTCTCTGTGATCCATTAAACTTTAAAAAATAAAGTCCATTAAGTTTCTCAGCCTTGGTACAAACAGTGGGTCTTAAATTTAAAGTTGATTGAGTTGCATTATTTTCTTCATTTGAGAGATCATATAATGTTTCAACTTTTCTGTCTGCATTCATATCTACAAAATTATTATTCGCTCTGTCGATTTGATAAACACATTTTGAGTATAATCTAATATATTCAGAAACCCATAAATCTAAAAAACTATCTCTGACAATATCAGAAACTTGTGATTTAATAACGACATGATTAACATCATCGCCGGGTTTTACATTTGTCAAACGTTTGTTTTCAAGATCATAGTTCCCATCGTTTGTTAATTTAAATCCAGTTACATCTTTACCTTTCACATTCATATGTTCTATTCTGTGGTTAAATGTACCCATATAATATTAATTTAGATTAATTCATGACAACTTCTAATGTAAATGCGATGTCAAATGCTCCATCATTGGGATGTGAATAGTGGATTACAATATAGCCTCTCGATAATGATTTGTTGACGTTGACTGTTGTGATGTTTCTACTCATAGAAGATTGTCTGTATTCAAAAAAAGTTGTTGGAATTGGAAAAGGCCCAGCACCGTCATTCTCTTTTTTGAAGTAAATTATTCCAGGTTTTGATCCCTGTATGATGTACATTTTCTTGATATAAAAGTTATTGTTATGAACAACCAAATATTCAGAGCCATTTATCAATACGTTCTTCAAAGTATTCTTATTATGTCCATGATTGGCTTTAACAGAGCAATTTAAATATTGTATTTGACCAATTATTCCATTCCCATTCAAATTTAGATCACCTCCTAATTTCGGCCTGTAAAGAGCAAATCCACCCAAATCGAAAGCCGTTTCCATAATTACGCCTGTGACACTTGAACGAAAAAGATTTAAACCACCGTTATGAATTCTATAGCCATTTAAATTTAAATCACCACCTAATTTTGCTTCTTTAATTAGAAAGCTATTCATGTTAATGTTATTTAACATTGTTAATTCACCGTTTTGACCATCAAACAAGTTTGATGAATTATTTGTTAAAGCGTGTCCATTCAAATCTAAATCGGTTTGTAATTGCATTTTTTCATTTACAATTTTATAAGCTTCAGTAAAGTCGTAAACACTTGATGGTACATCTACAGTCTCACCATCAATACCATATACAACGCAAGGAACATTGTATTTATTAGGATATGTTGGGTTAGCATTAATATGTATTGTACAATATAAATATTCAGGTGGTGAACTTGATGACGGTTTTTCAATCCATAATAAATATCTCGAATGATCTTCATTTCTGTTATCAAATTTTCTCTCTACAGTTCTGTGAATTGTAATTCCACCAGTTGCACTGAATGTTACACTACTCAGATTTATTCCTTCATAATCAGGAAATAGCCATTCTATGATGATTGTGTATTTTCCATTTTTTAGTGTAAATAAATTGAATCCAATTCTCGCTCTGAAAATGTGGCCAGCTTCTTTATTCAATTCTACATCAATAACCTTTTTTGAAATTATGTGTGGTGAACGAGATAAATTAGTGTAACCTTTAACTTTAAGACCATATTCAGTACTTACTTCATCAATGTCAATCATCAAATATTCCAAAGCATTCTTTGGATGAGAAGCGGATGAAATGTGGCTGCTGTCGACATATCTTTTGGTTGCCCCACTGCTTGCCGCCACAGGGTCTTTTAAGTTTGCGAGCGTGTTTTCACCCATGTCAATGTCTCCAGTCATTTGCCCACCAGAACGTTTAAGAAAAGGGGCTTGGTCAACATAAATTTTGTTGGCAACATCTTTGTCAGCGGTTGGAGCCCCAACATTTATAATTTTATTATTATGTAAGTCAATATAGCCTGAAGTATGGATCTGGCCAACATTCTCCAAGTGTTTGTTTAAAAAATCATAACTTCCATCAATAATATCTTTAGTTTTATTATCAACATACCCCTTCGTTGCTGTATCAGAATTAACTGTTGGTGTTGCACAGTTGATCAATTTGTTACCTCCGAGATCTAAATTAGCAGTCATTTCTTGTGTTCCATCTCGAAGTAGAGTTTGACCGATATTGGTTTTAGATGCGAGATTAGTGTCAATATAAGATTTATTCACAAGATCTCCCGGGCTAGTTCCAATACCATGACCTGTAATAATAAACCCCCCAAAATTCTGATTGCCAGTCATTACAACACTTCCATCTTTTTTAAGAAATGGTGAAAAATCAATGCCAGCAATTTCAGTATCAACATAACTTTTGTTTACAGCGTCTTGTGGGTTTGAGGGGGTATCGTGCAGGTTGAGGATTTTGTTTAATTTCATGTCAACATTACCGCCAAACGCAACATTGCCGTTTTCAATTTCATAAGCTGGGTCATGGACAAAGTAAGACAAATTGGTATGAAAGCCAAAGGCTCCATAAACAATGATATGTGTTTTGGTGTTAGACGCAGGAGCTGTGCTGGAAAGTTCCACCTGTATTGCCGCTTGACCCCCACTGGTTTTTTCTATCTGGAAAAGTTTTTTCATGTAACCATCAACGTGCGGAGTTTTGAGAAAGGGTTTTTGAAACGGCTGTCCCGCATCTCGTATATTTATAGTTGGAAGGAATAAATCAATTGCAGCTTGGCGAGGGTCAGAGGGTGAGAAAAACTCAGTGACAAATGTGTACTGACCGTCACTCAAAGATGAAACATCAAAACGAATTTTGGATGTGAAGCTACCACTTTGTTTAATGAAAAAAGACAATGATGACTTGTTTATGTGATAAGGTGATTTGTCAAAATTCTCAATTTGAAGGTTTTCCACACCTTGAACTGCAGAAGACTTGGATTTGTCTTTTAACAAAAAGGCAAATGGGTTGCGTTGGGAACCTGATGCTGAAAAAACAAGGTCATCAACATACCCCTTCGTTGCTGTATCAGAATTAACAGTTGGTGTTGCACAGTTGATCAATTTTTTGTTTTCGATATCATAATTCCCATTTTGTGTCAATTTAAATCCATTCCCATTATCACCTTTTGGACCAATTAGACCTCTATCACCTCTATCACCTTTTGGACCAATTAGACCTCTATCACCTCTATCACCTTTTGGACCAATTAGACCTCTATCACCTTTATCACCTTTTGGACCAATTAGACCTCTATCACCTTTTGGACCAATTGGACCTCTGTTACCAGTTCTTATATTATCTTGATTTGGTGAAAAATTGAATATACCCATATAATAATAGATTAGATAACGCCATAAAAGTTTCTCTTCACTGCTTTCATTGGCTTGTCAACATAACAGAAAGAATATGGTTTTTTAGTTGCTTCGATATACTTTTGCTTATCAATTCCAAGTTCTTGGGAGATAAAGTTTCTCTCTCTTGAAGATGGAAAATCGTAAAGGCAGAAGTGGCTACAATTAAGAAGCCTAACAGATTTTGGACATCCATAGAACGACTATGTTAGGTATAGTACTGAACAATTTTTGTGACGACCCTGAATAAAATAGCTGATGATTTGATCTTGTTTTTTATCCGTCACAAAATCATCAAACACAACCAACCGCTGCAATTCAGTGTCTTGAATTTGTTCAACAGGTAAAATTTCATCTTGACTACAAATTAAAACGGGGTAACCAACTTGTTTGCTTATTCTATCCATCACTTGCTGTAAATATTGATATTTGTCTTGATCCAAGTTTTTGGCGTATAGATGTATTTGATCATAATAGACTAACGGTTCCATAATCAAATGCAAAAACAATGTTGTCTTTCCGGATCCAGAATTTCCAGCCAATAGCATTCTAAATGTATCTTTCGGCATATATTCATACAACTGTCTAAAAGACTTGTTTGAATCCTGAATAATATCATAATTTGGAATTTCCATATGTTAATAGTTTAGATTATGATAAGATTTTATCCAATGTACTTGTATGGATATAGAGCGTATGAAAAGGCTTCTTCAAAGTGGAATTGAAGCTGGAAATAAGACGAGAGAAGGGTTCGTGAGGTTATCAAGACTTACGAAAACAGAAAACAGGATGCATATGATGAAACGTCAGAATTACTGAAACCTTCTATTGATGCTCAGAAGAGTGTGAAAGAAAGTGTCGACAAAAAACAGGATGAAGTTATTGAACAGTTGAAAAAGAATCAAAAAGCATTGACAAGTGGATTTGAAGATCTTATGCTTTTAAATACATTGCCCACATCGGAACACACAGAAACAACAAAATTACCAATTGATTATAAACCAGAAATGATGTCTGAAACAAAATCACCTTATAAGTCAAATCTTGATAAGGGTTTCACACTAGATGAGATTCAAACATTGATGAAATATAAGTTACCTCCTCCATCAGAAATACTTGATTCATACATGGATGGAACAATAAATATTAATGACTATGATGCAAATATTGGTAAATTAACCAAAAAACTTGGAAGTCAAAAAGGAGTACTATCAAAAACCAAAAAGGAGAGGGATAATAATAAAGGAAGAATATATCAATTAACTCAAGACATCAAATTACTACAAAAGTACCGAAAAAGAATTGATCTTATTGAAGAAGGTTCAAAAACTCTCGGTGAAGGTATTAGGAAGAGAAAAAGACAATATGGAGCTGGTGTTGTTTATTATAATAATATTGATGACTTGCTTTCACGACTCCAGTTACTTGGTGGGTCTATTTTTGCGGGTAATAATAGTACAGGTGTAAGAGATGAGTTTGTAAATATATTGCATGTATTAAAAAGGTTGGGTATTGTTGGAAACGAGGAGCTCAATAAGATAATGACTAAATATCTAATTTAATAGTATATGACAGAAATTTCATTACGATTCAACAGTAAAAACAGAGACAAAATTGGTGTCAGTCAGAGTCATGATTTCACAAAAAGATTTAATACTCCTCTCACATTATCGAATGATATGAAATATAAAATCGCTGTAAAGTCTATCAATATGACATACAGTTGGTATAACATCAGAGAATCTTTTGGGAATAATCAAATTAAATATAGCCATGACAAAGGTGTAAACTGGGAAACAATAACTTTTGTTGATGGAATGTACTCATATGATGACATCAATAGTTACATTCACGAGTATATGAGAAAAAACAACCATTTGGTTGTTGATGACCCAGATGATGCCAAAAAGAAGTATGGTGTCAATATATTTTTCGTTTTATCAACATATCGTATTCTGATTGAACTTGATGAAAACTATCGAGTGGATCTCAGAGATCTTGAATTTAGAAAACTTATCGGTTTCGATTCAAAAATAGTTTCAGCCACGGAATATGGAACAAACTTGCCAGATATAACACGCGGAGTAGATGAAGTTTATATTAATTGTGATAAGGTGATAGATAGCATCGTTGATGGAAATTCCACAAGTACTATTGCAGTTATTCCAGTCACAGAACTTGTCAGAAGTTTACCTTTCACTTACAAACCTCGTTTTCTTTCATGGAATCCTGTCTCAACACATACAATCAGTTCAATACGTTTTTACGTTACTGACTCTTCTGGAGCTCCAGTTGATTTGAACGGGATAGATTGGTATATTGAGATATTCTTGAGAGGAACGGAATTATAAAACCTAATAGTATATGAAACGGTTTGAATATAAGAAATATGAACAACATGGTGAAGGTGTCCTGACTGACATTATCAAAACAGTTGGAAAAAAAGCAGCTGAAAAAAAAAAAACAACAATTGGTGAACACGCAGGCAAAAAAGCTGGTGATAAAATAATAGAACTTTTGAGAAAGATGAAGAGTGGGAGTGAGATTGGGAGTGAGATAAAAAGAAAGAGAGGTAGGCCACGCAAAATAAAGTGAATAAAAATTAATAATTTTTATCTAACACAATAATATATGTCAAACTATCGAGAATCCAAATATATCGAACGATATGAAGATGTGGTCTTCGAACTCGAGACAGCATTAAACACAGTAGTTGCAAACAATGCTCATCAGAAGAAAACAGGCTACCGTTTCGTTGTTGATAACAGTGGAGAGACTACACCATTTGATTGGTTCAATGCTCGTTTAAATGTTGTTTTCATCGTAAAGAAGCTTGCAGATGGAGCTGATATTGCTGCTGATGATAGAAACGGTATCGTGAATTCAGCTCACGCTCTCATTAACACTATAAATGTGAAAATGAATGGCATTGATGTTTATGAATGTCGACATGCAAACCAAGCTACAAATATTAAATCATTGCTTGAGTATTCAAAAGGTTACGCTTCAAGTCAAGGAACAAATGAGTTCTTCTATCTTGACACCAACAGACATGCTGAAGACAGAACAGCTCAAGCCAATTATAACAAAGGATTCGCATCTCGTAAAATGTTGTTGAATGGTGCAAATGGTACTGCAAATGCAGAAATATCATTGAATAGATACGGATTTTTCAAGAGCCTTTGGGATGAACTTTTGCCTAACTCGAAAATAGAGTTGAACCTAACACTTGAAAGTGATGATAATTTAATTTGGCAGGCTGCTGATAATTGTCGTGTGTTACTCACCAAATTTCAGCTAATTGTTCCTCGTATTGTTTTTAATGCAGTTGGAAAGTCATTGTACATGAGCAAATATCTTGACACTAGAAAGTGGACTTATCTGAGAGAAATGGTTGAGAGCGGCAATTCAACAAGACAACAGACAGCTAATTTCCGTATTTCCACAGGAATAAACAAACCAAGGCACGTATTTGTATTCATTATTAATGATGCCAATGATGCGTCTCAGACAGCCAATAAATTCTTGTACAACACATTTTCAGTTGCAAATAACCGAACAATGACGAATTGCCATCTTGAAGTTGGCAATGGAAATGATTATCCAGAGGTTCATTATAAACCATCAACAGAACCATCAAGAGTATTCAGAGATGTTTTGAAATACGTTCAAGCCATCAACGACTTCAGTGATAGCACCTTGCTTAACAGAGGTAACTTTGGTTCAATATTCCCTTTCATTTATTTTGATTTGACGAAACAAAAACAGGACATAAAAGATGGGATGACAAAACTGACTTTCAAATACACTTTGAGTGCTGGAACAAATGCGGATTACAGTGTGTATGCACTAGTCCTCTATGAACAGGACATTGAGATGAGAAAGACAGATGGTAAACTTATTTTGAGATCCATGTAATTGTTTCTAATTAAATAATCAAATAATTGGAATAATTAAAATAATTAATAAAAATCAAAATAATTAAATAATTAAAATAATTAAATAATTAAAATAATTAAATAATTAAATAAATTAAATAATTGAATTGAATAAATTATATTCAATTTAGTATAAACATATATTATATGACTACTTATCATCCTCATGGAGTGAAACTTTCACAAGGTCAGAAAGAAAAGCTTGCAAAAGCTTATAGAACAAATTCAGCTGTAACATTGAGGTTATCGCATAGTGAATTATCTGGAAATGATCAACTCATGTTGACAAAAAGACAAATCAACAAACTGATGAAATCAAAAAGATTGGGAAAAGGTTCAGACATCAATATATCAAAAACTCAAATCAGAAAAGCTGTTGTACATGGAGGTTCTCTTTGGTCAAGTCTTTTTTCACTTGGAACAAAACTATTGCCATATGCAGCTAAGGCAGCTTCAGCATTGGCTACAGGTGCTCTTTCTTCATTAGCAAGTCTCGGTGTTGATAAATTATTTGGAAAGAAACAAAAAGGAGGATTTCTTATTCCTAATGAAAACTTATCCCAACTATTGAATTATAAAAATTTGTTGAATGTGAGACAAATGGCTGATCACATTAGTTCGATGCAGTCTGGTGGACAACTTGTTATCAAACCAACAAAAACTCAGTCTGGTGGTTTTCTTGGAACACTTTTAGCAAGTATTGGAATTCCTCTGCTTATGAATGCCTTGACTGGAAAAGGTTTGCATGTTGAACGCAGTCGTCCAAGACGGTCATTACCGGTACACGTTCCAGATAACATTACAAAAAATAAAAGTGGTGGAAAACATAATATGTTTCCATGGAGATCACCCCCTGTTGTTGGTACATGGGATAACCCAATCGGTTTTGGAATAAAAAAAAGAACTTCAAAAAAGACCTCAGGAAAAGGACTTCTATTAGGCAAAAACAGTCCTTTCAATTCAATCCCTATACTAGGAACAATTCTTTAAAATTCATAAATAAACCATTATCTAACTTTGATTTGTTGAATTGGGTGAAAAAATTAAAGATTAAACATTTAAGAGGTGTTTTTAGTCGGGATAATTTGCCAAGACAAATCAAAAACAAAGAATGTGGAATAGTCAATCTTGACAGCAAAATTGGACCTGGCACTCATTGGGTATGTTATCGGAATATGGACACATACTGTGAATACTTCGACTCTTTTGGTTTGATGATGCCAACAGAAGTTCAAATGTATATGACTACAAGCGGTAAACAACTTGAATACTCTGGTGATGAGATACAAGAAAGGGATTCAGTCTTGTGTGGATATTGGTGTTTGTACTATCTTCTCGAGAGACAAAAAGGCAGATCGATTCTGGATACAATACACAATTCCAAATTCAGTTCAACAGATGCAAGTGTCAATCACAGATTCATCATAGACTACTTCGAAAATATCTAACTGATATGTATAATGGTAAAATCATATTGTGTCAAACAGAAGAAAGTAACTGAATGTGTACCAGGAAGTGAAAGATATGAAAAGACAAAAAATGGTCGAACAATGTTGAAATGCACTTGCGCTGAATGTGGTATAACAAAGACTAAATTCGTCAAGAGACAGGGAAACTGATTGGCCCGTCTGAAGGGGCGGGCATTTTAACAACTGGATTAGATCTGGCAGGAATGGCAATGAAGGATGTAATTCTTCCACAAGCATGGAATGCTGGCAGATATTATGCTTCCGAGGCCCTCAGAAATCCTAAAAATCAACAATATTTGATTAATAAAGGTATTGATTTAGCAAAGCCTGCAATTTCAAAAGTAACTCAAGAAGCATTATTTGATTTAAGTACAAAAATACGTCCTAAGCGCGCTGATAAGAGACAAACCCATAAAACAGACATAAAGGGCATTGATTATACACGTGGAGGTTCATTAATTGATAGTGCAATAAAATCGGGTGTAGCAGGGTCTCCATGGCAAGTAGATTTGAAAAAAGGGAAAGAGATTATCACTGACCCAAATTTATTTAAATTTCCAAATACAAGTGAGATAAAAGATGCAAAGGAAAGAGTGAAAGTGTATAAACAATTGTATGAAATTGCAAAAAAAAAGAGGGTACAAAAAATCTTATAATTCTTTCATTTTAGAATCAGGTTTTGGATCCAAACCAACTTTTACGTTTCCAGGATTCGGTGGTGCTGTCGATATTCATAAAGCTATTGGCAAGCTTCCTAAACCAAAAGGTGGATGGACTTTGCCAGGTCATAACTATACTGGACCGTATAATCCTCTTCATAAGCAGCTTAAACACAATCCAACAACAGGTGAAATACTTGAGATATATCAACAGCCAACAGGTAAGACAGATGCAATCGCGATGCAGCATGATGTTGATTACTCCATTTGTAAAGATGATAGGAAATGCAAGAATAAAGCAGACAGAAAAATGGTTACTGCTCTTGATGCCATTCCGTGGAAAGATAGACAATGGGGACATATGTTGGCTCGTAATGTAATTGCAACAAAGGAGAAACTTGGTCTTGGTGTTTCAAAAAACGGAAAAAGCCGTCGAGTGAAGAAAACTGGCAAGAAAAATTAGCAGATGAATTACATGCACCCATAAAACGAAATTTCACTCGGCGGCGTGTGATTGTAAATAAAATTGATGAAATATGGGCAAGTGATCTAGTTGAAATGCAACAGTTCAGTAAATGGAATAAAGGTTATCGATATCTTCTTATGGTTATTGATGTCTTCAGCAAATATGGTTGGATTGTCCCATTGAATGATAAGAAAGGTGAATCTGTCAGTGAAGCATTCAAAACAATATTCAAGGAAGGCAGAAAACCACAATATCTATGGGTTGATAAGGAAAAAGAATTCTATAACAAACATGTGAAAGACCTATTAGAGAAAAATGGGATACATATGTACTCAACTGAGAATGAGGAGAAGTCATCAGTAGTTGAAAGATGGAATAGGACAATTAAATCCAAAATGTGGAAACAGTTCACAGTTCAAGGTAATACACAGTATTTAGACATGTTACCAAAATTAGTAAAACAGTACAACAACACAAAACATTCAAGCATAAAGATGACACCTACAGAAGCTAGTAAAAAGAGGAATGAAGGTATAGTTTACTTTAATCTATATGGTTATATGGAGCCATTATCAGCTAAACCAAAATTCAAGGTTGGTGACAAGGTCCGAATATCTAAGTATAAACGGAATGTGTTCGACAAGGGCTATACACCAAATTGGACTGAGGAAGTATTTATAATTGATAAAATCCAATATACAAACCCAATAACATACAAAATAAAGGATCTTAGAGGTGAAGATATTGAAGGGAGTTTTTATGAACCTGAATTATTAAAAGCTAAGCAGAATGTTTTCCGTATTGATAAAGTCATTAGGAGAGATTATAAAAAGAAGAAAGCTTTGGTGAAGTGGAAGGGATATAGTGATGAATTCAACAGTTGGATACCAATGAAGGATTTAAAAGATATATGAAATTGTTTTAAGAGAATATTATCCAATATATATTATATCAAACGATACAGTTATATACTGTTTATTTGCTATTATATGGCCAAAAATATGATTGTTTCTGGCTATCTTATTTACATATTTTCTTGTGATATAACTTATTACTATTTTTCATTACTTTGTCACATTTCAAACATTCGTATTCCTTATTTTGCCATTTTATTAATGCTTCATAATGATGTTTCTTTTTGTCTTCTTCAGACATTTTTGAACGTTTATTAGCTGATTTCAAATAATCATCTGGCATATCCTCTTTTTTGACATATTCGAATTTATATGAACATCCATCCTTTTTTGACACACCTGTTTTACGATATTTAACTCCATCACAAACTACTTTTACTGTGCCAACACTCACATCAAGATGTCGTGCACAGCAATACAAACTATTGAAATAAATCACATCACTCGTTTCACAATTAGTGGCTTTCACACATCTTGGATTTTTGTGATTTTCAGAGACAAATGAATAATCTCTATTCTTCGATGATTTTAAGGTGTTTTCACTCTGAGTCACCAGTTGGAGATTACATAATCTATTATCATCTTTTACATCATTGATATGGTCAATCACTTTATTGTCAGTTATTAACCCATTAAAACACTCCCAAATGAACCGATGGACATAATATTTTGTTTGTTTACCACCATATTTCCTAACATTACACCTCATATAACCAATATTAATTTTATTACCTACATGGGGTACTTTCTTGATGATATTAATAACATTTCCGTTTTCATCAGCAGCATACAAATCATAAACTGGATGAACATGATAAATACAGTTCTTCATTTCAATCTTACTCATTATAATATAGTTCACACAATAATTTTTTAAATAACTTTTATGTGCGAAAACATTTAAGAATATATAAAAAAAATAATAAAATATATACTTATAATATGGATAAGAAAAATCTTAAAAAACTTAGCAAATCTCAGCTAATCAACATGTTGATGAATATTAGTATGAGGTTCGAAAATATTGAGAAGAAACTTGAAAATATCAAAGAAAACAAAAACAAACCAGTACCTGCTCCAAGGACTGTTAAACCAATCCCAACAACACGAATTTTGAAACCAGTGCCTGCTCCAAGGACTGTGAAGCCTGTGTCAGCACCTAGCAAAATAAACCAATCACAAAGACAAACTGTGAAAGAATTAGTTGATTATTTCGAGAGGAAAAGATTACCACCCCCACCTTCTGAATGGTTAGAAGAAATAGAACAATTGAAAAAGACACCAATTCCAGCACCAAGAACCAAAAAACCAGTCCCACCGCCAAGGACAAAGATAGAGCTTTTAGATAAAGCTTTGAAAGGTTATACTGAGTCTTTTGAAATTAATATAAGAAATGACAAAGACCCGCTAGCGCAACTATACAACACAAGAAAGGCAATCGAAATACACATCAAAAAATTATTAAATGAAATGAAAGGACTGAAATTTGTCGAAACACTGAAGGTAGAATTCACAAAAATGTCAGATAATGAAATAGTTTATAAAATTGCATATTTCAACAGTCCAGCTCAAACAATTGTGAATAATCTGGAAGTCGCTGAATCACTACAATTATCAAAAAAACAAATCTTAAATAAGATAGCTCAATGGGTATCTGAAGGTTCTGGTTGGACAATCGAATCTGTTGACAATCATTATCTCAATATAGTAAAATATCAACCAATGAGAGGCTCCTCATATATTAAACTACCACAAGAACTCAGAAACAGTGCAAAGGGATTGATTAATATGAAAAATGAGGATAATGAATGCTTCAGATGGTGCCACATCAGTCATTTGAATCCTCAAGCTAAATACCCACAGAGGATTAAAAAATCAGACAAACAATATGCAGACAACTTAAATTATAATGGGATTGAATTCCCAGTCACAACAAAACAGTATAACAAGATTGAAAAACAAAATGAGATCAACATCAATGTTTTCGGTTATGAAGACAAACAACCATATCCAATTTATGTATCAAAAGAAAAATATGCAGAATGTATGAATCTGCTTCTCATAACAGAAAATGAAAACAAGCACTATGTACTCATCAAAGATTTCAACAAGTTAATGTACAATCAGACAAAACACAAAGAAAGAAAACATTTCTGCATGAATTGTCTTCAATGCTTCAGCTCTGAAAGAGTATTAACAGATCATAAAGACAATTGTATTCAGGTGAATGGAACACAGGCAGTAAAAATGCCAGAAAAAGGTAAAAACATATTGAAATTCAATAATTTTCATAAACAACTACCAGTGCCATTTGTAATCTACGCTGATTTTGAGGCTATAACTGAAAAGATATCCGGTTGTCAACCTAATAATGATAAATCATATACCGAAGCATACCAAAAACACACAGACTGTGGATATGGCTACAAAGTTGTCTGTTGCTATGATGACAAACATAGCAAACCTGTAACAATTTACAGAGGTGAAAAAGCCGTTTACAAATTTATGGAAGCTATGCTGGAGGAAGTCAAATATTGTAAGAAAATTATGAAAAAGGAATTCAACAAACCATTGAGAATGACGAAAGAGGATGAGGATGAATTTCAAAAAGCAAAAGAATACCACATTTGCAATAAAAAATATACTGATAAAGATATTCGAGTTCGAGATCATTGCCATATCACTGGTAAATACAGAGGCTCTGCCCATCAAGAATGTAATCTAAAACTTAGAGTAAACCCAGAAGAAATAAAAATACCTGTTATATTCCATAATCTAAGAGGTTATGATAGTCATTTTATAATGCAAGAGATTGGAGCCATTGTCAAGAAACATACATACAAAAATAAGAAAGGAGAGGAGAAACAGATGAATATTAATGCTATACCCAACAACATGGAGAAGTATATGGCTTTCATGCTTGGTAATCACCTCACATTCATCGATAGTTTCCAATTTATGAGCTCTAGTTTGGAAAAACTAGTTTGTAATCTACCAAAAGAGTCATTAAAATACACCTCTCAAAAATTCAAAGGTAAAAAGCTTGATCTGATGGCACAAAAAGGGGTCTACCCTTACGACTACATGGACAGTTTCGATAAATTCAATGAAAAACTACCAACAAAAGAAGAATTTTACAGCATATTAAGTGATGAACATATAAGTGATGAAGATTATCAACATGCTCAGAATGTGTGGAATACATTCTCTCTCAAAAATATGGGTGAATACCATGACCTGTACCTGAAATCTGACATCCTCCTATTAGCTGATGTATTTGAAAACTTCAGGAAAACATGCCTTGAATACTACAAACTGGACCCATGTCATTATTTCACGTCTCCAGGGCTTTCGTGGGATGCTATGCTTAAAATGACTGACATTAAACTAGAGCTTATGGTTGATATTGATATGTTTCAATTCATTGAAAAGGGTATGCGTGGAGGAATCAGTTATATAGCAAACCGATATGGAAGAGCAAACAATAAATACATGAAAGAATACGATGAGAAGGCGCCCTCAAAGTATATCATGTATCTCGATGCTAATAATCTATACGGTTGGGCTATGAGTCAATACCTTCCAACAGGCGGATTCAGATGGATGACAGAAATGCAAATCGATAAGATAAACCTAGCAAAGTACCAAGAAGATAGCAACAAAGGTTTGATACTTGAAGTTGTGACCGAGGACATGCTATCAGATTATTGCAAAAACATCGCGAAGAAATACAAGATATCAACTGGTTTGGTACATAAACTGATACCAACATTAAGCAACAAAGAAAAATACGTGCTTCATTACAGAAACCTTCAACTCTATACAAATCTCGGTTTGAAAATAACTAAAGTCCATCGAGTGTTAGAGTTCAATCAATCCCCTTGGCTCAGGCAATATATTGATTACAACACTCAGAAAAGAACTAATGCCAAAAACGCATTTGAAAAAGACTTTTTCAAGCTGATGAATAACAGTGTATTTGGAAAAACGATGGAAAACCTCAGAAAGCGAGTAGACGTCAGATTAGTCACCGATGAAAAGAAACTATTAAAAATGGCTGCTAAACCGACATATGTTAGCAGTAAAATATTCAATGAAAATCTAGTAGCTGTGCATAAGATTAAAGAAACACTTACCCTTAACAGGCCGGCATATGTGGGTATGTGCATCTTGGATCTAAGTAAGACATTAATGTATGATTTTCATTATAACTACATCAAAAATAAATACAATAACAAAGCCAAATTACTATTCACAGACACTGACTCATTAACATACGAAATCGAAACCGAAGACGTCTATAGAAATTTCTGGAACGATAAAGATAAATTCGATAACAGCGACTACCCTGAAAGCTCACCGTATTTTAATAAGTCAAATAAAAAAGTAATTGGTAAATTCAAAGATGAAGCCGCAGGAGTTCCCGTTTGTGAATTCATCGGTCTACGATCAAAAATGTATAGCTACATGAAAGACAACCAAACAGGAGGAAAGACTGCTAAAGGGATCAAAAAGAACGTCATTAAAAAGAATATTCAACATGAAAACTATAAAGAGACACTCTTCAATAATAAACAGATACACCATAAAATGAAAACAATAAGAAGTCAAAATCATCAATTAGGAAGTTATGAAATCAATAAAGTATCACTCAGCTGTTTTGATGATAAGCGGTATATTCACGATAATGGTGTGACAAGCTACGCATACGGACATTATAAAATCTAAAAAAGTTCAGTTAGCTGTTGACGTCACACCATAGTTGTGGTGTTTTTATCGCCTCAAACCCACTGATTTGCCTAGTTCAGGATAGTATTGTGAGTTTTGTTGTACATTTAATTTAAAATACTGCCCTTTTTCTGACCCTTTACCCGAAGAATTAGCATATGAGACAGGAACATTTGTTGGGGGGTTCCCTGTTTTTCCGAGAATGTCACGCTTGGTGATTTTTCCGAGAAAGTCACGCATTTTAAAAATATATAGATTGCCCAAAAATACGAGATCATAATATGATATCAAAATATTATATCAAAAATACGAGATCATTGAATTGTATCATCGGATGGAGATTAAAAATATATAGATTGCCAAAAATACGAGATCAAAAATACGAGATCAAAAATACGAGATCAAAAATACGAGATCAAAAGTTGGAAGCCATTATATGGAAAGTAGTGTAGTAGTTGGGTTTGGTTACAGATCATTTTCTCAAAAATGGTCTGGAACCCCCAACTACTATACTACTCACATGCTTTAGGGGACAGCTGGTCATCACAACGCCCAGGCTCCACCGAACAGGGCTGAAAGAGCCACATGTAAATTGTATCAGCAATTATATAGTTCAATATCCATTTGCTGCGGATATTTTAGCTTCAAAAACTTAACATTTCATAATGTTTTTTCGCGACGACTCATGGTCAGTGACCGGAGCCAACGTTTTAAGGCAGGGCCGGCTATCACTCAGGTATTGCCTCTCGCTTCCTCATGGAAAGTGACCGCTGTTCCCAAACGACAAAATCCTGCAGGGACTCTGTTATGAAACCTGAACATCGTCAATCGGATTTTTGAAGAATAATTGTCATTTCCAAATTAAGCAGAAATTTCCCACGTATCAGCGCTGTTTTGGTGCAATCATTTCAGATGGAGCCATTTAACTCGATTTCTTATCAGCTGAGGTCAGTCGGTGAACAGTGAAATCTATTTAAAAGAAATTTTCCAAGGCTAAAAGGCTGGTACGAAAGTTCCCCATACCAAGGTTGATAACAAGTATCAGATCTATGCAGATGAGTGGGGATCGAACCTACGAGCCGATTATTTTTTAATTTCCTGTTTTATTTAAAGACAAAGGCAACCAAAACAACGAAACAAAGGAAGAATAAATCGAGACAAAAGAAGCTACGTGTATTACTATCTATATACTATTCTCTTCCCTCAAATGCCTCCTTTTGCACAACTCTATACACGCAATGCAAAAATAGCTGGCTTTAAATTATTCTTATGCTCGTATTCAAACTAGCCTCACTAACCTCGTTTTTGAGATCAAAATTCTAAAGAATTTGTTGTCTCGAACGAGGTTAGTGAGGCTATTTTGAATACGAACAAAAGAATAATTTAAAGGCAGCCATTTTTGCATTGGGTCAATTACGTCCTAAATCAGCTTAGAAGTCACCCACTCGATTTCAAAAGTCCGCTTAATATTTCATTGTAACGGTGGTTTTCTCATAGGCCAAAAATGTTCGAGAAACCAGAATAACAGAAATATTTCAGAACACAAAGATCACAAACGATGGAAGAATGGAAAGAGATCCCCTCTGACACAGATGCCACGCACCTCTCAGTAACCTCTTATTTCATTGGTTCTTATTACCACGCAGCTCCATTATTTCAGGGCTAGGGTCCATTGTTTCTGTTGTTTGTTTATTGTTTTCTTAGCCAACCCTGTGAACTGTTCCGAGAGCTGCGTGGCGCCTCCTCTGACAACCCATTCACTGGATATAACTTGAGTATCTGAGAGTTATAATTACTCAAAGGTAAACTTCTTTGGTTTCACACTATGTATATAAAATTCAAGTTACTTTGTAAAAACCATACTGTGCGTTTATGTTTAAAAATACTTTGCTGTTACTTTCATTTAAAATTAACACTCAAAATACTCCTTTTACCGAGATAAACGGGCTGAAATGTACCCAAGAAACAATTATCAATAGATTATTGGATCACAAAAAAATAATTTCCAACTATACCAAGGGCATATATTAACATTTTTCAAGGCATTTGATTCTCTCGTCTATTTTACTCGAAAAAAGTTAGATAACAATCTACGAAATGTAATGATAATTAATTACATTACTTTATACAGTGGACAATGTAATCCTCACGTTTTTATTGGTCTAGATGAGTTTGGGATTAAAGTATAGACGCACGAATGACGTCATGAGCCAAAAAATAAAACAAACAAACAAACAACAAACAAACAATGTATAAAACAAATGGATTCCATTTGACAGTGCGTGTGTCCTCTGATAACACACGGAGCACTTCAACACGTGGTAGAATTTTCGCGATCCAGTAATTCACACGAACCGTCGTGTTATGACTTGCGAATGAACAGCTAAGAGAAACCTTGTGCTTGCGAGCGTCACATCTCCCGTGATGTAGCAGTCCCTGTCAGTGTTTCACCTTGTACAGATAACAGCGGAGTCGACTCGTTGTAGGAGCGTGGCCTGGAGCGACCTAATCTCGTCTGCATGATGAGAAAATTTAAGCCCACGTGGATAAGAAATCCAAGATGCATGGTTGAACCAGCGTTGTGCAACAGAAGCAGACTCGGTTGTTTTATTTCCAACCTACAAAACAAAATGCAATTAATTTCTTTGACACCGAGCGTCATCAACACATTTGACTTCGACACACGGCGGATTCAATGACACTGGAAATTCTATGTCCGTTTTCAGACTTAAAGGGGTCCTGGACATAAAGTCTTAGCAACTGTTAAAAGACCTTACAGTTAAAATGGAGACATTCTGTTTAAATTTTTGCGAGGAGCTGGCATACTCTTCCTCTAAAACGACTGTGCCAGAGTCATTCCTGTAATGAACTGATATGGGGTACTCAGTTTTCATCATTCTGTCTTCTCTCTCACAACTGCGAGGATTATCTCTTCATTTGAATTCATTTCCGCAGTTCATATATGATTTATTTCATACATCATTCACACTCATTTCTTTCACGGGAACATATGAACCCATAATTGACCTGCTCCCAACGTCAGTGGCTTAATAGCTCAGTTGGTTAGAGCATCGCACCGGTATCGCGAGGTCACGGGTTCAAACCCCGTTGAAGTCCTGAATTTTTTTCAGGCTTCTTTACGCAATTGCATAAATTGCGTTCACAACTGCAAGAATCATTTCATTTAACTTCATTTCATTTCCGCAGTTCATATATGATATTTTTCGTATATCATTCACTCTCTGTCTTATCTCGCTTTCAAGACTATATTTACTTTAAAACATCGTGAAATTAAGTCACAAAAGAGGCATATATTGTCGACGTTATAGCAACGTCTTCAGTTGAGTCCACGCATGCATCTGTCCTTGGCGAAAAAAAAAAAAGGTTTCCGGTTGTCGTCCGTGACCTGAAGGGTCTGAGCTAAAGTTCCAATCTCGTTCAAAGGGTTTTGAATCCCCCAGCCGTGTTCGAAAAGGAAAGACTCTGGAAACAACCCAAGTGTGGTAAAGGCTCGACCCACCTCTTAAATTCGCATATTTTTATTTTAAGCGGAAGGATTTATCCAATCGTTATGAAACTTAACGAGCAGTTTAGTGTCCGCATTCTTGTCCATTTGGCTTGCTCTTTCATCTTAAATTTGGTCACGTGACTTTTTAAAGGCCAAAAAAAATGCAAATCTTTAGTCGAAAACGAGTAAGGGAAAGCCATCTCACAGAAATCTTTCTTGTTCTTTGTTCTTACTCCTATTGAGGGCTTCATCATGCCGCCTTTTAATAATGTCCACGTGTTAACGGAAACGGCCAAATCTATCTCACAATGAAAATGACCTGTAGCACATTAAAAGGTGGAGTTATATTGAAAAGGTTACTCCAAGCATTTTAAGAGTAGATAGTTTTTAGGATTTCTAAGAGCAAATGTTCCCCATTTCGAAATACACATTTCGTGACGTCATTAATCGAGATATGTCACCTGATTTTAAAGACAACTTTCTTGTGCCTTTTTAGTCAAAATTTGTAATGAGGATAAGTCATTTTTATGCAAAAATTGAAAGCACATTCAAATGTTTGCGGGGGGTCGTCTAAATATAAATATTGAAGCCTTAGACCCAGTCCACACGTATCCAGATATTTTCGAAAACGAAGATTTTAATCTCCGTATTTGAAAAAATCCGCGACCACACGGACCGTACTAAAATCTTATTAGCACGTCCACACGAATACGCAAAAACGATTCTAATACGCTAGACTTCACATATTGAGCATGCGCAGGTTACGAGCGCATGCGCTCTGTGATAAGCATAAGCCCGCGAAAGTTCAAAGAGTTTGCCGCCATCTTTGTTTGTGTGCAGTGGACCCTAACTTTGACGTCATCGTATTCTAAAACCTTCGTTTTCGACCGTCCACACGAATAATCTCCGTTTTTAAATATCTACAGTCTGGAAAGCGTTTTCAAAAACCTCCGTATCTGTGGCCGAAAACGCCGTTTACGTGTGGATGGGAGGTGCAAACGGAGAAAAAAATCTCCGTTTTCGAAAATATCCGGATACGTGTGGACGGGGTCTTAATACACTTGAGAAGGTTGTATCGACTAAATACCTGAATCTACAGCCAAGTGGACCGATTTGGTGGTCAACCAAGCAGGCGGCAAAATCAGCTATAATCCCAAGCATAAGGACTGGCACTAGGAATTGGTTTATCTGCACATCTGGGTTTCTTAAAGGCAGGGCCTGCGCATCCACTTTCAGGAACAAATACATCAAAAACAGTGTGGTGAGCCCGCGCGCCACCAATTCTGCCGCTCCCCAGCGGTAATCGTGGTGGGGATGCGTACAATCTGCCCAGAATACAGCGAGAGCTGCTTTGATCATCAAACTTGAGAAGCCAACGGCAGCTAAACAGCAAACCTAGAACATGAAAAAGAAAAGACGCTTACTGCGGCTTCTGATCGAAGAGTTGGTTTGGTTTTCTCCATTATTTTTATTTTCCCTTTTTTTCTTTTCGTTTGGCTCTTCGGAAAATGGACAATTTCCATCGATTTTCCAAGGAAAGGATTTAATCCGTGAGGATATGAAATAAGGAAAAGGTATATTAACTCATGCCGTGACAAATTTTGAACCTTGCTCGGAAAGTACACTTTTCAGCAAAAACGCTTTTCTCTTGCACCGGCTCGATCTCTTACATCTTCCATTGACGTTTTGATTGGCTTCCGATATGAATTACTGTGAATAGCCCTTCACCTCCCCCGACCCCACCCCGCCTACCTCTATGGTCCCCATATTTATTGTGCTCCGAGGCCCTATTGTATATTATAATTTGGACCTGCTGCTGCTCAACCTTGTTCCTCGTGCCTTGTTCCCCTCCCGTTCCAATTTCGATGTTAGAAGCCCTGGGAACGAGGTTGGCCACTGCTCTCAATTCATTCTTGCTATCTCTATGGACAACAAGTTTAGAATTGTTACAATATAACGTTACTATAACAATTTATTTTCTTCAGTCACTCACCATGATTTTGACACTTTTGGATTCCATATCTCTCTTGTCAAACTCTAGGTTGTTCTTTAGCAAGAGAACTATTCCGCTTGCAATTATGACGAGTGAGCCCAAGAAGGTAGCCATTGCTCGTACGTAAACTGTCAGGTGAAGCTTGCGGACATAGAAAAGCGCGCAGATAAACGGGACGAGTAAGCAGGAAAAACCAACGATAAACCCAATGTTCCTCCATTGCCGGCTTGACGACGTCATAACCACCTGAGTGGGAATTTCGTTTTCGCTGTTCCCGGCTGCAGCCATTTCAGCACCTTCCGCTTGGTTTTCAACTTGAATAGAGTGCTCAAGGAAAAGCAGTGAGCACAAGAGGCGATAGTCTACCAACAAGGCCTTGTACAACGCGTACAGGACATTAAACCATTCGCCGTAAGATTGTTTCGCTCGGGAGACGTAAACGCCCCTGTCTAAATTTATCTGTGCGTCGACCCATTCGATAAAGTTGAAAAACGCCAAGACCCTGAAGTAAAACTGGGCGTTTTTTCTGTAAGAACTGCGGACTGCCAAGTCCCTGAGCCAAACATAAACAGCGACTTGAATGAACTTCTGAACGACGAAAACCGCTTCGTCAATCACAAGCAATAGCCACATATTCCCAGTGGTTTTGTCTCGCGACGCCTGAACGTCAATCAGAATCAACAACTCGGTCCCATTGAGTGGAAGGGTGATTATTGTAAGAAGGAGTCCCATGGAGGGCTGATGTTGACCGAGGGTGGGATAATCAGAAGGGCTGCTCGGCTTTTCGAAGAACAAAAACGCACCAAACAGGACGAAAACAACTCCCACAAGAAAGACAGAGATGATCCGATGGTAGAGCATTATAGCTGGTTCGCCAGATGTGTTGAACACATTGACAGAGGTCATGATTATCCCGATGAGGAAGAAAATGAAAATGGCGGGCGAGGAGAAGAGCTTCACAAAGGACTTGAAGTATACAGCGAGAGCGCTTAATCCCAACACGGCCAAGTAGAAAAACATCGAGAACGAAGTGGTGATTAGTTGGGAAGCGAGCGCGGTAACGTTGGCATCTTTGAACATGGTTTCATTGTAGTAACAATGATCAAAAGTGCTTTGCGAAGGTTTAGCAGCCATATCTACTGAACCCTTTACTTCGAAAACTAAGAACAGTTTCGATTGCTCTCTTTGAGCACACAGCCGGGATGATCACATCAGAGATTTTAATATCCTGGTTCGTGGTCCCACGACCTCCCACTCAGCAGTCATACGCTCTAGTAACTGATCCGACCAGGAGGCGAGCGGAACTCATGTTTCGAAAACTGGGAACAGTTTCGATTCTTCTTGTGTTAGCTACGAAACCCTTCATTTAAAACTGAAAGAGCCACATGTAAATTGTATCAGCAATTATATAGTTAAATAACTATTTGCTGCGGATATTTTAGCTTCAAAAACATTTCATAATGTTTTTTCGGGACGACTCATGGTGAGTGATCGGAGCCAACGTTTTAAGGCAGGGCCGGCTATCACTCGGATATTGCCTCTCGCTTCCTCATGGAAACTGACCGCTGTTTCCAAACGACAAAATCCTGCAGGGACTCTGTTACGAAACCTGAACATCGTCAATCGGATGTTTGGAGAATAATTGTCATTTCCAAATTAAGCAACAGAAAATTCCCACGTATCAGCGCTGTTTTGATGTAATCATTTCATATGTAGCCATTTAACACGATTTCTTATTAGCTGAGGTCAGTCGGTGAACAGTGAAATCTATTTAAAAGAAATTTTCCAAGGCTAAAAGACTGATAACAAGTATCTATGCAGATGAGTGGGGATCGAACCTATACGAGCCGATTATTTTGTTTAATTTCCTGTTGCATTTAAGTTTTAATTCGAGGGCAAAGGCAACCAAAACAACTAAAAAACAAAGAATAAATCGAGACAAAGGAAGTTACGTGTATTACTATTTATATACTATTGTTTTCCCTCACATACTTACTTTCACACAACTCTATTAGGTCCTAACTCAGCTAAGTCACCCACTCGATTTCAGAAGTAGCTTAATATTTCATTTTATAACATAGCTGGTAAATTCGTGTAGTCAAATTCAATTGCGCGAGCGTGCTTCATATTTCTATTGTGCACGCTGATGACGTAGCAGAGGGAATTTGTCCTTATACAATATTTTTAAAAACTACCGCGTTGAAAATATTATGAAACAATTGTTTCATGCGTCAGCTGTGCGTTGATCGAGATATGAAGCATTTGGGAAGTTTGGAGAGCACTGAAGAAGCTAGAGTTGCTCTCGGCCAGCAACTCTTACGCATGTTTCGCACTCTCCAAACTTCCCGCGTGCTTCATATCTCGATGAACGCACGCTGACGCATGAAGCAATTGTTAAGTAACGGTGGTTTTCTCAACCGCCGAAAATGTACGAGAAAATAGAATAACAGAAATATTTCAGAACACAGGGATCACACACGATGAAGGAATGGAAAGGGATTATATTTCCTTTAGCAATCCATTCATTGGATATATCATGAATATCTGAGAGTTATAATTAACCAACGGTAAACTTTTTTGTCTTCACACTATGTATATAAAATTCAAGTCACAAAATGTACAAGTTACTCTGTAAAATGTGTACTGTGCGTTGTTTATGCTTAAAAATACTTTGCTATTGCTCTCATTTAAATAACATTCAAAATATACCTGTATACTGAGCAAAAGGTGCTGAAATGTACCCAAGAAATAATTATCAATAGATTATTGGAGCATAAAAAATAATTACCAACGATGCCAAGGGTATATTTTAACTTTTTTCAAGGCTTTTGATTCTCTCGTCTATTTCACTCGAAAAAAGCTAGATAACAATCTACGAAAATTAATGCTAATTAATTACATTACTTCATACAGTGGACAATGATCCTCACGTTTTGATTGGTCTAGATGAGTTTGGGATTAAAGTATAGACGCACGAATGACGTCATGAGCCAAAAAAGTAAAAAAACAAACAAACAAACAAACAAAAAATGTATAAAACAAATGGATTCCATTTGACAGTGCGTGTGTCCTCTGATAACACACGGAGCACTTCAACACGTGGTAGAATTTTCGCGATCCAGTAATTCACACGAACCGTCGTGTTATGACTTGCGAATGAACAGCTAAGAGAAACCTTGTGCTTGCGAACATCACATCTCCCGTGATGTAGCAGTCCCTGTCAGTGTTTCACCTTGTGCAGATAACAGCGGAGTCGACTCGTTGTAGGTGCGTGGCCTGGGGCGACCGGATCTCGTCTGCAAGACGAGAAAATTTAAGCCCACGTGGATAAGGAATCCAAGATGCATGGTTGAACCAGCGTTGTGCAACAGAAGTAGACTCTGTTGTTTCATTTCCAACCTACAAAAAAAAAATGGCATTAATTTCTGTGACACGGAGCGCTATCAACACATGTGACTTCGACAAACGGAGGATTGAAGGACAGGTCCCATTTCAGATTGAAAGGGACTCTGGACATAAAGTCTCAGCAACTGTTAAAAGACCTTACAGTTAAAATGGAGATATTCTGGTTGAATGTTTGCGAGGAGCTGGCGTACGCCTCCTGTAAACCGACTTTGCCAGAGTAGCTGGTACTTCTGTAATGAACTGACATCGGGTAGTCTTTTTCATCATTCTGTCTTCTCTCTCACAACTGCGAGGATTATCTCTTCATTTGATTTCCTTTCCGCAGTTCATATATGATTTATTTCATACATCATTCACACTCATTTCTTTCACGGGAACATATGAACCCATAATTGACCTGCTCCCAACGTCAGTGGCTTCATAGCTCAGTTGGTTAGAGCATCGCACCGGTATCGCGAGCCCACGGGTTCAAACCCCGTTGAAGTCCTGAATGTTTTCAGGCTTCTTTACGTAATTGCATAAATTGCGTTCGCAATTGCGAGGATCATTTCTTGATTTCATTTCTTTACCGCAGTTCATACATTATTTATTTCATATATCATTCACTCTCTGTCTTATCTCGCTTGCAAGACTATATTCACTTTAAAACATCGTGAAATTAAATGACAAGAGAGGCATATATTGACGACGTTATAGCAACGTCCACGCGTACATCGGTCCTTGGCGAAAAAGAACAAAGATTTCCAATTGTCGTCCGTGACTCGTATAGTAGACGTCTGAGCTAAAGCTCCAATCTCGTTCAAAGAGTTTTGAATCCCCCGGCGGTGCGGGGAAAGGAAAGACTCTGGAAACAGGTGTGGTTAAGGCTCGACCTACCTCTTAAATTCGCCTATTTTTATTTTAAGGGGAAGGATTTATCCAATCGTTATGAAACTTAACGAGCAATTTAGTGTCCGCATTTTTGTCCATTTGGCTTGCTCTTCCTTCTTAAATTTGGTCACGTGACTTTTTAACGGCCAAAACAATGCAAAACTTTAGTCGAAAACGGGGAAGGGAAAGCCATCTTACACAAATCCTTTTTGTTCTTTGTTATCTTGCTCCTATTGAGGACTTCACCGTGTCGCCTTTTAATAATGTCCAGGTGTTAACGGAAACGGCCAATTAAGAAAAATAGGTCACCTGACATAGTTAATGTCCAAAATATATCACACAATGGAAATGACCTGTAGCACATTAAAAGGTGGAGTTATATTGAAAAGGTTACTCCAAGCATTTTAAAGTAGAAAGTTTTAAGAATTTCTAAGAGCAAATGTTCCCCATTTCGAAAAACACGTTTCGTGACGTCGTTAATCGAGATATGTCACGTGATCTTAAAGAGTAATTTCTTGTGCTTTTTTAGTCAAAATTTATAATGAGGATAAGTCATTTTATATGCAAAAATTGGAAGCACTTTCAAATCTTTGCGGGGGGTCGTCTAATTATAAATATTCAAGCCTTAATACACTTGAGAAGGTTGTATCGACTTAATACCTGAATCTAGAGTCAAGTGGACCGATTTGGTGGTCAACCAAGCAGGCGGCAAAATCAGCTATAATCCCAAGCATAAGGACTGGCACTAGGAATTGGTTTATCTGCACGTCTGGGTTTCTTAAAGGCAGGGCCTGCGCATCCACTTTCAGGAACAAATACATCAAAAACAGTGTGGTGAGTCCGCGCGCCACCAATTCTGCCGCTCTCCAGCGGTAATCGTGGTGGGGATGCATACAATCTGCCCAGACTGCAGAGAGAGCTGCTTTGATCATCAAACTTGAGAAACCAACGGCAGCTAAACAGCAAACCTAGAACATGAAAAAGAAAAGACGCTTACTGCGGTTTCTGATATGAGAGTTGGTTTGGTTTTCTTTATTTTTTTCCTATTTTCCCTTTTTTCTGTTCGTTTGGCTCTTCGGAAAATTGGACGATTTCCATCGATTTTCTAAGGAAAGGGTTGGATATGAAATAAGGAAAAGGTATATTAACTCATGCCGTGACAAATTTTGAACCTTGCTCGGAAAGTACACTTTTCAGCAAAAACGCTTTTCTCTTGCACCGGCTCGATCTCTTACATCTTCCATTGACGTTTTGATTGGCTTCCGATATGAATTACTGTGAATAGCCCTTCACCTCCCCCGACCCCACCCGGCCTACCTCTATGGTCCCCATATTTATTGTGCTCCGAGGCCCTATTGTATATTATAATTTGGACTTGCTGCTGCTCAACCTTGTTCCTCGTGCCTTGTTCCCCTCCCGTTCCAATTTCGATGTTAGAAGCCCTGGGAACGAGGTTGGCCACTGCTCTCAATTCATTCTTGCTATCTCTATGGACAACAAGTTTAGAATTGTTACAATATAACGTTAGTATAACAATTTATTTTCTTCAGTCACTCACCATGATTTTGACACTTTTTGATTCCTTATCTCTCTTGTCAAAATCTAAGTTGTTCTTTAGCAAGAGAACTATTCCGCTTGCAATTATGACGAGTGAGCCCAAGAAGGTAGCCATTACTCGTACGTAAACCGTCAGGTGAAGCTTGCGGACATAGAAAAGCGCGCAGATAAACGGGACGAGTAAGCAGAAAAAACCAACGATAAACCCAATGTTCCTCCATTGCCGGCTTGACGACGTCATAACCACCTGATTGGGTATTTCGTTTTCGCTGTTCCCGGCTGCAGCCATTTCAGCACCTTCCGCTTGGTTTTCAACTTGAATAGAGTGCTCAAGGAAAAGCAGTGAGCACAAGAGGCGATAGTCTACCAACAAGGCTTTGTACAACGCGTACAGGACATTAAACCATTCGCCGTAACATTGTTTCGCTCGGGAGACGTTAACGTCCCTGTGTATATATATCTGCGCGTCGACCCATTCGATAAAGTTGAAAAACGCCAAGACCCTGAAGTAAAACTGGGCGTTTTTTCTGTAAGAACTGCGGACTGCCAAGTCCCTGAGCCAAACATAAACAGCGACTTGAATGAACTTCTGAACGACGAAAACCGCTTCTTCAATCACAAACAATAGCCACATATTCCCAGTGGTTTTGTCTCGCGACGCCTGAGCGTCCATGAGAATCAACAACTCGGTCGCATTGAGTGGAAGGGTGATTATTGTAAGAAGGAGTCCCATGGAGGGCTGATGTTGACCGAGGGTGGGATGATCAGAAGGGCTGCTCGGCTTTTCGAAGAACAAAAACGCACCAAACAGGACAAAGACAACTCCCACGAGAAAGACAGAGATGATCCGATGGTAGAGCATTATAGATGGTTCGCCAGATGTGTTGAACACATTGACAGAGGTCATGATTATCCCTATGAGGAAAAAAATTAAAATGGCGGGCGAGGAGAAGAGCTTCGCAAAGGATTTGAAGCATACACCGAGAGCGCTCAATACCAGTACGGCCAAGTAGAAAAACATCGAGAACGAAGTGGTGATTACTTTGGAAGCGAGCGCGGTAACGTTGGCATCTTTGAACATGGTTTCATTGTAGTAACAATGATCAAAAGTGCTTTGCGGAGGTTTTGCATCCATATCGACGGAGATCTCCAATTGGAAAAATGCGAGCAGTTTGGATTGCTCGTTTTATTCGCTATCAGTTTCGATCACTCACGTTTTAGTTACGAAACTCTTTATGTAAATTGCGTCATGTAAATTTTTTGTAGAAAAGGGCTTGTACAACAATATATATATCATGGTTAAGTGCCCAAACAATTCGTGTTGTTCATGACGACTCATGGTCAATAATCTGAGCCAAGATTTTAAGAGCTAGGGTATGATCTGTCGCTTCTTTATGGAAAGTAACAGATGTTCTCGAATGATCAGCACCTGCAGGGACACTATCACGAAACCTGAGCACCGAAAGGCACTTTTTCCGAATAGAAGTTGTTTCGAAATTAAGCAACATGAAATTTCTAATCAGCAATGAGTTGATGGAATCATACGAGAACGGTAAAATTTATTCGAGTGTAATTTTTTGGCTTCATATTTATATACAATTCAATTAAGAAAATGTACAAGTTATTCTGTAAAAGTTATAATCTGCGTTTCTGTTGAAAACTAATTTAATGTTAACTATAGCAAAGCGTGCTGAAATGTAGCCAAGGACTAATTCTCAGTAGATTATTGGAGTACAAAAATAATATTCAACGATACAAAGGGCCTAACCGGCGATCAGACGTTCTTTTTTCCGTTAAAAAAAGAAAAAGACAAAGAAACAATAAACGGCTGATCTCAGGTTATAAAGGGCCAATAGGAGATGTTCATGATGACGAAATAAGACTACAACAACCATAATCCTAAGTGTGGGTCATTAAAAGATAGTTTAAGGCATGCAGCCCAGACGAGAAAAATATTTATCTACTTAAACTAAACCACTTATATACAGATTTGGAGGCCCACTGATTGTCTAAAGCTGCGGCCTAAGCTAGACTTTGTTTAAATAACTGGCCCTAAAGGTTTTGCTTTCCTCATGCTAATTAGAGCTATTGTTATTTTTACCCCGCTGGGATTACAAAATTTTGATTAGAAACGAAAAACAAACTGAATCCTAGTAGTTGCAGTCAAATGACGCCATCGTCAAGTTGCCAATTTTAACTTTCTTCAAGGTTTTCTTTTCTCGCCTATTTACTCGAAAAAAAGCTACATAACAAGAGACGCAAATTAATGATAACTAATATATATCACTATGTCTGAACTACTAGTACAACGCATTAGCAGTCAATATAAAAATACTGTGACGTCTTTTTCACTTTCAAAACACGTTTATGAATACTTTCTGGAGGATGAATAAAATATGCAGCTAGGCTACGATGGTAACAACTATAATCTTAAACTCGTGTTACTATCATGTTCGTAAAACCGTTGAAAAGTTTACAAATTCATTTTGCTCGCTTTGAAAAAGGCTGGGACCGAGTGGCCACGCAAGGGATTGTTGGATTGTTTCGGGCGTCCACCCCAAACAACACCACAATCCCTCACGCGGCATTCTCGATCCCAGTCTTTACCAAAGAGCGCAATTTCGTTTCTTTGTCCAGCCTCGTTCTCATGCAAAACAAGTGCCAGATCCAAGCTGGGTTTCGTACTTCAGAGAGGTACAACAATGTTGTTTTTCTTTCTATATTTTCTCCACAAGCTTTGGAGTCTCGGAACCAAGTGTTTATGTGGATCAGAATACTCCCCAGCTCTTCGGTTCCTTGGTCTTTTTCTTGGGCGGCTTAAAGGTGAGGTCGTGCTGTTTCACACGCTCTCGAGCCCTCTCTAGCTCAGGAATCGTCAGCGGGTGTTCCAGGATGGTTCGCAGCAGTTTGGCAAAGAATGGTATGTATGACATGAAACCAATAAAGTCAATGAACCCTGGAAACAAAGGATGGAGCAGCAAACGTTTAGTAAGGGCATCTTCCTTCTTGAAGACAAAAAAAAAACCACTCTTCTCCTTCTCCTAACACAGTGGAAAAACAGTAAAAGGTGGCGATACCATGGCTTAATGGAACCACGCCCGAAAAGCCAGCGAATACTTGACATGAAAGGAATTAAATTGGAGTTCTTCAAACTCGTTGAGGATCATTTCAAGTCAATAATTTGAGCAACGTGACAAGAAGCTTAATCTGTGTTGAAGGGATCGTATTTCCGATAGATGAAGTATAATTCGCGATTGGATATTCATGAATTCAGAAAATAAGTTGATATGATACACTCAAAAGTATAAGAACGTTTTGAAAGCTTGAACTCATGAGCAGACTCACCAAACTCATGGCGTGCGCCTTCGAGCACCTCCTTGGCTGTCTGAAGTTCCGCCCCTATTTCCGTTTCCATGGCAGCAGACACCATCACCAGAAGCTATCCAGCGTCTAATCTATTGTCGTCATCTTCATCGATTGTTTTGAACATTTCCTTGAAAGAAAAGCAATGATTTGGTTCGCAACTTTTGAAGCAAATATGCGACGTTTCGGTCAGAAACTTGTCGTCAATGTTGTAGTAGTATATTTAGTGACTGCAAAATGAACGTAAAATCATACTCGCCCGCAAAATACAAAGGAAAAAAGGAAGACATATCAAGGCAGTATTCCCCTGCTAACCAGTTTGGACGTAGAAATGATCATGAGGGCAACGTCTCTAATACGTTTTCGCAAAGCGTAAGTGACACGGTATACCTTGAAAATGACGATGTGCTGAGCTAGATTTTCCAGTTCTAACGCTAAAGATGCGTCTTCAGATTCAGTTCTGAAAAAGAAAAACGTTTGTCCGTTAACCCAGTTTATTGAAATGTAGCAATATCGGCAAATCATCGAGTGGCAAGACACTGGAGAAAGTTCCATTTCTTACTTGATCCCAGCAATTCTATCGTGGAGGGCACAAATGGCGGTAAATTCTCTTTTATCAACAGTCTGATCTTTGTTCAAATCGAATGCCTGAAAATGAACTAAGTTCAGTTGATCTGGCATTTGAAACATTAATTGAAAGCGGGGGAGAATTTCCGTGGGACTAAGACCCAATTTACAGGTGACAACCCAGCCGCGTTGAAAGTAATACAATGGAAACGCAACCCCCCCCCCCCCCCGCCAAACAAACAACTGTTGCTGTAATTAATGAATAAAAGGGATTAGTTTCTAAAGAAACTGTGGTGCTGCGTCGGTGGGGAAGTGAGACACGAAAATTTGGTTTATCAACGGAGTTGATAATGTAAATTGACCACCGTACAGGGATTCGATTAGCTGACGTTTCGAGCGTTAGCGCTTCGTCGGAGCGAATCGAGGAATTGTGGGTTGTGTATGGTTTATATACAGAAAATGGAGCTACGCTATTGGTGGTAACATGGTAACGTGAAAAACAGGAAGAAATTAATTGAATGAAAAGCGCTCGTTGATACCGTGGGGATTAAGAGTGCCAATTTGAAAGATCAGTTTTTGCTCGAGATTTTTACGGCTTTCCGTGGTACCTTGATGTAGGGAAAGGCCGGAGATTGACATGTGTTGTTTGGAATGGTTAGGGAGATTAAAATGCCGAGCGACAGGTTTGGATGCGTCTTTGTCATCTTTCTCAACATCACGAAGATGTTCTCGGAATCGGTCACCTAGTCGTCTTCCTGTTTCGCCAATGTATAACTTTTTGCATAATGTGCAGGTTATGCAATAGATAACATTTGCGGAGGTACACGTGAAACGATCAGTGATCTTAACAGATCGCTTAGGGCCCGATATTTTGTCAGTGTTTTGAATGAAAGGACAAGTTTTGCATCGCGAGCGCGCGCATTTAAAAGTGCCAGGTTGTTCAATTGTTTTGAATGCGCTTTTAACTAGAAAGTTACCTACATTTTTGTCGCTGTAATTAGTTGAGAGGTCAAAGGCCTAAAGTCCAATAGAGAACCGACTGAATTCTCAACTGTAACGTGAATTCAGCAATTCAAGTAGAGTGACTTTCAATTGAGTGTCGAAAGCTATTCGCGTGTTTTAGTTTTGCATTATCACACGCTGTGATTGGTTGGCAAAACTCGCGCCACGTCTTCAACCAGTGAGAAGCACAATCAAAACCAATCGCGACTTCAAATTCTGGTTGGTGCATTGCGCTACTTACGTCTGTTGTGATTAACTGGAGTAATTACGCCGGTTTTGATTTTACGACACTCGATTGAACATCGCTCTACCAGCAGAATATACGACCCAAAGTCGAAGGGAATAACCGTTGTATACCCGACAAAACTGATGAAAATCAGCACCGCGAGATAATGAAAGTTAACCAGGCAATATGTTCCCTCGGCGGTTTTAAACACACAAAAATAGCCTGCGGGCGAGTGCTGTTTTAAAATAGTCATTAGTGTGGTAGGCCGCCATCTTGGATTTTCAAACCGTGGAGAGTTGGAACGAATCAAAGGGGGCGGTTAGTGTGAAGGGGAAGGGACGGAAGGGAAGAAAAAACTTTCTTTCCCTCCCCTCCTCACGCCTTCGTCTTTCTGCCTGACGCCCACCCCCAACGCAAAAATGAAGAAAACGATGTCAGAAATTGATTTGAGAACGGAACTGTACAAAGCAGTTCACGAGTCACCTGAACAAAATGTTTTATGTCATGTTTGGAAACAGAAGGTTGCATTCGCAGCTTGAGTTCCTCCAGGGTTACACTGCCATTTTTGTCTTTATCCACTTCATCGAACAGCAATCCAAACACGTGTTTTTGTGGATCACTGATGATACCGTAGCGTGCATCCTGCAAAGTAATAATCCGATTCAGAATCCATAAATTACGGTTCTTCCCAACCTAACACATGTCTCACCAAACTGAAAACGCTACACTACATATGCAAGCCACCACTACAGCAACATAGAATGGTGGATGTCTCAAAATAATAGTAATTCTCAAACTATTGAATTCAAAGTTGTGTAAGAAAAATAGCTAGTGTCTACAATAGATCCCACACGAATCTTGCCACCCCTGCCTGAATGGATGGGATGCCTGAGATACCACACTGTTCGACTGCTGTCCCTTAAACATGTGTGTTCAACCCTCGATCAACGCTTTGATACAGTTTCAGGCCAACTTATGACATGGGAAAAGGGTTGATATATCGGACATCAACAGGAGCGCAAGAACAATTAACTAAGCAAGCAAGAACATTCATCTCGTCAAAGCTGATACGTCTGCAGTTCAACGAAATAAACTTTCTTACGTCGTCTCAGAAGGATGGAGCGATTTTCGTTTGACCAGTTGAAACTATGAAAGGGAACAACGAACGTAAGGAATATTAGGCAATCGATTGGTTTACCGAACAGACAACAATCCCGCGCGGTTTTTGGTTGCTTCAGCGAACATGCTACGCATTTCCAGCTGAAAAACCCCGCTAACAGGTAATTTTCCCTTAAACTAGTGGCGGATGAAGGTCAAACGAAACTCCATCTATCATCTAGAAATGTTATTATGTAGCACTCTATGACTTACGGGTGTCAGAAATTCCTCATCATCCGTTGTTTCCTTATCATTGGTAATCTCTGTCAAAAACGCTCTGAAAACACAGTTACACACAAACAACCAAATGAGTCGACACACCATCACTGATCTGTTACAGATAATTGAACAAGTAGTAATAAGTCATGAAGGAAATACAAAAGAAATTAACCATTTTACGTCCGATTTTTCCGGCCAAAATAACCCCAAATCTAAATAATACTATAAAGAAAGCCCAGTGTACATTTTGCCTCGTAACGGTACCTTCTTTATTTCTTTCCCGTTGGCACAATCAGTGCGAGAACGAGAAATGGTGAAAAAAGAAAACAGAAAACAAAACATAAATGATATTTCCGGGCTGTAGAACATGTTGTCAAGGGGGTTCGTTTCTAAAGAGACTGTGGTGCTACTTCGGTGGTAAATTGGCTACTGTGAAGAGATTGAAAGGGTGACGTTTCGAACGTTACCTCTTCCATTTTTAGTTTTAGGCCACAAAATCTGAGACAAGTTGGATGAGTGGCTACTTAGGGTGGGAAAACCGCCTTTACTCGAATGCACCTTTGAGCTGTAAACGAAACTCGGGTGAAAATTTGGTGTTCGGTTACTTACGAGGAGACCTTCTCTTTAATCTTCTTCGCGCTTCCCGTGTTGGAAGACATAAATATTCTGAGGGAAGAGAAAAAAAGATTGGTTGTGAGAAAATAAAGACACTAGTTATAACTCAACAACTACGATTGCAGCTTGACGTGGATTACCAAAACACTTAGAGATGGAGGGCCAGTCCCCCGTTTGGACGTAACGAGTCCTGACTGCGAGTACCAGCGCGAAAAAGGCCTCTGATCGAATGACACCACAGCGCTATATAACAGCAAAGCCGTTAATGGGATTTGCCGAGTGATGGAAAATTATGATGCTCTAAGTCACAGCAAGAGTCTACTGATTAAATAGTCTATGGAAGCAAGACCTTTTATTCATTTTTGTATTTATTTTATTTATTTTTGTATTACTAGTATTTTTTGCATTATAATGTGTGTACATTAATTTCAAAGTTGGAGCTAGTTGTAAATTTGTAAGTGTGCTGTACGACATCTTTTTAAGTAAGTAAGTAAGTAAGTAAGTAAGTAAGTAAGTCAGTCAGTCAGTAAGTAAGTAAGTAAGTAAGTAAGTAAGTAAGTAAGTAAGTAAGTAAGTAAGTAAGTAAGTAATTCAAGTAAATGTTCTTGTTGCATAATATCACTGATAATATTATTACCCCATTAGATTTCCAGAACTGGCCAAGAAAACTCGCACGGTCCTCGCGACCATACTCACCTGTTTGGCGGTGGTTTACCCGGCTGGTATCTCGTGTCTACAGGTTCTCTCTTTATACCAAGCCACTCATCCAAATATTTATTCCTTTTCTCTTCTTTAGGCTCACCATTAACATCACTTGTACTGTGTGTCTTCTTTCTTCGCCTCCTCCTCTTCTTTCTCTTTCTTTGTCATTTTCTTTCCATCTCTGCCCATTTTCTGATTTTCATTCGTTCTTCGTTCTTCCTTAAATCGTATTTTTCCCTTCTTGGCTTCCTTGCCGACAGTACTCCCTTTTAAGGCATGTCCCTTTTTATTTCCTTCTTCTATGCTGCCTCTGTTTAATTTTTCATCTGCAGTGTCGCCATCTTGGGATTTTCTCTCGCTGAGTACAAGAGCTTTGCGCGCCTCGAATCCTTCCCGCCTTCCTTTGATTGATACGCTGTCAAACTCATCAACTGAACTCACGTCCGAGTCTTCCTCCGCCCACTTTCCATCCGTTTCTGTACTTTCAAAATCTGTAGCAGACGAAAGTGCCTAATGAAAAATACAGCGATTAGTACACTGTATACTCCTTGAAAGAATAAAACTTACTAATGAAATTGAGTGGTTTGGTTAGCAATTTTAACTGAACAGGGGCAAGCGACTTAATGACAAATTCCAGCTGACAAAAGGCTTGCCGATTGGTTGAAATAGGAGTAAAACCTCTGACCAAATCACAGCAAACACGTGTAAAAATACAACGAACCAATCAGAAATTGAAGCAATTACAAGCAAGGGAAAACACGTGCTAGGGTTTGTTTTCACTCCCAACTTGATAAGAAAAAAAGTGTTGCGAATTTTATGTCTAGTGAAACAATATCAAATTAAAAGTGGGTTCGCTCATCAACTAAAATAGACAAGTACTGTTGTTTTGGAAGCTTACCTGGGAGCTGGGTGCCCTGACACCACTTCCTGGCACAGGGGTACTAAGCTGACCACTTGGACTGTCTCGAGGATTACCAGTTGCAAACCTGCAAAAACAAAACAAAAACAAACCATTTATAAATACCTAATCTGCGATCAGGCGTTCTTTTTAGGGGGGAGGGGGGTGGTGCATGGTACAACGTGCAATGCCTCATCGCAGGCTAATGAATACCAAATACAAAGTACCAAACTAATGTATTGTTAACTTGTTAGCAGGGGTTTCAATAAATTTTGAAGTAGGCAGCGAGTTGGAGTAGAGTAGGCAACGGTATGAAAGAAAAAAAATAAAGAATAGTTCTTTAATTACTTCAATTTAGGAAAAAAGTAGCCGACGTCTCTGATCGAAGTAGCCGACGCTTTTTGTTGAACGTCGGTGCTTATTGAAACCACTGGTTTGGTACTGCTTCAAAAGTTTATGTGACCAGGAATCAGATGGAAAGGGTATGAAACATTAATTTTGTGGAATACTGTACTGCTGTTATTTGACAGTAATACAGCCACTAACTTTGCATCCTTGGCAGACTTGTAGCCTGACAGTTGCTTTTGCTGTGCCAGAAGCCTCAGCTGCAACAGATCTGTGTTGTCCACATCATACCTACATGAAAGCAATATGAAAGTGAAATTCTGAAAATATAGGGCTACTTATACAAAATAATACCTTCTGTCAACTCTAAGACATGTCTTGACCCTGATAATTTTTTCCGCACCAAGTGGCACATTGGGCCTCCTAAGAGGTTTATTTGATGGACTAAAAAAACCAGAGGCTCTTCGGACAGGTGGTCAGCCCATCGCCTGGCCTCCACCCAACCCTGAGATGTGTGTGAGGGCAGACCACAGCACAGCGAACTGTGCTCCCTACTCTTTTAGATCAGTGTGTGGGTTCTTTTATGTGAGCTCAGGGCACAGCACAGGGAACTACATTCCCTACTCTTTTAGATCAGTGTGTGGGTTCTTTTATGTGAGCTCAGGGCACAGCACAGGGAACTACATTCCCTACTCTTTTCGATCAGTGTGTGGGTTCTTTTATGTGAGCTCAGGGCACAGCACAGGGAACTACATTCCCTACTCTTTTAGATCAGTGTGTGGGTTCTTTTATGTGAGCTCAGGGCACAGCACAGGGAACTACATTCCCTACTCTTTTAGATCAGTGTGTGGGTTCTTTTATGTGAGCTCAAGGCACAGCACAGGGAACTACATTCCCTACTCTTTTCGATCAGTGTGTGGGTTCTTTTATGTGAGCTCAGGGCACAGCACAGGGAACTACATTCCCTACTCTTTTAGATCAGTGTGTGGGTTCTTTTATGTGAGCTCAGAGCACAGCACAGGGAACTACATTCCCTACTCTTTTAGATCAGTGTGTGGGTTCTTTTATGTGAGCTCAGAGCACAGCACAGAGAACTACATTCCCTACTCTTTTAGATCAGTGTGTGGGTTCTTTTATGTGAGCTCAGAGCACAGAACAGGGAACTACATTCCCTACTCTTTTAGATCAGTGTGTGGGTTCTTTTATGTGAGCTCAGAGCACAGCACAGGGAACTACATTCCCTACTCTTTTAGATCAGTGTGTGGGTTCTTTTATGTGAGCTCAGGGCACAGCACAGGGAACTACATTCCCTACTTTTAGATCAGTGTGTGGGTTCTTTTATGTGAGCTCAGAGCACAGCACAGGGAACTACATTCCCTACTCTTTTAGATCAGTGTGTGGGTTCTTTTATCTGAGCTCAGGGCACAGCACAGGGAACTACATTCCCTACTCTTTTAGATCAGTGTGTGGGTTCTTTTATGTGAGCTCAGGGCACAGCACAGGGAACTACATTCCCTACTCTTTTAGATCAGTGTGTGGGTTCTTTTATGTGAGCTCAGGGCACAGCACAGGGAACTACATTCCCTACTCTTTTAGATCAGTGTGTGGGTTCTTTTATCTGAGCTCAGGGCACAGCACAGGGAACTACATTCCCTACTCTTTTAGATCAGTGTGTGGGTTCTTTTATGTGAGCTCAGGGCACAGCACAGGGAACTACATTCCCTACTCTTTTAGATCAGTGTGTGGGTTCTTTTATGTGAGCTCAGGGCACAGCACAGGGAACTACATTCCCTACTCTTTTAGATCAGTGTGTGGGTTCTTTTATCTGAGCTCAGGGCACAGCACAGGGAACTACATTCCCTACTCTTTTAGATCAGTGTGTGGGTTCTTTTATGTGAGCTCAGGGCACAGCACAGGGAACTACATTCCCTACTCTTTTAGATCAGTGTGTGGGTTCTTTTATTTGAGCTCAGGGCACAGCACAGGGAACTACATTCCCTACTCTTTTAGATCAGTGTGTGGGTTCTTTTATGTGAGCTCAGGGCACAGCACAGGGAACTACATTCCCTACTCTTTTAGATCAGTGTGTGGGTTCTTTTATGTGAGCTCAGGGCACAGCACAGGGAACTACATTCTCTACTCTTTTAGATCAGTGTGTGGGTTCTTTTATGTGAGCTCAGAGCACAGCACAGGGAACTACATTCCCTACTCTTTTAGATCAGTGTGTGGGTTCTTTTATGTGAGCTCAGAGCACAGCACAGGGAACTACATTCCCTACTCTTTTAGATCAGTGTGTGGGTTCTTTTATGTGAGCTCAGGGCACAGCACAGGGACCTACATTCCCTACTCTTTTAGATCAGTGTGTGGGTTCTTTTATGTGAGCTCAGGGCACAGCACAGGGAACTACATTCCCTACTCTTTTAGATCAGTGTGTGGGTTCTTTTATCTGAGCTCAGGGCACAGCACAGGGAACTACATTCCCTACTCTTTTAGATCAGTGTGTGGGTTCTTTTATGTGAGCTCAGGGCACAGCACAGGGAACTACATTCCCTACTCTGTTAGATCAGTGTGTGGATTCTTTTATGTGAGCTCAGGGCACAGCACAGGGAACTACATTCCCTACTCTTTTAGATCAGTGTGTGGGTTCTTTTATGTGAGCTCAGGGCACAGCACAGGGAACTACATTCCCTACTCTTTTAGATCAGTGTGTGGGTTCTTTTATGTGAGCTCAGGGCACAGCACAGGGAACTACATTCCCTACTCTTTTAGATCAGTGTGTGGGTTCTTTTATGTGAGCTCAGGGCACAGCACAGGGAACTACATTCCCTACTCTTTTAGATCAGTGTGTGGGTTCTTTTATGTGAGCTCAGGGCACAGCACAGGGAACTACATTCCCTACTCTTTTAGATCAGTGTGTGGGTTCTTTTATGTGAGCTCAGGGCACAGCACAGGGAACTACATTCCCTACTCTTTTAGATCAGTGTGTGGGTTCTTTTATGTGAGCTCAGGGCACAGCACAGGGAACTACATTCCCTACTCTTTTAGATCAGTGTGTGGGTTCTTTTATGTGAGCTCAGAGCACAGCACAGGGAACTACATTCCCTACTCTTTTAGATCAGTGTGTGGGTTCTTTTATGTGAGCTCAGGGCACAGCACAGGGAACTACATTCCCTACTCTTTTAGATCAGTGTGTGGGTTCTTTTATGTTCCTTTCAAGTTTTACATGTGGAGATGAAGGAGGCAAGGCCAAAGGCTTAACATACATACATACATTCTTAATTATCCTCTCCCTATATCAGGGATAATATTGAATTAGGACAGACACTAGTGGTGGTCACTACCAGAGATCTGTTACGTCCCTAGTGGTTGTTTTACGTCCCAACAGAGTCAGATTAAGTGAAAGTACTGTGAGACGGGACCTATGGTTTATTGTCCTTATCCGAGAAGGCTAGAAAGTCTAACCATTTGTAGATGTCATACAAAGGCAGCACTTTCTTGTCAATTAGACCCTGAGTGTTGGTCCAGCCGTCACTGTCACAATGACGAGATCATCTGAACTGAAGCAGATGTTGAGCACTCAGCCAGCATATACCAGTTATTTTACGACCCTGCTTTGTGGTGAGCACTGCCTGGGATGTGAGCCCGTAAACTGCCACTCAGCAGTCTGGTGCTCTACCAACTGAGCCAACCAGGTGGCGGTTAGTCTTAATCCTAATAAGATTGGGCTTTAATGGAATTGCTCTGATTCTCTTGACCCCTTTGTAATTAATTTTCAGGAACATCAAGGCAATGATGATGGGACTTGAAGAGTAAGTAGAAGACCCAAAACTGTTGCCTTTATGGCCCACAAGATGGAATGACAACAACATTACAATGTGTGACCCTGTAGCTCCCACCTTAATTCCACCAGCTTCAGAGTTCCATCCCAAGACCAAGTATAACAAATTCAGCATGACTAGCATGGTTGCGAAGATTCCGATAAAGATTTTATCAAAGCACTGTGAATATCTAAACTGTAAACTCACCTTCCTTGTATAGGAATTTTTGTTCCTGACATATAATACTGCCTGTCCACTCTGTGATGAAGAATCTGCAAAACATTAAGTAATGTGAGTCATAAAATTAACAGCAGCAGATCCATCTTCATGATGCAGATGCTTTGTTTAGGTGTGGTTGTGTGGTTGTGTGGTTTACTTGAGGCTTTTGTGCACCTTCAGTCTACTTCAATTTTTTGAGGAAATCTAAATAAAGAGATACTGGGAAGATACAGCCTCCTTCGCCGCCCTTGTTTCTGTTGGTCCTGTTCTCCCTTCCCCACCAATGTCTGCTGAACCAAGCTGGACATTCCATTCCCAGGAACTGACCAATCACATTGTGGCTTTTAAATTTTGGTTGCTAGGTTCCCATAGCCTCCTTTGTAGCTGTTGTTTGTGTTGGTTCTATTCTCCCTCCTGATTGGATACTCAGACACAATGGGAATGGAATGTCCGGCTCGCTTCAGCAGACGTTACAGTTACATGTTGTTGATGAAATGAACCAACCTCTGATGTTCTTTTCATTCTTTGGCACCGTTCCTTTGCTTGCTCCTCAGATGCCAGTCTGTCTCTCTGTCTACTGTACAATATTCTAGGACTGGCAATTTAATAAATAAAGATCTATAAATACATTTGTCACAAATTGCAATTGATTGAGATTTACACAACAAAACCTACTGTCAATTAAAAGATGCATCCTAAATAAAACAAAAATGTACCAGGGGTGTAAGTACGATTTCTAGTAATTATTTGGTAAAGGTTTTTCATCCTGGGCATTGAATTACATTTAAGAGTCATTTGGACAGTTTTTCAGTGAGAAAAATCAGAAAAGTCAAGTCTTTAGGTCCTGAGGTGGGTATTTTTCCTGCCATTAAATGTATTATTTAGTATAACTGTTAGTAGTACTTCCTTGTATTTGTTGTTGGTCAAAATGAAATTCAGGTTAAAATGTAATTTCTTTGTCTCCTTTCCCTAATTATCATTCATGGATCATGAATAATTAGGGAAAAGAGACCAAGGCAATTGAGAATAAAACTAGGTTAAACTCATTTTCACCAGAATTTCCTTCATTTTGACCTAAAACATATACACAGCAAAAATTAACGGAAGATAATAGTAACATACTTCTCATTTGCCCAATATCTTGATGGTACCCCCTGAAAAGAACACACAATTCCATCAAAAAAAAAATCTGGAACAGTTAATAAATAAAAGCGAGAAAGGTGTACCGAAGAAAAGTTTACTTAATAGTCTTTTGCACAAAAATCTGTTCATTTGAGAAAATGCGGCTTCTTTGTACACTGAGAAGTGACGTTTAAAATGCAGGTATATACATCTCAGAGCCTGGATAGACTAGTTGATATTTTTCCTGGGTTGGGGGAAGGGGGGTTATAATTTTTTGCTCCCAGTTCTCTTCCAGTTGTCGCCCAAATTTCCCAAATTAACAGGATCAGCCCTTTTGATGCTGGATTACTGACAGCATTTGGTTACAGGTTTATTACTCGGATGACAGTTCTTCTTCTTATTCTTTGTCATTGAGTTTCATCCACAAAGCTCACTTCCGGCGTTTCTGCGCAAGCGCTAACTATAAATAACAACTCACAACAGCAAGAATGATGCCGGTTGTCACGTCTCGGAAAACGTCGATTCACCTTGTGTCTTTTGAAGTCTGAACAACTAATATGTTAAGAGAAGTGTCTATGTGAATGTTTGCAAATTCAACTGCGAGAAGAAAGCTTTTAACATGAACAAACTTAACTCCAGATGGACTGCTGTGTTTCCCCATGTCCGCTCCATTGAGATGTACATTTTGTTGAAAAACTCAAGTACAGGATATCACACACCCCTGAGACTTTGACAAGTAGTTTGTGGAAATAACATAATGGTGGAGTGTGAACAGAAACCAGCTCAAGGAAGGACTGGCCAAAAAAACCAGTCTTGTCTTCAAAGTTGATTAACTAATTAGACCAATGAATTATTGTTATGCAAATTCACTTTAAAGCAAACATGCTATCATAAATTTTACCATGTGGTGACTGAAGGAGATGGGAACTGATCTTGTAGTTCCATTGGGGGATGGTGAGTATCTTCGGCTCAATGGCATTGCAGGCAGGGAGGTTGTTTTAAACTTCACAGTTGGTCTGTACAAGGATAAAGAGTAAACATATTTTTTTTTTGTGAGCTGAACTACTGTAAAAAAGAGACCACCATACTTTAGGAACACTTTTCTACTCCCATGACCAAACACAATACCTGCCCCATTTCTAAACTGTATAACCAAGTCCTGATTTAATTGTTTCAAACAGTTACCCTGTATTTCATTTTTGTGTTTAAGAGTTCCATTTATGTCAAAAGTAACAGATTCTCAGGTCATAATTTTAGCTACCCAGTGAGAAATTCAGTTTCCAAATTGATTGAACTATTTAATCTGAAGTGCTGCTTATCCGTCTGAGCTGTCATCCAGCTTTACGGCAACTGTTTATCTCATTTGAATCATACCTGCAAAGATCTGCTTTGCTTTTAACTATCACTTTCCATTACACCAGCAAAAAGGAAAAAGAAAAACATCATAGGATCAGAAGGTCCCAGCAAGGGTATTCAGTAGGAACGGATGTTATAGATTAATTAACCTGAGGCCTATCACTTTTCAAAATGGCAGATAAAATTCAGAATTTGAAGAGCCTTTAGAGTTGCAGCTGATAAAAAATGACAAGGGCATTCACAATACAAACTCACAGGCTGGTTTGGCAGGCTCCAGCTCTGACTGATCTATAGAAAGCACCCAAAGCTCCTGCTCTCAAGAACGTTTCTGAGAAACCCATGGTTACAGACACCCACCCCAGGGATTTGTACTGTAAACTGAACAGGGTCATGCACGTGGAAAGCAAAAGCACTAGACTATGAGCAGTCCCTCTTTCTTTCCTTCGTCCATCTTGTGAGTGAGCGCGAAGCGCAAGCAAGCAAGTGGAAATTGGGGCGAGCAGAAGACTTCTGCTTGCCCCAATTTCCACTCGCTCTTGCCTTGGGCTCGCTCACAAGGCCAATGAAGGAAAGAAAGAGGGCCTCCTCGCAGTCTACAAAAGCTCAGTCAACATGAACTTCTCCTGAAACAGACTACCATTTACTTTATGGACAGTCAACACTTTAATCAAGAGAGTTCACTCCACTGACTTGAGAAACTTACTGGAAGCTGTATCCTGCATATTCACTTCTTGTGGCAGATTTCTCAGCAACAGGGAACTGTTATCATGTGTTGGCTGCAAAAAAGATTATTATTACCATTTATACCTGAATGGGCTTTGAAACAATTATTTTTTATGTATTAGCTAAGTTCATAATTTCAGAAAAATACATATATTACTTTGAAATTGATATCAAAGGGATCAAGGCTGGAGGCTGGCAAAATGGTTTTGCAACAAGACACAAGTAAGAAATAACTTAGGATATACCTCACAAATTAATGTGATTTGGTAAGCTGAAGCCACTCTAAAGGCACTAAGGCCACATGGTAGCGGGCAATTTACCCCTTAAATCTACCAAAGCAAAGATTGAGCCCAAGCATTAGCAGCCATGGACAGCTGTTTCGGCCTTGTTGGGCCTCATCAGCATGGCATAGCTAATGCTCAGGCTCAAGTACCCACATATATGGTATGATATGTGGGTGTTAAACGCCGATAGAAAAATATATCAGATTGCAAAGTTGCCGCATACCAGCCGCGAACCGGCTTTTTACTTTACAAGGCGGTACTAGCTCGAAGGTCACTGAGAAAACATTCCAAAATTTTCGCGAACATTGCATTTGTGCAAGTGCCAGTACTGAGAGCAAATTAAGATATTTTTTGATGACTTAGAGACAAAATTCAGCAAAGATATTTGAGAACATTAGACCGGTTAGGCGTAGAATGACAACGCACTTGAAAATGCTGAAATCAAAGCGACGGAAATTGCGGAAATGAATTGAATATATTGCCCTTGATTGATTTGCTACATATTGGTTGAGCTTTAATAGGCATTCACTGGGCGATAAATTTTCTTTAAAGTTCTTTCCCGTGAACTGAAATTTGTTTGTTGAAATAGTTAACTCACTAAGTGCATCGTCCACCGCTTAGTTATTTATTTAACAAGCTACTGTATTTATTTTTTACACCATTTTGGGAATCTCTTATTTTCCAAGGGGCGGGCAGGCCGAGCTATTTAAGGCGATTTCTTTCTTGAATATTTCAAGCGCGCGTTAATACGTATATCGCATTTCCCTGTACTGGTCGTCTGCATGCACACAGAACACACAATTTTAAATGAAGCCTGGATAGGATCTTTATTTCCCGTTAATGCCAAGAAGAAGACTTGAGGACGGGCGCAGCCCGTCTTCAAGCTCTTGCTGCGGCTCAAACTTGAGGGGGCTTGCCGTCAACACTTGCTTTTCCAAATAGCCCAGGGACAGTTCTAACAGTGAGTGGGTGATTGGCAGCTGTCCATCAAAACCACAGGGCTGGGGGGGGGCTCTTTTGAGACTTTGACTGCAGTTAAAGTTGCTGTCCTTATGTTGAGTGAGAGTTTTAGTTCTAGGCATGTATTGGCAATTGTCTAGGGCCTGAATGAGAGTTAACTTTTGAACTCCACTTTGAGCGGGCCCGCTGTTCGCTTCGGGTGTGTGGCTGGCAGGTGTGTGTCAAAAGCACAGGGGTGGGGAGGGTGGCTGCTGGGGCATTTGACTACATCAAAATTGGGGCTGCCTAGAGAGTCAGTGCAGGTACCTTTTGACAAATCCAGTCAGATAACTAAACCATTTGTTGCAGAACTGCATTCTGGTGGCCATTCTGAGTAACTTGACTGTCAGCAGGTCAATTTGGGCTGAATTTCAGGCATTCGGCTCTTGATATCTGAGCGAATTTGCAAAAACGTTCCCGCTAGGTTTTCGCTTGAGGACGGGCGCAGCCCGTCTTCAAGCTCTTGCTGCGGCTCAAACTTGAGGGGGCTTGCCGTCAACACTTGCTTTTCCAAATAGCCCAGGGACAGTTCTAACAGTGAGTGGGTGATTGGCAGCTGTCCATCAAAACCACAGGGCTCGGGGGGGAGGGCTCTTTTGAGACTTTGACCGCAGTTAAAGTTGGTGTCCTTATGTTGAGTGAGAGTATAAGTTCTAGGCATGCATTGGCAATTGTCTAGGGCCTGAATGAGAGTTAACTTTTGAACTCCACTTTGAGCGGGCCCGCTGTTCGCTTCGGGTGTGTGGCTGGCAGGTGTGTGTCAAAAGCACAGGGGTGGGGAGGGTGGCTGCCGGGGCATTTGACTACATCAAAATTGGGGCTGCCTAGAGAGTCAGTGCAGGTACCTTTTGACAAATCCAGTAAGATAAGTACACCATTTGTTGCAGAACTGCATTCTGGTGGCCATTCTGAGTAAATTGACTGTCAGCAGGTCAATTTGGGCTGAATTTCAGGCATTCGGCTCTTGATATCTGAGCGAATTTGCAAAAACGTTCCCGCTAGGTTTTCGCTTGAGGACGGGCGCAGCCCGTCTTCAAGCTCTTGCTGCGGCTCAAACTTGAGGGGGCTTGCCGTCAACACTTGCTTTTCCAAATAGCCCAGGGACAGTTCTAACAGTGAGTGGGTGATTGGCAGCTGTCCATCAAAACCACAGGGCTGGGGGGGGGCTGCTCTTTTGAGACTTTGACTGCAGTTAAAGTTGCTGTCCTTATGTTGAGTGAGAGTTTTAGTTCTAGGCATGCATTGGCAATTGAAGGGCTGAGAGCATAAACTGTCTATGTGTAATTTTTGGCCGTTTTTTTAGTTCGCTTGGATTTGTCCAAATTTTTGCATTTGAACTGCATTTTGATTCAAAAACATTGTCCCGTATTTTTTTTGACCAATTTCTTTTTCGTTTTCGAGAAATAACGTATGCAAAAAAAACACCTAAAACTACACATAGGCAGTTTATGCCCTCAGCCCTTCATATGTCTGCCTTATTAACATGCATGAAGCAATGCCCAAGGGTATTCTTTATGCGCAATGTGCCTTTTTGACTCATAAACAGCCCACAAGATGCCCATCCGACTTGAAAATGGTCGACTTTTTTAAATGCAGCACTTATTACCAGTGTTTTGCTTACTGATAGTGCTCAAGAAGCTTCCTTAGCTGGAATAACAGTGCGCAACATTCTGGGTTGACTTAAAAACAGCACACAGCAACCTTGGTTAACCTTAAGCCAGCGCGCGTAGATTTTGTCCGACTTAAAAACAGCACTCAAAAGATATAGGGTTAGGGTTAAGTTTAGAGTTAGGGTTAAAATCAGGGCTAGGGTTAGAGTTAGGGTTAGGGCTAGAGCTAGGGTTAGGGTTAGAGCTAGGGTTAGGGTTAGGGTTAGGGTTAGAGCTAGGGATAGGGTTCGGCTTAGGGCATTGCGAACGTTAACGTTAAAGTAAGCGGCGTATTTTGAGTCTCGCACAGGTTTCTTGGTTTCTTGGTTCCTCCGAAATGAAAAGAGCGTACAGGTTTCTTGGTTGATTGGTTGATTCTTTTGGGAAGGCTTTGGCCGATGTAAGTAAAGTGTTGAAGAGGGTGTTTTGGTTGAAAACGGCATACAGCAGGATCGGATTTGATTCTAACTCAGTGCTTAAAAAGCTTGCTGCCGGCTGAGAGATAGAATAAAATATTAAAAAAGGCTGTTTTTATTTGAAGATAGCCTTTGGCCACTACCAACAACTTCTGTTCGTGAGCAACACCGAAAATTTGAGTTAACGATGTTCAAGGGCAAAATTAAGAGTTAAAAGAGTAAGCTGTTTCCCGTCGGTTTCCGCTTCGAAACAGAGATTTGACTGGCGCTTCGCGTGCTTTGGTCATTATTGAAACGATTTTGAAGGGTTCATTTTCGTCGTCAAATGGAACCAGTGGAATGAAATTCGTATCACAAATCAACGTAAATGACGACAGTGGAAAAACTGGAACAAAATACTTAACTAGTTTTGTTGGCTTCAAGACGTAAATATTTGCATAGGATGTGAAATTTAATCCGTATTGTCTGATGCGTAACACAACGACTTGTTAAAATGTCTCGCGTGCAAATACGTTTTTGCTGGTGTTTATCTCGCTTGAAAATACGTTTTTCTGATGTTTACAAGCCTCCATAATATCAAAATAACCGAGTTGATCGACGCAAAACTTATTTATATGTTGAAATTCGGCAGCATGTCTCCCTGTGTTTACATAACAACTCGACGACCGACCACGAGTAATATTTTCCACGCGCGCCAATGCAACTTTTCCCTGGATTGTTTTTCAAGATAGTCATCGAAAACGGACGGACTTCTCGTCATGCTGACTTCCCTCTCTCGGATGAATTCTCCGTAATGTTTCCGAATTTTGACGAACTGTTTCACGGCTTCGATGGCCTGCGAGACAGCGCCCACTTCGGCTGCAATGAATTGTGGGAATGTTATGCCCTCCGCGTGCGAAGGACACTCTGCAAACATCACTGACTTTTTTGCCCTAAAACTCCAAAAACACCTCTCCTTTTCGCAAATTCAAGCACGGTAACCTTTCAGAAATGGACCAAGACTAGCAAAACCGAGCCGCTTTTGAGATGAGCGATGTTTTCAGAGTTTTTTTTCTGCCCGGCTCTTAATCTCTACTCCCAAACCAGAGAGTCAAATTCATCTCTCTCTTCATGGTTTGGCAAGCAGAGGAAACACGACTGGCTTCTTTCAGCCGTGTTAGACTTATGGATCTCAAGACTTCATGATGTCCTTCGATCACCGAGCGAACAGGCAAATTGACATAATTCGATTAAACCAAACAAGCTAGCGCGCATCGCGTCGGGAGCTTCGGCAAACACGTTGCGTAAGTACCAATGTTTTAACAGCCAAAACTTTTAGTCTACGTCACACTATGGAACAATCCTTTCTACCTGTCAATCATTTCATGTCCAGTTTCAGTTTTACCCTTCAGTTACGAGCATTTGGCGCTAAGTTTTCAAATAAAGAAATAAAGAATACCCTTGGGCATTGCTTCATGCATGTTAATAAGGCAGACATATGAAGGGCTGAGAGCATAAACTGCCTATGTGTAATTTTTGGCCGTTTTTTTAGTTCGCTTGGATTTGTCCAAATTTTTGCATTTGAACTGCATTTTGATTCAAAAACATTGTCCCGTATTTTTTTTGACCAATTTCTTTTTCGTTTTCGAGAAATAACGTATGCAAAAAAAACACCTAAAGCTACACATAGGCAGTTTATGCCCTCAGCCCTTCAATTGTCTAGGGCCTGAATGAGAGTTAACTTTTGAACTCCACTTTGAGCGGGCCTGCTGTTCGCTTCGGGTGTGTGGCTGGCAGGTGTGTGTCAAAAGCACAGGGGTGGGGAGGGTGGCTGCCGGGGCATTTGACTACATCAAAATTGGGGCTGCCTAGAGAGTCAGTGCAGGTACCTTTTGACAAATCCAGTCAGATATATATATATATACATACAATTGAAATGGCAAAATAAACTGAACTGAACGATTCTAATACGCTAGACTTCACATAATGAGCATGCGCAGGTTACGAGCGCATGCGCTCTGTGATAAGCATAAGCCCGCGAAAATCAAAGCGTTTGCCGCCATCTTTGTTTGTGTGCAGTGGACCCTAACTTTGACGTCATCGTATTCGAAAAGCTTCGTTTTCGACCGTCCACACGAATAATCTCCGTTTTAAATCTACAGTCTGGAAAGCGTTTTCAGAAACCTCCGTATCTGTGGCCGAAAACGCCGTTTACGTGTGGACGGGAGGTGGAAACGGAGAAAAAAATCTCCGTTTTCGAAAATATCCGAATACGTGTGGACGGGGTCTTAATACACTTGAGAAGGTTGTATCGACTAAATACCTGAATCTAAAGCCAAGTGGACCGATTTGGTGGTCAACCAAGCAGGCGGCAAAATCAGCTATTATCCCAAGCATAAGGACTGGCACAAGGAATTGGTTTATCTGCACGCCTGGGTTTCTTAAAGGCAGGGCCTGCGCATCCACTTTCAGGAACAAATACATCAAAAACAGTGTGGTGAGCCCGCGTGCCACCACTTCTGCCGCTCCCCAGCGGTAATCGTGGTGGGGATGCGTACAATCTGCCCAGACTACAGCGAGAGCTGCTTTGATCATCAAACTTGAGAAGCCAACGGCAGCTAAACAGCAAACCTAGAACATGAAAAAGAAAAGACGCTTACTGCGGCTTCTGATCGAAGAGTTGGTTTGGTTTTCTTTGGAAAATTGGACAATTTCCATCGATTTTCCAAGGAAAGGATTTAACCCGTGAGGATATGAAATAAGGAAAAGGTATATTGACTCATGCAGTGACAAATTTTGAACCTTGTTCGGAAAGTACACTTTCCAACAAAAACGCTTTTCTCTTGCACCAGCTCGATCTCTTTCATCTGCCACTGATGTTTTGATTGGCTTCCAAAATGAGTTACCGTGAATAGCACTTCACCTCCCCCGACCCCAACCCACCTACCTCTATGGTCACCTTATCTATTGTGCTCCGAGGCCCTATCATATATTATAATTTGGACCTGTTGCTGCTCAAACTTTTTCTCCTCCCGTTCCAATTTCGATGTTAGAATGCTTGGGAACGAGGTTGGCCACTGCTCTCAATTCATTCTTACTATCTCTTTGGACAACAAGTTTAGAATTGTTACAATATAACGTTACTATAACAATTTATTTTCTTCAGTCACTCACCATGATTTTGACACTTTTGGATTCCATATCTCTCTTGTCAAACTCTAGGTTGTTCTTTAGCAAGAGAACTATCCCGCTTGCAATTATGACGAGTGAGCCCAAGAAGGTAGCCACTGCTCGTATGTAAACCGTCAGGTGAAGCTTGCGGACATAGGAAAGCGCGCAGATAAACGGGACGAGTAAGCAGAAAAAACCAACGATAAACCCAATGTTCCTCCACTGCCGGCTTGACGACGTCATAACCACCTGATTGGGTATTTCGTTTTCTTTGTTCCCGGATAGAAGCATTTCAGCACCATCCGCTTGGTTTTCAACTTGAATAGAGTGCTCAAGGAAAAGCAGTGAGCACAAGAAGCGATAGTCTACCAACAAGGCCTTGTACAACGCGTACAGGACATTAAACCATTCTCCGTAAGATTGTTTAGCTCGGGAGACGTAAACACCCCTGTCTAAATTTATCTGTGCGTCGACCCATTCGATAAAGTTGAAAAACGCCAAGACCCTGAAGTAAAACTGGGCGTTTTTTCTGTAAGAACTGCGGACTGCCAAGTCCCTGAGCCAAACATAAACAGCGACTTGAATGAACTTCTGAACGACGAAAACCGCTTCGTCAATCACAAGCAACAGCCACATATTCCCAGTGGTTTTGTCTCGCGACGCCTGAACGTCAATCAGAATCAACAACTCGGTCGCATTGAGTGGAAGGGTGATTATTGTAAGAAGGAGTCCCATGGAGGGCTGGTGTTGACCGAGGGTGGGCTGATCAGAAGGGCTGCTAGGCTTTTCGAAGAACAAAAACGCACCAAACAGGACGAAAACAACTCCCACAAGAAAGACAGAGATGATCCGATGGTAGAGCATTATAGATGGTTCGCCGATGTGTTGAACACATTGACAGAGGTCATGATTATCCCGATGAGGAAGAAAATGAAAATGGCGGGCGAGGAGAAGAGCTTCACAAAGGACTTGAAGCATACAGCGAGAGTGCTTAATCCCAACACGGCCAAGTAGAAAAACATCGAGAACGAGGTGGTGATTACTTGGGAAGCGAGCGCGGTAACGTTGTTATCTTTGAACATGGTTTCATTGTAGTAACAATGATCAAAAGTGCTTTGCGGAGGTTTTGCATCCATATCGACGGAGATCTCCAATTGGAAAAATGCGAGCAGTTTGGATTGCTCGTTTTAGTCGCTATCAGTTTCGATCACTCACGTTTTAGTTACGAAACTCTTTATGTAAATTGCGTCACGTAAATTTTTTGTAGAAAAGGGCTTGTACAACAATATATATATCATGGTTAAGTGCCCAAACAATGATCAAAAGTGCTTTGCGAAGGTTTAGCAGCCATATCTACTGAACCCTTTACTTCGAAAACTAAGAACAGTTTCGATTGCTCTCTTTGAGCACACAGCCGGGATGATCACATCAGTGATTTTAATATCCTGGTTCGTGGTCCCACGATCTCCCACTCAGCAGTCATACGCTCTACTAACTGATCCGACCAGGAGGCGAGCGGAACTCATGTTTCGAAAACTGGGAACAGTTTCGATTCTTCTTGTGTTAGCTACGAAACCCTTCATTTAAAACTGAAAGAGCCACATGTAAATTGTATCAGCAATTATATAGTTAAATAACTATTTGCTGCGGATATTTTAGCTTCAAAAACATTTCATAATGTTTTTTCGGGACGACTCATGGTCAGTGATCGGAGCCAACGTTTTAAGGCAGGGCCGGCTATCACTCAGGTATTGCCTCTCGCTTCCTCATGGAAAGTGACCGCTGTTCCCAAACGACAAAATCCTGCAGGGACTCTGTTACGAAACCTGAACATCGTCAATCGGATGTTTGGAGAATAATTGTCATTTCCAAATTAAGCAACAGAAAATTCCCACGTATCAGCGCTGTTTTGGTGCAATCATTTTAGATGTAGCCATTACACGATTTCTTATTAGCTGAGGTCAGTCAGTGAACAGTGAAATCAGTTTAAAAGACTAAAAGGCTTAAAAGGCTAAAAGGCTGATAACAAGTATCTATGCAGATGAGTGGGGATCGAACCTATACGAGCCAATTATTTTTTTTAATTTCCTGTTGCATCTAAGTTTTAATTCGAGGGCAAAGGCAACCAAAACAACAAAAAAAATCAAAGAATAAATCGAGACAAAGGAAATTACGTGTATTACTATTTATACACTATTGTTTTCCCTCACATACTTACTTTTACACAACTCTATTAGGTCCTAACTCAGCTAAGTCACCCACTCGATTTCAGAAGTCAGCTTAATATTTCATTTTATAACATAGCTGGTAAATTCGTGTAGTTAAATTCAATTGCGCAAGCGTGCTTAATATTCCTATTGTGCACGCTGAGAAGTAGCAGAGAGAATTTTTCGTTATACAATATTTAAACTACCGCTTGAAAATGTTATAATATAATTGTTTCATGCGTCAGCTGTGAGTTGATCGAGATATGAAGCACTTGGGAAGCTTGGAGAGCACTCAAGAAGCTAGAGTTGCTCTCGGCCAGCAACTCTTACGCATCTTACGCGCTCTCCAAACTTCCCGCGTGCTTCATATCTCGATGAACGTACGCTGACGCATGAACCAATTGTTAAGTAACGGTGGTTTTCTCAACGCTGAAAATGTTCGAGAAAATAGAATAACAGAAATATTTCAGAACACAGGGATCACACACGATGAAGGAATGGAAAGGGATTATATTCCCTTTAACAATCCATTCATTGGATATATCATGAATATCTGAGAGTTATAATTAACCAACGGTAAACTTTTTTGTCTTCACACTATGTATAGATAAAATTCAAGTCACAAAATGTACAAGTTACTCTGTAAAATCTGTACTGTGCGTTTATGCTTAAAAATACTTTGCTATTGCTCTCATTTAAATAACATTCAAAATATACCTGTATACTGAGCAAAAGGTGCTGAAATGTACCCAAGAAATAATTATCAATAGATTATTGGAGCATAAAAAATAATTACCAACGATGCCAAGGGCATATTTTAACTTTTTTCAAGGCTTTTGATTCTCTCGTCTATTTCACTCGAAAAAAGCTAGATAACAATCTACGAAAATTAATGCTAATTAATTACATTACTTCATACAGTGGACAATGATCCTCACGTTTTGATTGGTCTAGATGAGTTTGGGATTAAAGTATAGACGCACGAATGACGTCATGAGCCAAAAAAGTAAAAAAAACAAACAAACAAACAAACAATGTATAAAACAAATGGATTCATTTGACAGTGCGTGTGTCCTCTGATAACACACGGAGCACTTCAACACGTGGTAGAATTTTCGCGATCCAGTAATTCACACGAACGTCGTGTTATGACTTGCGAATGAACAGCTAAGAGAAACCTTGTGCTTGCGAACATCACATCTCCCGTGATGTAGCAGTCCCTGTCAGTGTTTCACCTTGTGCAGATAACAGCGGAGTCGACTCGTTGTAGGTGCGTGGCCTGGGGCGACCGGATCTCGTCTGCAAGACGAGAAAATTTAAGCCCACGTGGATAAGGAATCCAAGATGCATGGTTGAACCAGCGTTGTGCAACAGAAGTAGACTCTGTTGTTTCATTTCCAACCTACAAAAAAAAATGGCATTAATTTCTGTGACACGGAGCGCTATCAACACATGTGACTTCGACAAACGGAGGATTCAAGGACAGGTCCCATTTCAGATTGAAAGGGACTCTGGACATAAAGTCTCAGCAACTGTTAAAAGACCTTACAGTTAAAATGGAGATATTCTGGTTGAATGTTTGCGAGGAGCTGGCGTACGCCTCCTGTAAACCGACTTTGCCAGAGTAGCTGGTACTTCTGTAATGAACTGACATGGGGTACTCTTTTTCATCATTCTCTGTCTTCTCTCTCACAACTGCGAGGATCATTTCTTCATTTCATTTCATTTCCGCAGCTGTTCATATATGATTTATTTCGTTTATCATTCACACTCATTTCTTTCACGGGAACATATGAACCCATATTTGACCTGCTCCCAACGTCAGTGGCTTCATAGCTCAGTTGGTTAGAGCATCGCACCGGTATCGCGAGCCCACGGGTTCAAACCCCGTTGAAGTCCTGAATGTTTTCAGGCTTCTTTACGTAATTGCATAAATTGCGTTCGCAATTGCGAGGATCATTTCTTGATTTCATTTCATTACCGCAGTTCATATATTATTTATTTCATATATCATTCACTCTCTGTCTTATCTCGCTTGCAAGACTATATTCACTTTAAAACATCGTGAAATTAAATGACAAAAGAGGCATATATTGACGACGTTATAGCAACGTCCACGCATACATCGGTCCTTGGCGAAAAAGAACAAAGATTTCCAATTGTCGTCCGTGACTCGTATAGTAGACGTCTGAGCTAAAGCTCCAATCTCGTTCAAAGGGTTTTGAATCCCCCAGCGGTGCGGGGAAAGGAAAGACTCTGGAAACAGGTGTGGTTAAGGCTCGACCTACCTCTTAAATTCGCCTATTTTTATTTTAAGGGGAAGGATTTATCCAATCGTTATGAAACTTAACGAGCAATTTAGTGTCCGCATTTTTGTCCATTTGGCTTGCTCTTCCTTCTTAAATTTGGTCACGTGACTTTTTAACGGCCAAAACAATGCAAATCTTTAGTCGAAAACGGGGAAGGGAAAGCCATCTTACACAAATCCTTTTTGTTCTTTGTTATCTTGCTCCTATTGAGGACTTCACCGTGTCGCCTTTTAATAATGTCCACGTGTTAACGGAAACGGCCAATTAAGAAAAATAGGTCACCTGACATAGTTAATGTCCAAAATATATCACACAATGGAAATGACCTGTAGCACATTAAAAGGTGGAGTTATATTGAAAAGGTTACTCCAAGCATTTTAAAGTAGAAAGTTTTAAGAATTTCTAAGAGCAAATGTTCCCCATTTCGAAAAACACGTTTCGTGACGTCATTAATCGAGATATGTCACGTGATCTTAAAGAGTAATTTCTTGTGCTTTTTTAGTCAAAATTTATAATGAGGATAAGTAATTTTATATGCAAAAATTGGAAGCACTTTCAAATCTTTGCGGGGGGTCGTCTAATTATAAATATTCAAGCCTTAATACACTTGAGAAGGTTGTATCGACTTAATACCTGAATCTACAGTCAAGTGGACCGATTTGGTGGTCAACCAAGCAGGCGGCAAAATCAGCTATAATCCCAAGCATAAGGACTGGCACTAGGAATTGGTTTATCTGCACGTCTGGGTTTCTTAAAGGCAGGGCCTGCGCATCCACTTTCAGGAACAAATACATCAAAAACAGTGTGGTGAGTCCGCGCGCCACCAATTCTGCCGCTCTCCAGCGGTAATCGTGGTGGGGATGCATACAATCTGCCCAGACTGCAGAGAGAGCTGCTTTGATCATCAAACTTGAGAAACCAACGGCAGCTAAACAGCAAACCTAGAACATGAAAAATAAAAGACGCTTACTGCGGCTTCTGATATGAGAGTTGGTTTGGTTTTCTTTATTTTTTTCCTATTTTCCCTTTTTTCTTTTCGTTTTGGACGATTTCCATTGATTTTCTAAGGAAAGGGTTGGATATGAAATAAGGAAAAGGTATATTAACTCATGCCGTGACAAATTTTGAACCTTGCTCTCGGAAAGTACACTTTTCAGCAAAAACGCTTTTCTCTTGCACCAGCTCGATCTCTTACATCTTCCATTGACGTTTTGATTGGCTTCCGATATGAATTACTGTGAATAGCCCTTCACCTCCCCCGACCCCACCCGCCTACCTCTATGGTCCCCATATTTATTGTGCTCCGAGGCCCTATTGTATATTATAATTTGGACCTGCTGCTGCTCAACCTTGTTCCTCGTGCCTTGTTCCCCTCCCGTTCCAATTTCGATGTTAGAAGCCCTGGGAACGAGGTTGGCCACTGCTCTCAATTCATTCTTGCTATCTCTATGGACAACAAGTTTAGAATTTTTATAATATAACGTTACTATAACAATTTATTTTCTTCAGTCACTCACCATGATTTTGACACTTTTTGATTCCTTATCTCTCTTGTCAAAATCTAAGTTGTTCTTTAGCAAGAGAACTATTCCGCTTGCAATTATGACGAGTGAGCCCAAGAAGGTAGCCATTGCTCGTACGTAAACCGTCAGGTGAAGCTTGCGGACATAGAAAAGCGCGCAGATAAACGGGACGAGTAAGCAGAAAAAACCAACGATAAACCCAATGTTCCTCCATTGCCGGCTTGACGACGTCATAACCACCTGATTGGGTATTTCGTTTTCGCTGTTCCCGGCTGCAGCCATTTCAGCACCTTCCGCTTGGTTTTCAACTTGAATAGAGTGCTCAAGGAAAAGCAGTGAGCACAAGAGGCGATAGTCTACCAACAAGGCCTTGTACAACGCGTACAAGACATTAAACCATTCGCCGTAAGATGGTTTCGCTCGGGAGACGTAAACGCCCCTGTGTAAATATATCTGCGCGTCGACCCATTCGATAAAGTTGAAAAACGCCAAGACCCTGAAGTAAAACTGGGCGTTTTTTCTGTAAGAACTGCGGACTGCCAAGTCCCTGAGCCAAACATAAACAGCGACTTGAATGAACTTCTGAACGACGAAAACCGCTTCGTCAATCACAAGCAATAGCCACATATTCCCAGTGGTTTTGTCTCGCGACGCCTGAGCGTCCATCAGAATCAACAACTCGGTCGCATTGAGTGGAAGGGTGATTATTGTAAGAAGGAGTCCCATGGAGGGCTGATGTTGACCGAGGGTGGGATGATCAGAAGGGCTGCTAGGCTTTTCGAAGAACAAAAACGCACCAAACAGGACAAAGACAACTCCCACGAGAAAGACAGAGATGATCCGATGGTAGAGCATTATAGATGGTTCGCCAGATGTGTTGAACACATTGACAGAGGTCATGATTATCCCTATGAGGAAAAAAATTAAAATGGCGGGCGAGGAGAAGAGCTTCGCAAAGGATTTGAAGCATACACCGAGAGCGCTCAATACCAGCACGGCCAGGTAGAAAAACATCGAGAACGAAGTGGTGATTACTTGGGAAGCGAGCGCGGTAACGTTGGCATCTTTGAACATGGTTTCATTGTAGTAACAATGATCAAAAGTGCTTTGCGGAGGTTTTGCATCCATATCGACGGAGATCTCCAATTGGAAAAATGCGAGCAGTTTGGATTGCTCGTTTTATTCGCTATCAGTTTCGATCACTCACGTTTTAGTTACGAAACTCTTTATGTAAATTGCGTCATGTAAATTTTTTGTAGAAAAGGGCTTGTACAACAATATATATATCATGGTTAAGTGCCCAAACAATTCGTGTTGTTCATGACGACTCATGGTCAATAATCTGAGCCAAGATTTTAAGAGCTAGGGTATGATCTGTCGCTTCTTTATGGAAAGTAACAGATGTTCTCGAATGATCAACACCTGCAGGGACACTATCACGAAACCTGAGCACCGAAAGGCACTTTTTCCGAATAGAAGTTGTTTCGAAATTAAGCAACATGAAATTTCTAATCAGCAATGAGTTGATGGAATCATACGAGAACGGTAAAATTTATTCGAGTGTAATTTTTTGGCTTCATATTTATATACAATTCAATTAAGAAAATGTACAAGTTATTCTGTAAAAGTTATAATCTGCGTTTCTGTTGAAAAACAATTTAATGTTAACTATAGCAAAGCGTGCTGAAATGTAGCCAAGGACTAATTCTCAGTAGATTATTGGAGTACAAAAATAATATTCAACGATACAAAGGGCCTAACCGGCGATCAGACGTTCTTTTTTCCGTTAAAAAAAGAAACAATAAACGGCTGATCTCAGGTTATAAAGGGCCAATAGGAGATGTTCATGATGACGAAATAAGACTACAACAACCATAATCCTAAGTGTGGGTCATTAAAAGATAGTTTAAGGCATGCAGCCCAGACTAGAAAAATATTTATCTACTTAAACTAAACCACTTATATACAGATTTGGAGGCCCACTGATTGTCTAAAGCTGCGGCCTAAGTTAGACTTTGTTTAAATAACTGGCCCTAAAGGTTTTGCTTTCCTCATGCTAATTAGAGCTATTGTTATTTTTACCCCGCTGGGATTACAAAATTTTGATTAGAAACGAAAAACAAACTGAATCCTAGTAGTTGCAGTCAAATAACGCCATCGTAAAGTTGCCAATTTTAACTTTCTTCAAGGTTTTCTTTTCTCGCCTATTTACTCGAAAAAAAGCTACATAACAAGAGACGCAAATTAATAATAACTAATATATATCACTATGTCTGAACTACCAGTACAACGCATTAGCAGTCAATATAAAAATACTGTGACGTCTTTTTCACTTTCAAAACACGTTTATGAATACTTTCTGGAGGATGAATAAAATATGCAGCTAGGCTACGATGGTAACAACTATAATCTTAAACTCGTGTTACTATCATGTTCGTAAAACCGTTGAAAAGTTTACAAATTCATTTTGCTCGCTTTGAAAAAGGCTGGGACCGAGTGGCCACGCAAGGGATTGTTGGATTGTTTCGGGCGTCCGCCCCAAACAACCCCACAATCCCTCACGCGGCATTCTCGATCCCAGTCTTTACCAAAGAGCGCAATTTCGTTTCTTTGTCCAGCCTCGTTCTCATGCAAAACAAGTGCCAGATCCAAGCTGGGTTTCGTACTTCAGAGAGGTACAACAATGTTGTTTTTCTTTCTATATTTTCTCCACAAGCTTTGGAGTCTCGGAACCAAGTGTTTATGTGGATCAGAATACTTCCCAGCTCTTCGGTTCCTTGGTCTTTTTCTTGGGCGGCTTAAAGGTGAGGTCGTGCTGTTTGACACGCTCTCGAGCCCTCTCTAGCTCAGGAATCGTCAGCGGGTGTTCCAGGATGGTTCGCAGCAGTTTGGCAAAGAATGGTATGTATGACATGAAACCAATAAAGTCAATGAACCCTGGAAACAAAGGATGGAGCAGCAAACGTTTAGTAAGGGCATCTTCCTTCTTGAAGACAAAAAAAAACACTCTTCTCCTTCTCCTAACAAGGTGGAAAAACAGTAAAAGGTGGCGATACCATGGCTTAATGGAACCACGCCCGAAAAGCCAGCGAATACTTGACATGAAAGGAATTAAATTGGAGTTCTTCAAACTCGTTGAGGATCATTTCAAGTCAATAATTTGAGCAACGTGACAAGAAGCTTAATCTGTGTTGAAGGGATCGTATTTCCGATAGATGAAGTATAATTCGCGATTGGATATTCATGAATTCAGAAAATAAGTTGATATGATACACTCAAAAGTATAAGAACGTTTTGAAAGCTTGAACTCATGAGCAGACTCACCAAACTCATCGCGTGCGCCTTCGAGCACCTCCTTGGCTGTCTGAAGTTCCGCCCCTATTTCCGTTTCCATGGCAGCAGACACCATCACCAGAAGCTCTCCAGCGTCTAATCTATTGTCGTCATCTTCATCGATTGTTTTGAACATTTCCTTGAAAGAAAAGCAATGATTTGGTTCGCAACTTTTGAAGCAAATATGCGACGTTTCGGTCAGAAACTTGTCGTCAATGTTGTAGTAGTATATTTAGTGACTGCAAAATGAACGTAAAATCATACTCGCCCGCAAAATACAAAGGAAAAAAGGAAGACATATCAAGGCAGTATTCCCCTGCTAACCAGTTTGGACGTAGAAATGATCATGAGGGCAACGTCTCTAATACGTTTTCGCAAAGCTTAAGTGACACGGTATACCTTGAAAATGACGATGTGCTGAGCTAGATTTTCCAGTTCTAACGCTAAAGATGCGTCTTCAGATTCATTTCTGAAAAAGAAAAACGTTTGTCCGTTAACCCAGTTTATTGAAATGTAGCAATATCGGCAAATCATCGAGTGGCAAGACACTGGAGAAAGTTCCATTTCTTACTTGATCCCAGCAATTCTATCGTTGAGGGCACAAATGGCGGTAAATTCTCTTTTATCAACAGTCTGATCTTTGTTCAAATCGAATACCTGAAAATGAACTAAGTTCAGTTGATCTAGCATTTGAAACATTAATTGAAAGCGGGGGAGATTTTCCGTGGGACTAAGACCCAATTTACAGGTGACAACCCAGCCGCGTTGAAAGTAATACAATGGAAACGCAACCCCCCCCCCCCCCCCCGCCAAACAAACAACTGTTGCTGTACTTAGTTGAGAGGTCAAAGGCCTAAAGTCCAATAGAGAACCGACTGAATTCTCAACTGTAACGTGAATTCAGCAATTCAAGTAGAGTGACTTTGAATTGAGTGTCGAAAGCTATTCGCGTGTTTTAGTTTTGCATTATCACACGCTGTGATTGGTTGGCAAAACTCGCGCCACGTCTTCAACCAGTGAGGAGCACAATCAAAACCAATCGCGACTTCAAATTCTGGTTGGTGCATTGCGCATTGCGCATTGGTGCATTGCGCTTACGTCTGTTGTGATTAACTGGAGTAATTACGCCGGTTTTGATTTTACGACACTCGATTGAACATCGCTCTACCAGCAGAATATACGACCCAAAGTCGAATGGAATAACCGTTGTATACCCGACAAAACTGATGAAAATCAGCACCGCGAGATAATGAAAGTTAACCAGGCAATATGTTCCCTCGGCGCTTTTAAACACACAAAAATAGCCTGCGGGCGAGTGCTGTTTTAAAATAGTCATTAGTGTGGTAGGCCGCCATCTTGGATTTTCAAACCGTGGAGAGTTGGAACGAATCAAAGGGGGCGGTTAACGTGAAGGGGAAGGGCGGAAGCGAAGAAAAAACTTTCTTTCCCTCCCCTCCTCACGCCTTCGTCTTTCTGCCTGACGCCCACCCCCAACGCAAAAATGAAGAAAACGATGTCAGAAATTGATTTGAGAACGGAACTGTACAAAGCAGTTCACGAGTCACCTGAACAAAATGTTTTATGTCATGTTTGGAAACAGAAGGTTGCATTCGCAGCTTGAGTTCCTCCAGGGTTACACTGCCATTTTTGTCTTTATCCACTTCATCGAACAGCAATCCAAACACGTGTTTTTGTGGATCACTGATGATACCGTAGCGTGCATCCTGCAAAGTAATAATCCGATTCAGAATCCATAAATTACGGTTCTTCCCAACCTAACACGTCTCACCAAACTGAAAACGCTACACTACATATGCAAGCCACCACTACAGCAACATAGAATGGTGGATGTCTCAAAATTGAATTCAAAGTTGTGTAAGAAAAATAGCTAGTGTCTACAATAGATCCCACACAAATCTTGCCACCCCTGCCTGAATGGATGGGATGCCTGAGATACCACACTGTTCGACTGCTGTCCCTTAAACATGTGTGTTCAACCCTCGATCAACGCTTTGATACAGTTTCAGGCCAACTTATGACATGGGAAAAGGGTTGATATATCGGACATCAACAGGAGCGCAAGAACAATTAACTAAGCAAGCAAGAACATTCATCTCGTCAAAGCTGATACGTCTGCAGTTCAACGAAATAAACTTTCTTACGTCGTCTCAGAAGGATGGAGCGATTTTCGTTTGACCAGTTGAAACTATGAAAGGGAACAACGAACGTGAGGAATATTAGGCAATCGATTGGTTTACCGAACAGACAACAATTCCGCGCGGTTTTTGGTTGCTTCAGCGAACATGCTACGCATTTCCAGCTGAAAAACCTCGCTAACAGGTAATTTTCCCTTAAACTAGTGGCGGATGCAGGTCAAACGAAACTCCATCTATCATCTAGAAATGTTATTACGTGGCGCTCTATGACTTACGGGTGTCAGAAATTCCTCATCATCCGTTGTTTCTTTGTCATTGGTAATCTCTGTCAAAAACGCTCTGAAAACACAGTTACACACAAACAACCAAATGAGTCGACACACCATCTCTGATCTGTTACAGATAATTGAACAAGTAGTAATAAGTCATGAAGGAAATACAAAAGAAATTAAACATTTTACGTCCGATTTTTCCGGCCAAAATAACCCCAAATCTAAATAATACTATAAAGAAAGCCCAGTGTACATTTTGCCTCGTAACGGTACCTTCTTTATTTCTTTCCCGTTGGCACAAACAGCGCGAGAACGAGAAATGGTGAAAAAAGAAAACAGAAAACAAAACATGAATGATATTTCCGGGCTGCATAACATGTTGTTAAGGGGGTTCGTTTCTAAAGAGACTGTGGTGCTACTTCGGTGGTAAATTGGCTACTGTGAAGAGATTGAAAGGATGACGTTTCGAGCGTGACCTCTTCCATTTTTAGTTTTAGGCCACAAAATCTGAGACAAGTTGGATGAGTGGCTACTTAGGGTGGGAAAACCGCCTTTACTCGAATGCACCTTTGAGCTGTAAACGAAACTCGGGTGAAAATTTGGTGTTCGGTTACTTACGAGGAGACCCTCTTTCCAATCTTGGCGCTTCCCCTGTTGGAAGACATAAATATTCTGAGGGAAGAGAAAAAAAGATTGGTTGTGAGAAAATAAAGACACTAGTTATAACTCAACAACTACGATTGCAGCTTGACGTGGATTACCAAAACACTTAGAGATGGAGGGCCAGTCCCCCGTTTGGACGTAACGAGTCCTGACTGCGAGTACCAGCGCGAAAAAGGCCTCTGATCGAATGACACCACAGCGCTATATAACAGCAAAGCCGTTAATGGGATTTGCCGAGTGATGGAAAATTATGATGCTCTAAGCCACAGCAAGAGTCTACTGATTAAATAGTCTATGGAAGCAAGACCTTTTATTCATTTTTGTATTTATTTTATTTATTTTTGTATTACTAGTATTTTTTGCATTATAATGTGTGTACATTAATTTCAAAGTTGGAGCTAGTTGTAAATTTGTAAGTGTGCTGTACAACATCTTTTTAAGTAAGTAAGTAAGTAAGTAAGTAAGTAAGTAAGTAAGTAAGTAAGTAAGTAAGTAAGTAAGTAAGTAAGTAATTCAAGTAAATGTTCTTGTTGCATAATATCACTGATAGTATCATTACCCCATTAGATTTCCAGAACTGGCCAAGAAAACTCGCACGGTCCTCGCGACCATACTCACCTGTTTGGCGGTGGTTTACCCGGCTGGTATCTCGTGTCTACAGGTTCTCTCTTTATTCCAAGCCACTCATCCAAATATTTATTCCTTTTCTCTTCTTTAGGCTCACCATTAACATCACTCGTGTCTTCTTTCTTCGCCTCCTCCTCTTCTTTCTCTTTCTTTGTCATTTTCTTCCCATCTCTGCCCATTTTCTGATTTTCATTCGTTCTTCGTTCTTCCTTAAATCGTATTTTTCCCTTCTTGGCTTCCTTGCTGACAGTACTCCCTTTTAAGGCATGTCCCTTTTTATTTCCTTCTTCTATGCTGCCTCTGTTTAATTTTTCATCTGCAGTGTCGCCATCTTGGGATTTTCTCTCGCTGAGTACAAGAGCTTTGCGCGCCTCGAATCCTTCCCGCCTTCCTTTGATTGATACGCTGTCAAACTCATCAACTGAACTCACGTCCGAGTCTTCCTCCGCCCACTTTCCATCCGTTTCTGTACTTTCAAAATCTGTAGCAGACGAAAGTGCCTAATGAAAAATACAGCGATTAGTACACTGTATACTCCTTGAAAGAATAAAACTTACTAATGAAATTGAGTGGTTTGGTTAGCAATTTTAACTGAACAGGGGCAAGCGACTTAATGACAAATTCCAGCTGACAAAAGGGTTGCCGATTGGTTGAAATAGGAGTAAAACCTCTGACCAAATCACAGCAAACACGTGTAAAAATACAACGAACCAATCAGAAATTGAAGCAATTACAAGCAAGGAAAAACATGTGCTAGGGTTTGTTTTCACTCCCAACTTGATAAGAAAGAAAGTGTTGCGAATTTTATGTCTAGTGAAACAATATCAAATTAAAAGTGGGTTTGCTCATCAACTAAAATAGACAAGTACTGTTGTTTTGGAAGCTTACCTGAGAGCTGGGTGCCCTGATAACACTTCCTGGCACAGGGGTACTAAGCTGACCACTTGGACTGTCTCGAGGATTACTAGTTGCAAACCTGCAAAAACAAAACAAAAACAAACCATTTATAAATACCTAATCTGCGATAAGGCGTTCTTTTTAGGGGGGAGGGGGGTGGTGCATGGTACAACGTGCAATGCCTCATCGCAGGCTAATGAATACCAAATACAAGGTACCAAACTCATGTATTGTTAACTTGTTAGCAGGGGTTTCAATAAATTTTGAAGTAGGCAGCGAGTTGGAGTAGAGTAGGCGACGGTATTAAAGAAAAAAAATAAAGAATAGTTCTTTAATTACTTCAATTTAGGAAAAAAGTAGCCGACGTCTCTGATCGAAGTAGCCGACGCTTTTTGTTGGACGTCGGTGCTTATTGAAACCACTGGTTTGGTACTGCTTCAAAAGTTTATGTGACCAGGAATCAGATGGAAAGGGTATGAAACATTAATTTTGTGGAATACTGTATACGTACTGCTGTTATTTGACAGTAATACAGCCACTAACTTTGCATCCTTGGCAGACTTGTAGCCTGACAGTTGCTTTTGCTGTGCCAGAAGCCTCAGCTGCAACAGATCTGTGTTGTCCACATCATACCTACATGAAAGCAATATGAAAGTGAAATTCTGAAAATATAGGGCTACTTATACAAAATAATACCTTCTGTCAACTCTAAGACATGTCTTGACCCTGATAATTTTTTCCGCACCAAGTGGCACATTGGGCCTCCTAAGAGGTTTATATGATGGACTAAAAAAACCAGAGGCTCTTGGGACAGGTGGTCAGCCCATCGCCTGGCCTCCACCCAACCCTGAGATGTGTGTGAGGGCAGACCACAGCACAGCGAACTGTGCTCCCTACTCTTTTAGATCAGTGTGTGGGTTCTTTTATGTGAGCTCAGGGCACAGCACAGGGAACTACATTCCCTACTCTTTTAGATCAGTGTGTGGGTTCTTTTATGTTCCTTTCAAGTTTTACATGTGTAGTTGAAGGAGGCAAGGCCAAAGGCTTAACATACATACATACATTCTTAATTATCCTCTCCCTATATCAGGGATAATATTGAATTAGGACAGACACTAGTGGTGGTCACTACCAGAGATCTGTTACGTCCCTAGTGGTTGTTTTACGTCATAACAGAGTCAGATTAAGTGAAAGTACTGTGAGACGGGACCTATGGTTTATTGTCCTTATCCGAGAAGGCTAGAAAGTCTAACCATTTGTAGATGTCATACAAAGGCAGCACTTTCTTGTCAATTAGACCCTGAGTGTTGGTCCAGCCGTCACTGTCACAATGACGAGATCATCTGAACTGAAGCAGATGTTGAGCACTCAGCCAGCATAATCTTACCAGTTATTTTACGACCCTGCTTTGTGGTGAGCACTGTCTGGGATGTGAGCCGTAAACTGCCACTCAGCAGTCTGGTGCTCTACCAACTGAGCCAACCGGGTGGCGGTTAGTCTTAATCCTAATAAGATTGGGCTTTAATGGAATTGCTCTGATTCTCTTGACCCCTTTGTAATTAATTTTCAGGAACATCAAGGCAATGATGATGGGACTTGAAGAGTAAATAGAAGACCCAAAACTGTTGCCTTTATGGCCCACAAGATGGAATGACAACAACGTTACAATGTGTGACCCTGTAGCTCCCACCTTAATTCCACCATCTTCAGAGTTCCATCCCAAGACCAAGTATAACAAATTCAGCATGACTAGCATGGTTGCGAAGATTCCGATAATGATTTTATCAAAGCACTGTGAATATCTAAACTGTAAACTCACCTTCCTTGTATAGGAATTTTTGTTCCTGACATATAATACTGCCTGTCCACTCTGTGATGAAGAATCTGCAAAACATTAAGTAATGTGAGTCATAAAATTAACAGCAGCAGATCCATCTTCATGATGCAGATGCTTTGTTTAGGTGTGGTTGTGTGGTTGTGTGGTTGTGTGGTTTACTTGAGGCTTTTGTGCACCTTCAGTCTACTTCAATTTTTTGAGGAAATCTAAATAAAGAGATACTGGGAAGATACAGCCTCCTTCGCCGCCCTTGTTTCTGTTGGTCCTGTTCTCCCTTCCCCACCAATGTCTGCTGAACCAAGCTGGACATTCCATTCCCAGGAACTGACCAATCACATTGTGGCTTTTAAATTTTGGTTGCTAGGTTCCCATAGCCTCCTTTGTAGCTGTTGTTTGTGTTGGTTCTATTCTCCCTCCTGATTGGATACTCAGACACAATGGGAATGGAATGTCCGGCTCGCTTCAGCAGACGTTACAGTTACATGTTGTTGATGAAATGAACCAACCTCTGATGTTCTTTTCATTCTTCGGCACCGTTCCTTTGCTTGCTCCTCAGATGCCAGTCTGTCTCTCTGTCTACTGTACAATATTCTAGGACTGGCAATTTAATAAATAAAGATCTATAAATACATTTGTCACAAATTGCAATTGATTGAGATTTACACAACAAAACCTACTGTCAATTAAAAGATGCATCCTAAATAAAACAAAAATGTACCAGGGGTGTAAGTACGATTTCTAGTAATTATTTGGTAAAGGTTTTTCATCCTGGGCATTGAATTACATTTAAGAGTCATTTGGACAGTTTTTCAGTGAGAAAAATCAGAAAAGTCAAGTCTTTAGGTCCTGAGGTGGGTATTTTTCCTGCCATTAAATGTATTATTTAGTATAACTGTTAGTAGTACTTCCTTGTATTTGTTGTTGGTCAAAATGAAATTCAGGTTAAAATGTAATTCCTTTGTCTCCTTTCCCTAATTATCATTCATGGATCATGAATAATTAGGGAAAGAGACCAAGGCAATTGAGAATAAAACTAGGTTAAACTCATTTTCACCAGAATTTCCTTCATTTTGACCTAAAACATATACACAGCAAAAATTAACGGAAGATAATAGTAACATACTTCTCATTTGCCCAATATCTTGATGGTACCCCCTGAAAAGAACACACAATTCCATCAAAAAAAAAATCTGGAACAGTTAATAAATAAAAGCGAGAAAGGTGTACCGAAGAAAAGTTTACTTTACACAAAAATCTGTTCATTTGAGAAAATGCGGCTTCTTTGTACACTGAGAAGTGACGTTTAAAATGCAGGTATATACATCTCAGAGCCTGGATAGACTAGTTGATATTTTTCCTGGGTTGGGGGAAGGGGGGTTATAATTTTTTGCTCCCAGTTCTCTTCCAGTTGTCGCCCAAATTTCCCAAATTAACAGGATCAGCCCTTTTGATGCTGGATTACTGACAGCATTTGGTTACAGGTTTATTACTCGGATGACGGTTCTTCTTCTTATTCTTTGTCATTGAGTTTCATCCACAAAGCTCACTTCCGGCGTTTCTGCGCAAGCGCTAACTATAAATAACAACTCACAACAGCAAGAATGATGCCGGTTGTCACGTCTCGGAAAACGTCGATTCACCTTGTGTCTTTTGAAGTCTGAACAACTAATATGTTAAGAGAAGTGTCTATGTGAATGTTTGCAAATTCAACTGCGAGAAGAAAGCTTTTAACATGAACAAACTTAACTCCAGATGGACTGCTGTGTTTCCCCATGTCCGCTCCATTGAGATGTACATTTTGTTGAAAAACTCAAGTACAGGATATCACACACCCCTGAGACTTTGACAAGTAGTTTGTGGAAATAACATAATGGTGGAGTGTGAACAGAAATCAGCTCAAGGAAGGACTGGCCAAAAAAACCAGTCTTGTCTTCAAAGTTGATTAACTAATTAGACCAATGAATTATTGTTATGCAAATTCACTTTAAAGCAAACATGCTATCATAAATTTTACCATGTGGTGACTGAAGGAGATGGGAACTGATCTTGTAGTTCCATTGGGGGATGGTGAGTATCTTCGGCTCAATGGCATTGCAGGCAGGGAGGTTGTTTTAAACTTCACAGTTGGTCTGTACAAGGATAAAGAGTAAACATATTTTTTTTTGTGAGCTGAACTACTGTAAAAAAGAGACCACCATACTTTAGGAACACTTTTCTACTCCCATGACCAAACACAATACCTGCCCCATTTCTAAACTGTATAACCAAGTCCTGATTTAATTGTTTCAAACAGTTACCCTGTATTTCATTTTTGTGTTTAAGAGTTCCATTTATGTCAAAAGTAACAGATTCTCAGGTCATAATTTTAGCTACCCAGTGAGAAATTCAGTTTCCAAATTGATTGAACTATTTAATCTGAAGTGCTGCTTATCCGTCAGAGCTGTCATCCAGCTTTACGGCAACTGTTTATCTCATTTGAATCATACCTGCAAAGATCTGCTTTGCTTTTAACTATCACTTTCCATTACACCAGCAAAAAGGAAAAAGAAAAACATCATAGGATCAGAAGGTCCCAGCAAGGGTATTCAGTAGGAACGGATGTTATAGATTAATTAACCTGAGGCCTATCACTTTTCAAAATGGCAGATAAAATTCAGAATTTGAAGAGCCTTTAGAGTCAGCTGATAAAAAATGACAAGGGCATTCACAATACAAACTCACAGGCTGGTTTGGCAGGCTCCAGCTCTGACTGATCTATAGAAAGCACCCAAAGCTCCTGCTCTCAAGAACGTTTCTGAGAAACCCATGGTTACAGACACCCACCCCAGGGATTTGTACTGTAAACTGAACAGGGTCATGCACGTGGAAAGCAAAAGCACTAGACTATGAGCAGTCCCTCTTTCTTTCCTTCGTCCATCTTGTGAGTGAGCGCGAAGCGCAAGCAAGCAAGTGGAAATTGGGGCGAGCAGAAGACTTCTGCTTGCCCCAATTTCCACTCGCTCTTGCCTTGGGCTCGCTCACAAGGCCAATGAAGGAAAGAAAGAGGGCCTCCTCGCAGTCTACAAAAGCTCAGTCAACATGAACTTCTCCTGAAACAGACTACCATTTACTTTATGGACAGTCAACACTTTAATTAAGAGAGTTCACTCCACTGACTTGAGAAACTTACTGGAAGCTGTATCCTGCATATTCACTTCTTGTGGCAGATTTCTCAGCAACAGGGGAACTGTTTTCATGTGTTGGCTGCAAAAAAGATTATTATTACCATTTATACCTGAATGGGCTTTGAAAACAATTATTTTTTATGTATTAGCTAAGTTCATTCAGAAAAATACAGATATTACTTTGAAATTGATATCAAAGGGATCAAGGCTGGAGGCTGGCAAAATGGTTTTGCAACAAGACACAAGTAAGAAATAACTTAGGATATACCTCACAAATTAATGTGATTTGGTAAGCTGAAGCCACTCTAAAGGCACTAAGGCCACATGGTAGCGGGCATTACCCCTTAAATCTACCAAGGCAAAGATTGAGCCCAAGCATTACTGAGCAGCCATGGACAGCTGTTTCGGCCTTGTTGGGCCTTATCAGCATGGCATAGCTAATGCTTGCAGGCTCAAGTACCCACATATCACTAAAACAAGCAGTGAAAACGTAAAGCTTGTGGGATGTGGCTGGAGTGACAAAGGATATACCTCACAAATTAATGTGATTTGGTAAGCTGAAGCCACTTAAAGGCACTAAGGCCACATGGTAGCCGGCATTACCCCTTAAATCTACCAAAGCAAAGATTGAGCCCAAGCATTAGCAGCCATGGACAGCTGTTTCGGCCTTGTTGGGCCTCATCAGCATGGCATAGCTAATGCTCAGGCTCAAGTACCCACATATATGGTATGATATGTGGGTGTTAAACGCCGATAGAAAAATATATCAGATTGCAAAGTCGCGGCATACCAGCCGCGAACCGGCTTTTTACTTTACAAGGCGGTAACTAGCTCCAAGGTCACTGAGAAAACATTCCAAAATTTTCGCGAAAATTGCATTTGTGCAAGTACCAGTACTGAGAGCAAATTAAGATATTTTTTGATGACTTAGAGACAAAATTCAGCAACGATATTTGAGAACATTAGACCGGTTAGGCGTAGAATGACAACGCACTTGAAAATGCTGAAATCAAAGCGACGGAAATTGCGGAAATGAATTGAATATATTGCCCTTGATTGATTTGCAAAATATTGGTTGAGCTTTAATAGGCAATCACTGGGCGATAAATTTTCTTTAGAGTTTCTTTCCCGTGAACTGAAATTTGTTTGTTGAAATAGTTAACTCACTAAGTGCATCGTCCACCGCTTGGTTATTTATTTAACAAGCTACTGTATTTATTTTTTACACCATTTTGGAAATCTCTTATTTTCCAAGGGGCAGGCAGGCCGAGCTATTTAAGGCGATTTCTTTCTTGAATATTTCAAGCGCGCGTTAATACGTATATCGCATTTCCCTGTACTGGACGTCTGCATGCACACAGAACACACAATTTTAAATGAAGCCTGGATAGGATCTTTATTTCCCGTTAATGCCAAGAAGAAGACTGACAGCTGAAAAGAACTTGAATTGGCGTAATTTTCAACAACAAAGTACTCATCAGCTTGAATTTGTTCGGCCATTTCCTCCACAGACTCTAAAGGAAAGGGTGTTACACGTGGTTTCTTGATAACGTTTAACGGAAAGAAAACGGATTTCGCTCACAATGAAAATTTCACGCTTTTCGAGAAAAAAGGGAACGCTGTTACGTACTTTATGAATTGATTACGTCAAAAGTGCCGACTTGTTAGTTGACGCTTTTAATTCAGTTACCTGTCGTGCTTTTTACAAGCGACAGAAGTACTAACAAAAGGATTTCACCCCGGAAGACTCAATATTTTCTCTTGCGTACGACGCTGGGCTTCAATTTCACAAACAAGACACAAATTAAGTTCCGTTTGAAAGGGAACGACTTTTCAGCGAATTAAAGACTTACTGCTCACAATTTACCATCAACGAGAAATTTGGCTCTACCTCGGTGTAAAAACCTGTGAAACTCACGAATGACGTAAAACAAAGAAACAAAAGATTCTAAACAATGGCGTACAGTAAAATAATACCTCATAAAACAAATAAAACCACGCCAGGTTTTTACACCGACGTAAACCCAGAAATTTAGCCTTCGTATCAGGCGAAGGAAGAAAATGAGTTGCGACTTTGAGCGGCGCCGGGCGAGTGAGGTGGCGATGCTGTAACTCGGTCGCGCCACATTTTTCTTTAGCAGCGCAGTGTAGGCTACAAATCAAAATAATAAGTTCACATATCAAGACATGAAAAAAAAAAGCCATTTAAGATTCAGAGGGACTGACTTGCAACTTCAGTACTCATAGGGTACACAGCACCTGAGAAAGGATATATAGCGGCCTTTGGTTTCAAGAAATTGCAACCAACTGATGTGGTGCCTGGGCGCAAGTTAAAGAAGGCGCGCGCGATGGAAAACATCCACGACAACAAGAGAAATTTTTGTTTCCTCCTCGCGCGCGCCGCTCTAGCTCACACCCCATTTTTCTCCAGTGCATGCAATGCAGGTTACCGGCATATGTCATGTTTGCGTGTTGTAAATGTGGAAGGATTAAGGTGGGAGGTCACTATTTTGTGGGGAAAGAGGTGGGAATCAGGAAAAGCGCGGGTTACTCCAGGAATATAATCACGTCACTCTACATCACGCCACACCTGTTCCGATACAGATGAAATACCTCGCGACGCACGCACCATAATTATATGGTCGAATATCTCAAACTTTTTGTATCATTTCCTTCTGATGTTTCAAGGGCCCTTTTCAAGTATGACGACAAGACCATCGTTCACAAGGCATCAGGAAACGATTATAACGAATTTCGAGAGAGTTTTGAAGGTTAGTGCTGCTTTCAAAAAAATATATACATATTTTAAATTTAAAGATGGTGTAATTTTAACGAAAACAAAACTGAAGTAAGCGAAATCTTTCGGTCATGGCGCACGGACCTCGCTGCGCTCGGTCCGTTATTTTCCCGTCCGGCCCGACCTGACTCAGTCAATAAGTGCATAGTATTCGCAGGCTACGAAACTCACGTCAGTAATGATCACAAAAGGGCCATTTACATAGAGAAATCAGGGTTACCCTCCCCACCCACTATATCGCATCTCCCGGCTTTCATTTACATGAGTTGAGCATCCAAGACGTAGAGTTACCTTAGCTTCTTGTTGAAGTGCTGAACCTTGGACACGTGCAATGACAAATTAACACCACCCCACCCCCCATTTCCATGGTGGATAAAATGGCCCGTTCTTGTTTTCACGCAACCTCATTTGTGAATTTTTGTTGTTGTTGGGAGGTGGGAGGTGGGGTGGGGTGGGGGTGGGGGGGGGAGGTTGGTTGTATTTATCTTTTTATTCTCGAAACCCTGAAGAATGTTAAGAGCTTTACGTGCGTGCGTACTAGGCACCAAAACAAAACAGAAGAAAATCAGCAGTAACGCTCGCTACGCAGACAAGAGCAGACAAGGAAAAAGATGCTGCAAAAACTGCAAGCTTCGCGCGCACTTCCAGGGCTTTTCGGAGAGATCCTGGGAACGAGGTTGGCACTCATACTACGGCTGCAATGAAGACAGGGAGTTTTGCAGTTTACCAGGGTTCACGCTAATCCAAGAATAAACGTTTACAAAGGTTTTTACCTCGATCGCTTAGAATGTTTTAAATGTTTTCAGCTAAGCTGAAAACATAAGAGTAAAACATTTCGCAAATTTCTTTATTTAAGCTGGAATCTACGTTCACTGCGTTCGTCCTTTTGAATAACTGGAATGTTACTCGAGACTTGGTGTACGGTGCACCACTCTTGAGAATGATTCATACCGAGGCTTGAACCCGGGCGTTAACTGAATTACTAAGTTAAAAAAAACATTGATGATGATGATGATGATGATGATGATCACGACGACGATGAACAGCTAAAAACGTACATTGCATCCAAGCCTTTCATTATTTTGGTTTTCATTGAACAGACGGTGACCGCGCCTACGGTTACGTACGGATTGAAACTGGAGACGAACTAAGCAAACGAGCCAAGTTTGCTTTCATCACTTGGATTGGAGAAAGCGTTGGTCCGCTACAGAAGGCGAAAGTTAGCACAGACAAGAGTTCCGTTAAACAAATTCTCCAGGTACAGAACCAAAAAACAATAGGAAACTCTATATTATGAGTAGAATGGGTCCGCGAAGGATTAAATTTGTCCATTTACTCATCGCACTGAAGTTCACTCTTTTCCTCTGGCGATTATCATCGGGCAATCCAACTAGAAGCGAGTGAGTGGCAGTGAGGCGACGGGAACCGAGAGAAAATGATGAAAACTGTCATGCCATCTAGAGTGTATTGGATATTTCTCGTTGTTCCTTCATTCTTCGAGAACGCGTTGAGATTACCGGAGCCCCTCACTAACTAAACTGCTAGGAGTCCCTTTATGGATAGTGGGGAGCTCACGCCAATAGCACTGCGAGACTGGCCTGAAGTGAATTCGGAAGACGCGCCTCCAGTATCTTTTCTCGTTTTTCTTCGCGCTCCAGTCTCACCGTACTGTTCTCTGTTGCTCACCGGCCCGGGCTCACCGCGCTGTTGATGGATAGCGCTTCTCGACTATCCAAACAGGGACTGCCAGCAATCTGCTCACTAATGGGTCCCAAGACATGCACAACTCCTTAGCTTACGCTCACTATAACCTTTGATTTGTTTGCAGAGCTTTGCGGTAGAAATCTTGACGAGTGACAAAGAGGAACTGAAATATGACCACGTAAAAGAGCTTGTTGTGAAGGCCGGTGGAGCGAATTATGGCACAGGAAAACCTAATCATTAAGTCCAATTTTAAAATTCTTACTTCCCTTTTCCTTTTGAAACGAATTGTCCATGAAATTATAATAACCGCCTCTGAAGGGAATGCTTTGCGGGTTCTTACAGAGGAAGGTATTAGTCCTGTTCTATCGAACCCTGTAGCATTCCGAGATGAAAGTCTATCCAAATGATTTTTGCTAAATAAAACAATTGAATGCTGGAGCCAGAACTGGCGTAAATCAGAAGTAATTTTATGGATGGCTTTACACAGTTCAAAGTTATCTGTAGTGATTTGATCTGGAAGGATTATAGTTTCAAACTATAGATTTCTGCTTCTATCTGTAATTTCACGCCACTGATAAAGAATAAACGATATTCATCGGAAAATCCACTTATAATGTGGTGTTAGTTGACTTCATAAACATTCTGGCTACAGTGAAAAAAAAAAAAAAAACAAAGAATGAAGGAACTTCCTTTTCCCGCTTTATTGTATCTTTTCTTCCCGCTGTATAATTAATTCATCATCATCGGAAAATCCACTTATAATGTGGTGTTAGTTGACTTCATAAACATTTTGGCTACAGTGAAAAAAAAAAACAAACAAACAAAGAATGAAGGAACTTCCTTTTCCCGCTTTATGGTATCTTTTCTTCCCGCTGTATAATTAATTCATCATCATCACCATTATCATCATTACTAATCCTTCCACTCTTCATGAGTGGCGGAAAAGACGGGAAACCGGCGAATAAATCGCCAAAATCGGGTTAGATTAGGAAAATAACCACAAAGGAAGCAAGTAACACACCATGAAAATAAGGAACGGGTCTTTTATTGAGACCTTTTGCATATAATTCTTTTCTAGAATCAATTTACCGGGATTCCCATACAAATCCTTATAATTGCAGCCATCTTGATATTGCGTAATAAGCTGGTGTTACATGTAGCCGACTCTCATATTGAGCTTGGGCCGCCTGTGTTCACACGAGTCGGCGTGTTATGACTTGCGAAATGTTTCACCCTGTGCAGTCAACAACGGAGTCGACTCGTTGTAGGAGCGTGACCTGGAGCGACCGAATCTCGTATGCATGATGAGAAAATTTAAGCCCACGTGGATAAGGAATCCAAGATGCATGGTTGAAGCAGCGCTGTGCAACAGAAGCAGACTCTGTTGTTTTATTTCCAACCTATAAAACAAAATGGCAATAATTTCTGTGACACTGAGCGCCATCAACACATGCGACTTCGACAAATGGCGGATTCAAGGGGAGAGGAAATCCTATGTTCGATTTCGGATAGAAAGGGACCCTGGACATTAAGTCTCGGCACATGCTAAAAGACCCTACAGTTAAAATGGAGACATTCTGGTTAAATGTACTTGGTTAAATGTTTGCGAAGAACTGGCGTACTCCTTCGCTAAACTGACTATACTAGAGTGGCTGGTACTCCTGTGGTGAGCTGACATGGGGTGCTCTTTCCATCATTCTCTGGCTTATCTCGCTCTCACAACTATATTCCCGTTAAAACATCGTGAAATTAACTGTCAAAAGTGGTATATATTGACTTGGAGCAAGGTTTTGAAAATAAAATATTTCGACATTATAGCAACGTCCTTGACGGTAGGTATCGGTCCTTGACGAAAAAGAAAAAAAGTTTCCGGTTGTCGTCCGTGACTCATAGACGTCTGTGCTAAAGCTCCAGCCTCGTACAAGGGTTTCGAATCCCCCAGCGGCGTGGGGAGAGGAAAGACTCTGGAAACAAGGTTGTATCGACTAAATACCTGAATCTACAGTCAAGTGGACCGATTTCCTGGTCAACCAAGCAGGCGGCAAAATCAGCTGGCACTAGAAATTGGTTTATCTGCACGTCTGGGTTTCTTAAAGGCAGGGCCCGTGCATCCACTTTCAGGAACAAATACATCAAAAACAGTGTTGTAAGCCCGCGCGCCACCAATTCTGCCCCTCCCCATCGGTAATTGTTGTGGGGATGCGTACAATCTACCCAGAATACAGCGAGAGCTGCTTTGATCATCAAACTTGAGAAACCAACGGCAGCTAAACAGGAAACCTAGAAGAATAAATAGAAAAGGCGCTTACTCGAAACAAAAGCTGAGGTGTGACTTCTGAAGTAACAGTTGGTATGGTTTTCTTATCTTTTCCATTTTCTCTTTTTTTTCTTTTCATTTGGCTCTTCGGAAAATTGGTCGATTTTCTATGCAAAAGGTCTAACCGTGAGGATATGAAATAAGGAAAAGCCTTATATTGACAAAGTTTGAAACTTTTTCCAAAGTACATTTTCCAGCAAAAACGCTTTTCTCTTGCACCAGCTCGATCTCTTTCATCTGCCACTGAAGTTTTGATTGGCTTCCGAAGTGAATCGCTGTGAATAGCACTTAAGCTCCCCCGACCCCACCCCGCCTACATCTGCGGTCACCAAATCTATTTGTGCTCCGAGGCCCTATTGTATATTATAATTTGGAGCTGTCGCTGCTTTAACCCGCTGCTCAACCTTGTCTGGTACATGTTCCTCGTTCCTTGTTCCCCGCCCGTTCCAATTTTGAAGGGACAAGCCCTGGGAACGAGGCTGGCCACTATTGAGCTTGGCCCGCCTGTGTTCACACGAGTCGGCGTTCCAATTTTGAAGGGACAAGCCCTGGGAACGAGGCTGGCCACTGCTCGCAATATCATTCTTGCTATCTCTATGGACAACAAGTTTAGAATTAGTATAGTATAGCGTAAATATAGCAATTTATTTTCTTCATGTGAGAATGATTATATGAAAAACATATGTTTGAACAGTTTTGATTCCTCTCGTTTTTTAGTAGTCCTTATCCACGCCCAGGGCCTCCTGGGAGGTTTCTATGACTAACAGATGCTTCAGGGCAACCTCGAACCCAGGCTCTCTCTCTCTCTTCCTCCCTTGTCGTCGAGAGAGAGACCCTGGTTGGACCTGATCACGTGACAAGTAAAAACAACAATACCGCAAGGAGGGTGGGTCATTAAAGCCGTTTTGTCGCAGTAACAGTTTCTGACTTTGCCACCCGTCTCCGTCATCAATTTTTTTACCACCCGATTTTGGGTGGTCACGTGATCAGGTCCAACCAGGATCTCTCTCTCTCTCGACGACAAGGGAGGAAAAGAGAGAGAGCCTGGGTTTGAGGTTGGCTTCAGGGGACAGGTGGTGAGCCATAAACCAGCCTCCACCCAACCCTGAGATGATTGTGAAGGCAGACCAGAGCACCGGGAACTAAGTTCTCTTCTCGTTTCGATCAACCAGGGGCACCCAACGAGCCAAATCAACCAAAAGCTGTAGAATGGCATTTTTAAATGTTAGGGAACGAAATCTCCCTTTGAGAAAATGCAAGCTGAAATGAGCTTTCCACGACCTTTCAAAGGAACAATTTTCTTTCCGAAAATGCTAGCTGACGTTTTTGACTGCCAAAAACAGCAATTACGACCTTTCCGAAAACCTCAGGGGCTATGATTTCCCCATTGCGAATCTTTTAGGCCACGTTTTAGTTACAAAAATCCGAGTGCACTTTTTAATCTAAGCCGAAAGCCCAAGGCGAACTACCTTCTACCGAACAGATATTTAACGAAACTTGCCGTTGGGTGCCGCTGATCAATGTCTAGGTTCTTTTACGTCCCCTTTCAATTTTACGTGTGGAGATGAAGGAGACGAGGCGAACAGCTTTAACGTCACTGCCGAATGACGTGATCATTTGAATTGAAGCAGATGTCGAGCACGCAGCCAGGATGATCATACCAATTATTGTAAGATCCTGGTTTGCGGTCCCACGACCTCCCCCTTAGCAGTCTGTGCTCTATCAACTGAGCCGACCTGGCGGCGAGCGGAACTCGTGTTTCGAAAACTGGGAACAGTTTCGATTCCTCTCGTGTTAGCTACGAAACCCTTCATTTAAAACTGAAAGAGCCACATGTAAATTGTATCAGCAACTATATAGTTAAATAAGTATTTGTTACGGATAATTTAGCTTCAAAAACATTTCATAATGTTCGCTCGGGACGACTCACGGTCAATGATCCGGGCCAACGTTTTAAGGCAGGGCCGGCTTTCACTCAAGTACGTATCGCCTCTCGCTTCCTCATGGAAACTGACCGCTGTTCCCAAACGATCAACACCTGCAGGGACTCTGCTACGAAACCTGAACATCGTCAATCGGATTTTTGAAGAATAATTGTCATTTCCAAATTAAGCAACAGAAAATTCCCACGTATCAGCGCTGTTTTGGTGCAATCATTTCAGATGGAGCCATTTAACATGATTTCCTATTAGCTGAGGTCAGTAGGTGAACAGTGAAATCTATTTAAAAGAAATTTTCCAAGGCTAAAAGGCTGGTACGAAAGTTCTCCATACCAAGGTTGATAACAAGTATCAGATCTATGCAGATGAGTGGGGATCGAACCTACGAGCCGATTATTTTTTAATTTCCTGTTTTATTCAAAGGTAAAGGCAACCAAAACAACGAAACAAACGAAGAATAAATCGAGACAAAAGAAGCTACGTGTATTACTATCTATATACTATTCTCTTCCCTCAGATGCCTCCTTTACACAACTCTATACACGCAATGCAAAAATAGCTGGCTTTAAATTATTCTTATGTTCGTATTAAAAATAGCCTCACTAACCTTGTTTTTCAGATCAAAATTCTAAAGAATCGAGGTTAGTGAGGCTATTTTGAATACGAACAAAAGAATAATTTAAAGGCAGCCATTTTTGCATTGGATCAATTACGTCCTAACTCAGCTTAGAAGTCACCCACTCGATTTCAAAAGTCAGCTTAATATTTCATTGTAACGGTGGTTTTCTCATCGGCCGAAAATGTTCGAGAAACCAGAATAACAGAAATATTTCAGAACACAAAGATCACAAACGATAAAAGAATGGAAAGAGATCCTTTCTGACAACCCACTCATTGGATATAACTTGAGTATCTGAGAGTTATAATTACCCAATGGTAAACTTCTTTGGCTTCACACTATGTATATAAAATTCAAGTTACTTTGTAAAAACTATACTGTGCGTTTATGTTTAAAAATACTTTGCTGTTACTTTCATTTAAAATTAACACTCAAAATACTCCTTTTACCGAGCAAAACGGGCTGAAATGTACCCAAGAAATAATTATCAATAGATTATTGGAGCATAAAAAATATAGGGCATATATTAACGTTTTTCAAGGCATTTGATTCTCTCGTCTATTTTACTCGAAAAAAGTTAGATAACAATCTACGAAACTTAATGATAATTAATTACATTACTTTATACAGTGGACAATGTAATCCTCACGTTTTGATTGGTCTAGATGAGCTTGGGATTTAAGTATAGACGCACGAATGACGTCATGAGCCAAAAAAGTAAAACAAACAAACAAACAAACAAATTAACAATGTATAACACAAATGGATTCCATTTGACAGTGCGTGTGTCCTCTGATAATACACGGAGCACGTCAACACGTGGTAGAATTTTCGTGATCCAGTAATTCACACGAACCTTCGTGTTATGACTTGCGAATGAACAGCTAAGAGAAACCTTGTGCTTGCGAGCGTCACATCTCCCGTGATGTAGCAGTCCCTGTCAGTGTTTCACCTTGTACAGATAACAGCGGAGTCGACTCGCTGTAGGAGCGTGGCCTGGAGCGACCTAATCTCGTCTGCATGATGAGAAAATTTAAGCCCACGTGGATAAGAAATCCAAGATGCATGGTTGAACCAGCGTTGTGCAACAGAAGCAGACTCTGTTGTTTTATTTCCAACCTATAAAACAAAATGGCATTAATTTCTTTGACACGGAGCGTCATCAACACATGTGACTTCGACACACGGCGGATTCAATGACAGGAAATTCTATGTCCGTTTTCAGACTGAAAGGGGTCCTGGACTTAGCAACTGTTAAAAGACCTTACAGTTAAAATGGAGATATTCTGTTTAAATGTTTGCAAGGAGCTGGCATACTCTTCCTCTAAGACGACTGTGCCAGAGTACTCCTGTAATGAACTGACATGGGGTACTCATTTTTCATCATTCTGTCTTCTCTCTCACAACTGCGAGGATTATTTCTTCATTTGATTTCATTTCCGCAGTTCATATATGATTTATTTAATACATCATTTACACTCGTTTCTTTCACGGGAACATATGAACCCATAATTGACCTGCTCCCAACGTCAGTGGCTTCATAGCTCAGTTGGTTAGAGCATCGCACCGGTATCGCGAGGTCACGGGTTCAAACCCCATTGAATTTTTTTCAGGCTTCTTTACGCAATTGCATAAATTGCGTTCACAACTGCAAGAATCATTTCTTCATTTCATTTCATTTCATTTCCGCAGTTCATATATGATTTTTTTCATATATCATTCACTCTCTGACTTATCTCGCTTTCAAGACTATATTCACTTTAAAACATCGTGAAATTAAGTCACAAAAGAGGCACATATTGACGACGTTATAGCAACGTCTTCAGTTGAGTCCACGCATGCATCGGTCCTTGGCGAAAAAAAAAAAGGTTTTCGGTTGTCGTCCGTGACTTGTAGAGTCTGAACTAAAGCTACAATCTCGTTCAAAGGGTTTTGAATCCCCCAGCGGTGTTCGAAAAGGAAAGACTCTGGAAACAACCCAAGTGTGGTAAAGGCTCGACCCACCTCTTAAATTCGCATATTTTTATTTTAAGCGGAAGGATTTATCCAATCGTTATGAAACTTAACGAGCAATTTAGTGTCCGCATTCTTGTCCATTTGGCTTGCTCTTTCATCTTAAATTTGGTCACGTAACTTTTTAAAGGCCAAAAAAAATGCAAATCTTTAGTCGAAAACGAGTGAGGGAAAGCCATCTCACAGAAATCTTTCTTGTTCTTTGTTCTTACTCCTATTGAGGGCTTCATCATGCTGCCTTTTAATAATGTCCACGTGTTAACGGAAACGGCCAAATCTATCTCACAATGAAAATGACCTGTAGCACATTAAAAGGTGGAGTTATATTGAAAAGGTTACTCCAAGCATTTTAAGAGTAGATAGTTTTTAGGATTTCTAAGAGCAAATGTTCCCCATTTCGAAATACACGTTTCGTGACGTCATTAATCGAGATATGTCACCTGATTTTAAAGACAACTTTCTTGTGCCTTTTTAGTCAAAATTTGTAATGAGGATAAGTCATTTTTATGCAAAAATTGAAAGCACATTCAAATCTTTGCGGGGGCTCGTCTAAATAGAAATATTGAAGCCTTAGACCCAGTCCACACGTATCCGGATATTTTCGAAAACGGAGATTTTTTTCCCCGTATTTGAAAAAATCCGCGACCACACGGACCGTACTAAAATCGCATTTGCACGTCCACACGTATACGCAAAAACGATTCTAATACGCTAGACTTCACATATTGAGCATGCGCAGATTACGAGCGCATGCGCTCTGTGATAAGCATAAGCCCGCGAAAATCAAAGAGTTTGCCGCCTTCTGTGTTTGTGTGCAGTGGACCCTAACTTTGACGTCATCGTATTCGAAAACCTTCGTTTTCGACCGTCCACACGAATAATCTCCGTTTTTAAAAATCTACAATCTGGAAAGCGTTTTCAAAAACCTCCGTATCTGTGGCCGAAAACGCCGTTTACGTGTGGACGGGAGGTGCAAACGGAGAAAAAAATCTCCGTTTTCGAAAATATCCGGATACGTGTGGACAGGGTCTTAATAATGCGTGTACCTTAGTGCCAACCGTTTACCTACGACAAAGGAAAACGGAATTCAAACTTCCATTTTCGTTTTTCGTTTTCCTACGACTTGGGAAAACGAAATTCGAACTTTCATTTTCGTTTTCCGTTTTCCTACGACTTGGGAAAACGGAATTCGAACTTCCATTTTCGTTTTCCGTTTTCCTACGACTTGGAAAACGGAATTCGAACTTCCATTTTCGTTTTCCGTTTTCCTACACTTGGGAAAACGAAATTCGAACTTCCATTCTCGTTTTCCGTTTTCCTACGGTATGGAAAAACGGCATTCGAACTTCGATTTTCGTTTTTCGTTTCCGTATTTTTGTCATTTCCGTATTTCGTTTAAACCGAAAGAGTGTCGGCCCTTCCTGTGAATAAGCGCAAGAAAATGAATTATCATGGAGTTACAAATCACGGAATGAAATTGCTTTTTAGTCCCCACTATTAAGTTAAACAATTTCAATAGGCTGTTTAGACCTAGATAACTGTGTAAATGTAACGTAAATATCGCCTTTCTCTAAATATCTCGAAATAGTTTTCTAAATATCTCGAAAAAGTTTTAAATATCTCAAAAAATATCTGGCTTTATTTTTCATAAATATTACAGTAACAACCTCACAAAGTAGCCTTTCTTTTAAAATGGCAACACAAATTCCAGCATGTCAGCAAATGTCCTTGTACAGAATACAACAAAACGTTAAACGATTTTACATAAAGTCGGCCTTAGACTTGTTTCAGTACCCAACAGCCTCCAAGAAGACTAGGGCAGTGCAGTTACAAGCAAAGTTAACGATTATTTACTCGGAGCATTAGCGCTGCCTCTACGCGGTCTAAAAGGGACACTATTGTATGGTTAGTGCATGAGTTAGCTTCAGGTTCAGAGGGTACGTCAACTGGAACTGTAATCACTGCATCTGACCTTTCAGCATCAGCATCCGCCATTCTGTTGAACAGGCAATCCCTAACATAAGACACATGGCATATATTATAAATGGAGAATACTGTTGAATCTGATTACTGCAGGCCTATATGAGGAGATTTGTTTGAATCTCTGTCACTGTAATGTCAATGCCCTAATTAACATTGAACTAAGTAGCTGTCTCTCTCAATTTTTCTAGGAAAACAACATGATTTGAATAAGTTTTCCTCATCAAATTCCAAGTATAATTTTTTCTAAATATCATGAGATGTTCTAAATATCCCAAAATCCTATATATATCTCAAAAAAAAAAAAAAAACCCGGATATTTGTATCTAGGCCTAAGGCATAGATTTGGAATATAACCTCATGCTACGATGTTGAACAGTCAATTGTGCCATCAGCAACGAACGCCATGATGATAACTGCAAAACCTTTTTACACTTCGCTAACTACAGCCCCTAGATTCGGGTGACGGTTCTTAATTATCTCGAGTTCAGAAGGTCTTCATAGCTGTTATTTAAATTTCCGCAATAAGAAAACGGTGCGAAAAAAGACTTCATCAAAGGATATTTTCTAAGGCAGTCATCTTGTTTGTTATCATCTGTGGTTTGTTAGCGGCAGAAACTGCCAACGTTTTTCCGGTTCAAGTGAACTAGAATACATATAAGAATTTATATAAAGGAGGTTGGAATATACGACCGCTAAAAGGCGGGAGCATCTAGGGGGTGGTGGTGGGAGGCATGCTCCCTGGGAAATTTTGAAATGTTGGAGTAAAAAAAAAAAAAGAGATCGACATTATTTTATCGATGCGCATTCGAGTTTATATTTACAAATCTATGTTAAATTCAGTTGATGTGACTTTAGCAATTGAGGTCAGCAGGCTGAGCAGGCTTGCTTTTTTATGCTTTTTTGTGCTTCATAAAAAAAATTGAAAAAACAAGCAACTAACCCTAGCAAGAAGCACACCAAAGCTTATCTTAGCGCCCCCAGTGATGCATGCCGGACTGCAGATGCAAAATACGCTCAATTTGCGGCTGTGAGCGACATGCTCTATTGTGTTTATTGTTTTACATTACCAGGTCCTGCCTTATCTTATTTTTTCAGAACGTTTCTGTGGTAACCGAAAGTTTTTAGACGTTAATGTCTTAATTTTAGGGGGTTCGACCGAAGCCCCCGAACCAACCTTAGATCCGCCCCAGGAAGTACAGAAATGAAACAGAAAAATCAAATTCCAGTTTTCATTGTCTTAGAAAACGAAAATCGAAGTTTCGAATTCCGTTTTTCAAAATATTAGGAAAACGGAAAACGAAAATGGAAGTTCGAATTCCGTTTTCCCGTGTCGTAGGAAACGGAAAACGAAAATGAAATTCGAATTCCGTTTTCCCATGTCGTAAGAAAACGGAAAACGAAAATGGAAGTTCGAATTCCGTTTTCCAATGTCGTAGGAAAACGGTTGGCACTAAGGTACACGCATTCTTAATACACTTGAGAAGGTTGTATCGACTAAATACCTGAATCTACAGCCAAGTGGACCGATTTGCTGGTCAACCAAGCAGGCGGCAAAATCAGCTATTATCCCAAGCATAAGGACTGGCACTAGGAATTGGTTTATCTGCACATCTGGGTTTCTTAAAGGCAGGGCCTGCGCATCCACTTTCAGGAACAAATACATCAAAAACAGTGTGGTGAGCCCGCGTGCCACCAATTCTGCCGCTCCCCATCGGTAATTGTTGTGGGGATGTGTACAATCTGCCCAGAATACAGCGAGAGCTGCTTTAATCATCAAAACTTGAGAAGCCAACGGCAGCTAAAACAGCAAACCTAGAACATGAAAAAGAAAAGACGCTTACTGCGGCTTCTGATCGAAGAGTTGGTTTGGTTTTCTCTATTTTTTTTATTTTCCCTTTTTTTCTTTTTGTTTGGCTCTTCGGAAAATTGGACAATTTCCATCGATTTTCAAAGGAAAGGATTTAACCCGTGAGGATATGAAATAAGGAAAAGGTATATTGACTCATGCAGTGACAAATTTTGAACCTTGTTCGGAAAGTACACTTTCCAACAAAAACGCTTTTCTCTTGCACCAGCTCGATCTCTTTCATCTGCCACTGATGTTTTGATTGGCTTCCAAAATGAGTTACCGTGAATAGCACTTCACCTCCCCCGACCCCACCCCACCTACCTCTATGGTCACCATATCTATTGTGCTCCGAGGCCCTATCATATATTATAATTTGGACCTGTTGCTGCTCAAACTTGTTCTCCTCCAGTTCCAATTTCGATGTTACAATGTTTCGGAGCGAGGTTGGCCACTGCTCTCAATTCATTCTTACTATCTGTATGGACAACAAGTTTAGAATTGTTACAATATAACGTTACTATAACAATTTATTTTCTTCAGTCACTCACCATGATTTTGACACTTTTGGATTCCATATCTCTCTTGTCAAACTCTAGGTTGTTCTTTAGCAAGAGAACTATTCCGCTTGCAATTATGACGAGTGAGCCCAAGAAGGTAGCCACTGCTCGTATGTAAACCGTCAGGTGAAGCTTGCGGACATAGAAAAGCGCGCAGATAAACGGGACGAGTAAGCAGGAAAAACCAACGATAAACCCAATGTTCCTCCATTGCCGGCTTGACGACGTCATAACCACCTGATTGGGTATTTCGTTTTCGCTGTTCCCGGCTGCAGCCATTTCAGCACCTTCCGCTTGGTTTTCAACTTGAATAGAGTGCTCAAGGAAAAGCAGTGAGCACAAGAGGCGATAGTCTACCAACAAGGCTTTGTACAACGCGTACAGGACATTAAACCATTCTCCGTAAGATTTTAGCTCGGGAGACGTAAACGCCCCTGTCTAAATTTATCTGTGCGTCGACCCATTCGATAAAGTTGAAAAACGCCAAGACCCTGAAGTAAAACTGGGCGTTTTTTCTGTAAGAACTGCGGACTGCCAAGTCCTGAGCCAAACATAAACAGCGACTTGAATGAACTTCTGAACGACGAAAACCGCTTCGTCAATCACAAGCAACAGCCACATATTCCCAGTGGTTTTGTCTCGCGACGCCTGAGCGTCCATGAGAATCAACAACTCGGTCGCATTGAGTGGAAGGGTGATTATTGTAAGAAGGAGTCCCATGGAGGGCTGATGTTGACCGAGGGTGGGATGATCAGAAGGGCTGCTCGGCTTTTCGAAGAACAAAAACGCACCAAACAGGACAAAGACAACTCCCACGAGAAAGACAGAGATGATCCGATGGTAGAGCATTATAGCTGGTTCGCCAGATGTGTTGAACACATTGACAGAGGTCATGATTATCCCGTGAGGAAGAAAATTAAAATGGCGGGCGAGGAGAAGAGCTTCACAAAGGACTTGAAGCATACAGCGAGAGTGCTTAATCCCAACACGGCCAAGTAGAAAAACATCGAGAACGAGGTGGTGATTACTTGGGAGCGAGCGCGGGGTAACGTTGGCATCTTTGAACATGGTTTCATTGTAGTAACAATGATCAAAAGTGCTTTGCGAAGGTTTAGCAGCCATATCTACTGAACCCTTTACTTCGAAAACTAAGAGCAGTTTCGATTGCTCTCTTTGAGCACACAGCCGGGATGATCATATCAGTGATTTTAATATCCTGGTTCGTGGTCCCACGACCTCCCACTCAGCAGTCCTACGCTCTACTAACTGATCCGACCAGGAGGCGAGCGGAACTCATGTTTCGAAAACTGGGAACAGTTTCGATTCTTCTTGTGTTAGCTACGAAACCTTCATTTAAAACTGAAAGAGCCACAAGTAAATTGTATCAGCAATTATATAGTTAAATAACTATTTGCTGCGGATATTTTAGCTTCAAAAACATTTCATTATGTTTTTTCGGGACGACTCATGGTCAGTGATCGGAGCCAACGTTTTAAGGCAGGGCCGGCTATCACTCGGATATTGCCTCTCGCTTCCTCATGGAAACTGACCGCTGTTTCCAAACGACAAAATCCTGCAGGGACTCTGTTACGAAACCTGAACATCGTCAATCGGATGTTTGGAGAATAATTGTCATTTCCAAATTAAGCAACAGAAAATTCCCACGTATCAGCGCTGTTTTGATGTAATCATTTCAGATGTAGCCATTTAACACGATTTCTTATTAGCTGAGGTCAGTAGGTGAACAGTGAAATCTATTTAAAAGAAATTTTCCAAGGCTAAAAGACTGATAACAAGTATCTATGCAGATGAGTGGGGATCGAACCTATGCGAGCCGATTATTTTGTTAAATTTCCTGTTGCATTTAGTTTTAATTCGAGGGCAAAGGCAACCAAAACAACGAAAAAAACAAAGAATAAATCGAGACAAAGGAAGTTACGTGTATTACTATTTATATACTATTGTTTTCCCTCACATACTTACTTTTACACAACTCTATTAGGTCCTAACTCAGCTAAGTCACCCACTCGATTTCAGAAGTAGCTTAATATTTCATTTTATAACATAGCTGGTAAATTCGTGTAGTCAAATTCAATTGCGCGAGCGTGCTTCATATTTCTATTGTGCACGCTGTTGACGTAGCAGAGGGAATTTGTCCTTATACAATATTTTTAAAACTACCGCGTTGAAAATATTATGAAACAATTGTTTCATGCGTCAGCTGTGCGTTGATCGAGATATGAAGCATTTGGGAAGTTTGGAGAGCACTGAAGAAGCTAGAGTTGCTCTCGGCCAGCAACTCTTACGCATGTTTCGCACTCTCCAAACTTCCCGCATGCTTCATATCTCGATGAACGCACGCTGACGCATGAAGCAATTGTTAAGTAACGGTGGTTTTCTCAACCGCCGAAAATGTACGAGAAAATAGAATAACAGAAATATTTCAGAACACAGGGATCACACACGATGAAGGAATGGAAAGGGATTATATTCCTTTAGCAATCCATTCATTGGATATATCATGAATATCTGAGAGTTATAAGTAACCAACGGTAAACTTCTTTGTCTTCACACTATGTATATAAAATTCAAGTCACAAAATGTACAAGTTACTCTGTAAAATCTGTACTGTGCGTTTATGCTTAAAAATACTTTGCTATTGCTCTCATTTAAATAACATTCAAAATATACCTGTATACTGAGCAAAACGTGCTGAAATGTACCCAAGAAATAATTATCATTAGTATAAATCTACTAGCATTCTATCACAAATGCCGTTCTCTGATTGGCCACGCTACTCACTATCTATTCTGTGATAGATAGTGAGTAGCGGTTGTCAACAAAGTGTTGTCTTCGAAGTGTCTGTGAAGAGAATTTGGATAATTTACCTGTTTAGTTTGAACGACTAGTAGATTTATACTAAAACAATTAGATTATTCGCTCTTTGATTTCTATGCCTGATATAAAATCTCGAGCTCATAATCTAATTGTTAAATAGATTATTGGAGCATAAAAAATAATTTCCAACGATGCCAAGGGCATATTTTAACTTTTTTCAAGGCTTTTGATTCTCTCGTCTATTTCAATCGAAAAACGCTAGATAACAATCTACGAAAATTAATGATAATTAATTACATTACTTCATACAATGGACAATGTAATCCTCACGTTTTGATTGGTCTAGATGAGTTTGGGATTAAAGTATAGACGCACGAATGAGGTCATGAGCCAAAAAAGTAAAACAAACAAACAAAACATGTATAAAACAAATGGATTTCATTTGACAGTGCGTGTGTCCTCTGATAACACACGGCGCACTTCAACACGTGGTAGAATTTTCGCATCGTTCGTTCACACGAACGTCGTGTTATGACTTGCGAATGAACAGCTAAGAGAAACCTTGTGCTTGCGAACATCACATCTCCCGTGATGTAGCAGTTTCACCTTGTACAGATAACAGCGGAGCCGACTCGTTGTAGGTGCGTGGCCTGGGGCGACCAGATCTCGTCTGCAAGACGAGAAAATTTAAGCCCACGTGGATAAGGAATCCAAGATGCATGGTTGAACCAGCGTTGTGCACAGAAGTAGACTCTGTTGTTTTATTTCCAACCTACGAAACAAAATGGCATTAATTTCTGTGACACGGAGCGCTATCAACACATGTGACTTCGACAAACGGCGGATTCAAGGACAGGTCCCATTTCAGATTGAAAGGGACCCTGGACATAAAGTCTCAGCAACTGTTAAAAGACCTTACAGTTAAAACAGAGATATTCTGGTTGAATGTTTGCGAGGAGTTGGCCTACGCCTCCTGTAAACCGACTTTGCCAGAGTAGCTGGTACTCCTGTAATGAACTGACATGGGGTACTCTTTTTCATCATTCTCTGTCTTCTCTCTCACAACTGCGAGGATCATTTCTTTATTTCATTTCATTTCCACAGCTGTTCATGTATGATTTATTTCGTTTATCATTCACACTCATTTCTTTCACGGGAACATATGAACCCATATTTGACCTGCTCCCAACGTCAGTGGTTTCTTAGCTCAGTTGGTTAGAGCATCGCTCCGGTATCGCGAGGCCACGGGTTCAAACCCCGTTGAAGTCCTGTATGTTTTCAGGCTTCTTTACGTAATTGCATAAATTGCGTTCGCAATTGCGAGGATAATTTCTTCATTTCATTTCATTACCGCAGTTCATATATGATTTATTTCATATATCATTCACTCTCTGTCTTATCTCGCTTTCAAGACTATATTCACTTTAAAACATCGTGAAATTAAGTCACAAAAGAGGCATATATTGACGACGTTATAGCAACGTCCACGCATGCATCGGTCCTTGGCGAAAAAGAACAAAGATTTCCAATTGTCGTCCGTGACTCGTATAGTCTAGTGGCTTAACGCAAAATTTGAGACGGATCGTGACATAGCGGACAAAAGTGCCAAACTTTGTATGTAGTTTCCTTGGGATATGAGTATTAAATCTGGGATGGATGCCCAAGAAAGAAACTTCTCGTTAACGTATAAACTGGGAAATACTTTTCATCTTCACACTGCTGTGCTTGGTAACCAGGCTTTTGTCTCAAAATAATATTTTTGACAGTTTTGAAGTGTAAAATGGCTCAAAATTAATGCAAGGATTTTCCTGAATGATAATTGCTTATTTTCCTTTCATAAAATGTTTCAGAATTGCCTGGTTACCAAGCAATTGTTTATTTTATATATATTATAAGCCCTTACAAAAGTTTGTTAGGCAATTAAAAGATTATATAATGAAACATTAGCATTTCTGTGAAGATTTTATTGCGAAGATCATCCAAATAGACCT